>CM065694.1:46345649-46383149 GCA_017654935.2 Phymorhynchus buccinoides
GAACTTCCAGAAAGTGGGGGAACTATTTGTATGGAAGACCCCCCCGGTATCCCAATGGGGGGACAGATGCGTCATGCTGCCATCATGTTCGTTTTTGGCTGGAGAAAGACTTTATTAAGAGTTTCTATTAAAAAAAAACCCACAAAAGGCAGGAGAATGGACCAGTAAGGCAGAAAGATAGTAGATGACCGTAAGCAAAGGGGAAATTAAGGCAGAGTCAAAGAGAGTGACAGACTAGAGGAAGTTACAAGCACAGGACTTCCAGAAGGTGGGGGAACTATTTGTACGAAAGACCTCCCGGTATCCCCATGGGGGAACTCCATTCTAAATCTGTTCCCCCAGTGGGGATACAGGGAAATCTTTTGTTTAAATAGTTCCCCCACCTTCTGAGAAAATGGCACAGTTGGAAACTTCAGGCAGTTCTCTTTCTAATGATGTAAAAAATATTCTTGCGCATATTTGTTGTTGCTGCAGAGTTACGAGCATTTAAAGTTGGTAGGGTGACTTTCAGCCATTTTGAGAAATCACAGTCTAAAGTCTAGCCTATCCTAAGAAAAATGCATCCACCCACTAATTTTAAAGCACTTTTTTGAATATTTAGAGACCATATTAAAGGTTATCCTTTATGGATATGAAAGATAAGATGTTAGAGAGCACGAAAATACCCATACTTCAAAATTAATTTTTTTAAAAAGATATTTTTGACTTTGAAAGCTTGTTGTGAGAAACTAGCCCAGCGACTTAATGTCCCTTTCGTGGTGCTGGGTCACAGTGTGTACATCTTTATCTATTTGAATCTGATTGTTTTGTTCTGTTTCTTCAGATTGCTGCCGTCTGCGACTTCTACACCTACATTCGCTACATCTGCCAAAACCTGGTCAAATCCACCGGTAAGATCACTACAGTACATTGGAACCTCCCTTATAAGAAGACCTCCCCTGTTCCAATGTATTGCATTTTGTTTTCAATATTTTTTTTTCTTTATGGTTCAAGTTGTTGTTGTTTGTGTGTCATGGACCTATTTTCATATTATTTACAATGAGAGAGAGGGGGGGGGGGGGGGGGGGGGGGTAATGTTCTTTTTAAGTTAATTTTTTTAATACTTTATATAATAGTATGTTTTTCTCTCTGCTTTTCAGTCCCTTCCAGACAAGGAAATCTGTCAGTTTTATTGCTTCATACTGTAACTTTTTCCGGCAAATGTTAAAGGGTCTTCACAAGGGGAAACGCTCTATTCGGATGCAAAAACGCTCTGAAAAACGCCACAGCATGGTTTTAAAATATCGATTAGCACACTGTGAAAATTCAGATCTAGTTAAGGAGAAAATCCTTGTATCTTCGTTCTTTTCAAGTCTAAACAATTTTTTTAAAAAGTGATTTTAGCGATATGCAGGACTAAACTCGCAATGTCTTGAACAACATATTCATCATAGTTAATCAATTGTGGTCAACGTGGTTAATTTTTAAAACATTTTTTTTTCCATTTTTCTCAAAACTACCGAAATTGAGATAGGAGTTTTTTTAGTTTCACCGACGATATGCAGATGTGCGTGTAGGAACAGGGGCTTGCTTAGGCTTAGCATTTGCCAATTTTCCTGTTAACTCTTCTACTACCGTCGGCGGGTTGACCCGCCGGTTTACCGTATGCCGTTGCTAGCCACAGGCGGGTTTGACCGCCAGATACTAGGGAAACCCTGGTGTCCCCCTTTGTGCTATTTATATCAAGTGACATCACAACCTTTACTTCCGTGACATGCGCAGTTCGCTCAGGGAAAGCCCAATCTTCCGCCATCTTCATTTGTAGGCTAAATTTTCAGGTCAGGTCAGGTCAGGTAGTTAGGACATTAGGACTCGCGGCCTCTTCACTGTCCTGTCATTTTTGTTTGAACGTTTGCACAGCTGAGAGGTTTTTGTATTTTGTTTTCGGCAAATCTGCCTTTTAGTCATGCTCGTATTGTAGTTTTGATACGTTGGTGTATCCACCAAGGAGGTTTTTGAATTGTGTTAGATTCTGTGCTCGTTTAATATGTGCAGGAAGAGTATTCCAAAACTTTGTTACTCTGTTAGAAAAGAAATTATTTTCTAATATTAGTTCGGCTATACCGGGTTAGTATTTTTAAATCACTGTTACGGGTTCTCGAGTCAATTTTGTAATTTTCAATCGATTTTCGTCGCGTTTTCAACGATGGAAACTGGCGTGAACCTCTACAAGATGGCGATAGTGCCGACCACGCATTTACTGTGGGAAAAGTGGCAGAATCGGAACTTAGGCGAATCAAAAAGAGCATTGAAAGTGTTGAAACGATCGTGGGTTTGCAGCAGTAGATCGACACAGGTAAATTTAGTGATGATTCGAGCGAGTATTTTTTTAATGAATTTTTAAAGTGAGTGTGTGCGAAAATCAGTGCAGCTGCAAAAATTACTTGGTGCGCAACGGTAAACAGTCTAAGTAATACTTGGTAGTAGAAGAGTTAATGTCTTTAGCGTGAACAAGTTTACGTTCTGCATTTATTCCCCTGCCTTTTCCAGATGAGGAGATGTTTCAAGAGATCACCAAGCTTCGACTACAGATGTCCACAGCCCGCCTAGGATGCTGATGAGTGTGTGACACGACGACACAATGTGACATGTCAACTAACAGCTGTGTTAATTGACAGTACGTCATGACTTGTCAGTGGATGGCTGTGGGTATCAACACCATGAACATGTCATGGCACATCAACTGAAAATCTGTGTTTTGGGCCAGCAACGCTTTGTTAGCATTAATGTTAGTGTCATTGTCAGGTCAGACACGTTCCTTTCCTCCCTAAACACATAGACAGACAGACAGACACACACATACTCTCTCTCTCTCTCTCTCTCTCTCTCTCTCTCTCTCACACACACTCTCTCTCTCTCTCACACACTCACACTAGCACACACACACACACACACACACACACACACACACACACACACACACACACACACCATGGCAGATTCCTCACATTGAACTGTGATAACAGGCTCATCACCATTCCTGTTTCTCTCCACTTATGTTGAAGGGAAAATGTATTTATGTTGATTTCGGTTCAAGAGGTCAAGATAGGTTCTGCTTTGAGAAAAATTGTCACGAGTAAATCAACAGGTGTATACTTCTTTTAGGTATTAGGTACTTTATTGTCACAGAGGCGTCTCTGTGAAATTCGGGTTGCTCCCACCTGGAGAGCGCGTCGCAGCCAGAGGCGCGCCACCAAATTTTTTTTGCATGCGATTTCTGTGTGACTGATGAGGAAGGAAAGTGGGGGGGGAGGTAAATTCTGACCAAATGACAACTTTTTTGTTGCAACTGGGATTATCGTGTGCTAAGTGCATGGGCACACGGGACCTCAGTTTATCGTCTCATCCGAAAGACTCCACGTTCAGACCGTAAGGCCTAGTGCAAAGTGAGAGGAAAAATCCCCTGTACCCAGGTTCAAACTCGGGTTTACTTGACACGAGGCGAACGCTTTACCTCTGTCACTCTACACCACAATTCTGGCAGAATCTCTCAAACGAAATGTTATCAAGAATTTCCTTGATGGAATTCTCCAGACATGTCTCAGATGATGCTTTCATTAGTGAACCTCAATAAGCTGTTATTAGTTGATCATCTCACTAGTCTGAGGTGATCTTTTTATGAGTGTATCATCCGATGCGTAGATCTGACGGAATTTCTGAAATGAAATTATTTTAGAGTGGAAGTGTAGATCTGCTAAGTGTGTAACTTAAAAAACAAAACACAAAACAATGTTTAGTTGAACAAAAAAAGGCTTTTTGAAATATTTTAGTAGCTGTTGCTGTTGCTGTTGTTGTTGTTGTTGCTATTGTTGTTGTTGTTCGTCAGTGGTTCTATTGCAGTTACAAGGAATCTGGAGGACATGAATGTCAGAGGATGATGATGAATGGTCATGTACTTTAAGAGCCATGTACTTTTAATTAGCACGTTTTTAATTCTGAAGTTTGTTTTGTTACTGGTATGCTGAGAATCCTTTTTGGCTTGTTATTGTTGTTGTTGTTTATATTCTTCCATATTGGAAGAAGTTGAACAGGGGCGGATCTGATGGGGGTTTCCTGACCCTTCCACCCCCTCTACCCTAAGATGTACCTGATACAAGGGTGAAAAGTAAGAAAATGATTCGATTTTTTCCTTAACAATCACTCATTTGCAAACGTTTCTGGGGGCTTTGCACCCTGGAACCCCAAAAGAGTATTGCCCCTTAACCCTTTCACCGCCAATGTCGCATTTTTGCACCACAATGATTTAACAACCATGTCATAAAAGCTCTTGAAATCAGGGTCTGTTATTCAACGATATTGTGTTCCTAAATTTGGGTAGTAAGGATTGACTCCATTCTAAATGTGTCACAGAGAAATCCCACAATATTGAAGACAAAATCTTTTCTGTAGCCAAGTAGCTTTAATGGAAATTTTTTGGCTCAAAGATGGCTGGTGGTGAAAGGGTTAACCTGAAAGCTATGCAGCTCCTTGGACCCCCCACCCCCTGGTGGAAACCCCCTCTTACGAATCATTTGGTCCGCCCATGTTGAATGTATGTATGTATGTTGTCTACAAAATAAAGGGAAACGATTGATATTGCAACATTCAGATGGGTGAAGGGTTCAAAGTGTTGATATACTCACTCGCACAGCCAAAAATGTTTGTCTGAAAATGTGTATGATTTTGCCTGAATCGTTCTTCAAGATTGCAATAATATTATCATGGTGGTGTTTGCATGTAGGCATGCTTTTGCTTTGTGTTTGTGTGTGTGCGCGTGTGCGTGCGCGTGCGCGCGCGTGTGTGTGTGTGTGTGTTGACCTAAGATCAAGTTCAAACGCATACATACGAACTCAAACATACAGAGAGAGAGAGAGAGTGTTCACGAACGTGCAACTTTATGTGACAGTCACAAAACTGCGGGGATTTTTCAGTGGCGGGGATTTGTCGTACCTAAGTCGTGGGGGATTGTCGTAGCGAGGAATTGTCGGCGGCGGGGAATTGTGCGGGGAGGGAAATTGTACGCTGGGGCGTGTCACATAACCGTGTGTGTGTGTGTGTGTATGCATGTGCATGTGTGTATTTTTGGGGTATTGTTTTGTATTTGGTGCATGCTAGTCACAGAGACTTATCTCTGTGAAATTCGGGCTGCTCTCTCCCCCGGAGAGCGCGTCGCCGCAAGTGCGGCGCCTACTCAATTTTTGTTTGTAGTAGTAGTAGTAGTTGAGGGTATCTTTTTGTACACGTTCCTCCTGCCTTTATTATGTTAAAAGAAAGAACTCAAATTGACAAAAAGGATGTCTTCTTCTTCTTCTTCTTTCTTCTTCTTCTGCGTTCCCAGGCAACATGGCCACAATGGGCAAGGTACACATGTGTGTGTGTGCATGTGTGCACCCGTGTCTTTGTGTGTGTGTCTGCACATGCTCATGTGTGAGTGTGTGTGTTCATGGTTTGATATGTAATTTTTTTTATTTTTTTTTAATAAAATGTGTTTTTCTGTCTGAATACTTTTTGCTACTGTACTTGTCATTGTAAAATGCACACGCACACAGTGGAACCTCCCTTTTAGACCTCCCATTATAAGACTCCCTCCCACATAAGACCTACTTCTCTGAGACATTGCCCTCCATTGTAAGTATTAAGATTACCTCCCTTATAAGACCTCCCAGATAAGACTCCCTCCCACATAAGACCTACTTCTCTGAGACATTTCCCTTCTTTGTAAGTATTAAAATTACCTCCCTTATAAGACCTCCCATTATAAGACTCCCTCCCACATAAGACCTACTTCTCTGAGACATTTCCCTTCTTTGTAATATTAAAATCACCTCCCTTATAAGACCTCCCATTATAAGACTCCCTCCCACATAAGACCTACTTCTCTGAGACATTGCCCTTCTTTGTAAGTATTAAAATCACCTCCCTTATAAGACCTCACTTTGGATGATTTTTGAAGGTCTTCTAAGGGAGGTTCTTCTGTACAACCCAAAATGGAAGTCAAAGGATTTTGTTAATTGGTCTGCATGGGATAATTAGCAAGGTTTCTTTCTTTCTTTTCACTTTAAGACATTAAAAACCCACCAGATCACGTGTCAAAATCACGGGTTTCACGTGTTTTCCCTCTTATAGCTAGAAATAAATCTTGTTTTGACCAGGTCTGACTCCCATATCAATGCCCCCAAATTCAAACATTGTTTTAAAGATCAGCCTCAATTTGAAGTTGGGGACATTTGTATGTGGGTCACAGCTACCCAGACAAAAACCAAGGGACTTAATCGTGTTGCGTCAGTGTGTCTTTAAGAAACTCTGTGGATGAATTGTGCCATAAGATGTTTTCTGAAAAAAATTCAAGTGTTCAGTTTTACACAGCCATGCAATAATTTTACCGTTACTTTAAAAAAATGTTTTTATGCTTTTAACTAAAGGATCAAAAAAGAGGCCAGTAAGAAATTTATAAACCAGCAAATATTTTTTTACTTGTTCTGTTCCATGTGTGTGTGTGTGTGTGTGTGTGTGTGTGTGTGTTTTATAATTTTGGTATCGACTTTGTATCAGCATTGTTTTCCTACTTGCATTGCAGCGCAGATGTTTAATTCTAAAGAAAGGCGCTATATAAATACCATAAAATGCGGACTATAAGCCGCTACTTTTCCCCTCAACTTTGGCCCACGCGGCTTATAGACTGATGCGGCTTATCTGTGGATTGTTTTCCATTCTACGTCTATCAGTATGATTAAACCTGTTTCTGGCCACACTCTTCAGCCTATTTTGAGCTTCTTTAGACTCGAAACTGGTTTTGGTAATCAGTAGATTCAAATCTCATGTTTAAAGTGTCTGAGAACATGAAATACTCATGTTCTGATAGGAGAATTTCTATGTTTATGTTGGTTTGTGCACATGTACTTTTCTTTGCGGCTTATAAACTGGTGCAGCTTATGTGTGAATAAAAACCTAATAATTTGTCAATTTAAGGGATGAGGCTTATATACACATGCGTCTTATAGTCCAGTTTTTACGGTACTATGTATTATTATTATGATTAAGCCCCCCCCCCCCCCCCCCTGAGTGAAAGTTCATTTACCGTCCTCCAGCCTGGAGGGGCCTGTGGTCAAGTGATTACAGCACTCGGCTGCGGTGCAGAAGGTCATGGGTTCGAGTCCAGCTTGGAGTCAGATTTTTTTGGCCTGAAAACCCTCTCTGTCCACCCCAGCAGTGAATAATGGGTACCTGATTCGTTCAGGGAAGGTTAAACGGAGGCGGAAGGAGAGGGATGGGATCCGCCTTCCATGATGCTGTGCCCCTTGACACGGTGAACCTCTAACAGTTCACTGCCCCTACGGCCGATAGGCTATGGAACACCTTTACCTAGCCTGGAGCAGGCACATATGGGACATTATTAACTATAGAGATAGTTGGACGATCCTGGAAGTACTGGAATACCAGGACAGTCCTAAATAAGATCCCCGCCCCCCCCATTCTTTTTAAGGCTAAGTCTGTCTCTAGGAATATGACAGTCTCTAATGGTTGTGCTGTTGTTGTGTTTTTTAAAAATGGTTTAACTTGTGTTGTTGGTTTAAAAAAAAAAGATTTTTTTCTCATGTTGTGCCGAGAGTGCATTGTGATTAGCAGTATGCCATTTCTCAAAGAATTTTTGTCTCCAGCATTATTGATTAAAGCTTGATTCTTTACTAGAAATGATTTTTGTAATGGTTTTGAAATGTTGAAATTACATGCCAAGCCAATTTAACAGAATGTTCATTTTTGATACTGGTAGAGCATTTTTGGTTTTTCTTTGTTTTTTTCTTTTATGAACAGTGCGTTGAAAGCTAGTCTTGTGCCTTAAAAAATGATAGATTAATTTGCTATTTGTGTTTTAATCCAAATTGCCTTTGAACAAGTACGATTGACTGGTGCCATTTCTTTCATATTTTTGTTAGCAGTATTCTAGCTGACGGAAATTATGTTAATTATTAGGATTCAGATTGTGATAGTAAATGAGTATTCACATGCTATATTAACATAGCAGTCAGTTATGTTGACAATTTTAATATGGTTGTTTGTATGGAAATCCGTGTTCAACTCTTGTTGTTTTTTCTCAGCTGTTAATGGCACACATTATTTTCCATGATAGGTTTAACACTGGAATTTTTTCAGCTCTTAATTTTTTGTGTGGGGGTTTGTTCATGATTATTTCCTGTCATAGTGAACACTGACGCGTCATGCCGCCGTTACATGCCAAACTATTTCTAATCAGGCCCAGCATGTCCGGCTTTGACTGGTTTGAATTCAGTTTCCCTCTCCTAGGAAGGTTGCCTGCCATAGCTTTGATGAGTCCTTCCTGCCCATTTTGGTTTGAAATCAGAGTTTTCCTTCTCCTACACAGACTGCCTGCCAAGGCTATGAGCTCCGTCTACCCGGACCGGTCTAGCTCTGACCCCCCTTGATGGAGGGGCCAAGAACTAGTTTTGATATCGCGCCAGTTTTACGCGCCCGTACCGCGTTCGCCATGACTAGGTCATGCCCACCCTGCCCCGTGTCCCCGAAGGAACACCCACATTAACGTGGCGAGGAGGTGCGACTACAGGGAGTTCACTCTCACGTTAGGGACGCACTTAGGCACCCTAAGTGAGAGATCTTCGCAGATCGTTCATGATTCTTGTAACACTGGCATTTTCAGAGCAATACTACATGCATGTTTTGATGATAGGTCTTGAACATCCTGTCAATTCATTTATTAGTTCCATACTTTGTTCTCATGATACATTCTAACTCGATCTTGCGTTTTCTCATATGTTATAGTTCCATGCATTGTTTTCATGATAAATCGTATCTCAGGCATTTTCTAAAGGGCTTCGCACACTAGCGTCAAGATCTCGAGATCGCGGCGATTTTTTGCTGCAAGGCGCAGTTTGATGCGCCGCTTGCGTGTGAGAGATTCGCGGCGCGGCAGGATTTTTTATGCGTAGCTGCGCGATTTTTTGTTGCTCGAAAATAGAACCGGCTCTAATTTTGATGCTCAAGATCGCAGAGATCGTGAAACTAGCCAATCACAACGGACTGAAGGACCATAACTCTGATTGAAGAAAAAATTAGTTGTTTCTAGGAGGAGGTTTAACGCTAGAGTAATCTTTCCTTGCTTTCCAAATAAGGAAGTTCGCGCGACAAGAGGCGAGGTGACAAGAGTCGTGTGTGAGAACACCACTGCCTCGCTACAATGTGTGCTGTGATGCAGGCGTCAACGCGTCAAGGCGTTGCTCTGAGAAACAATTGACGCCTGATGCTAGTGTGCGAAGGCCTTAATGTATCTATTTCATCCATTGTCTTCATTGTAGATTTGAACACTGACAGTTTTCATGGGTTGTACATGCATAAGCTTCATGATCATTGATGGATTGTAACTCTGGCATTTTCTCAGCATTGTCTTCAAGATAATTTTAAGATAGTTAACCAGGCATTTTCCAGCATTGCCTCTAAAATAATTTTAACATAATTATTTAAACATTGGCATTTTCTCAGCATTGTCTTTAAGATAATTTTAACATGTTTTAACATTTGCGTGTTTAAAAAAAAAAATCAAAATTGTCTCTAAACAATTTTAACATAATTATTTCAACAATGGCATTTTTAGCGTTGTCTTTCAGATAATTTTGACACATTTTAACAATAGCATTTTCTTCAGCATTGTCTTTTTGATAAGTTTAACGTAATTAAACATTGGCATTTTTTTCAGCATTGTTTTAAAGATAATTTTTAAAACCATCTAAACTTTGGCATTTTAAGCATTGTCTTTTAAGATCATTTTAACATTGGTACTTAAACACACACACACACACACAAAGAAGATTGTTTAATCCTTTGACCCCTTTTGGGGCATGGAGGACTTGAAGCAAATCAAGCAAATACAAAATTAACCCTTTCACCGCCAATGTCGCATTTTAGCTCCACATTGGTTTAACACCCACGTCACTAAAAGGCATTAAATCAGGACCTGTTATCCAAAGACCCTATTTTCTTAATTTTGGGAGGTAAGGGTAGGCCTAATGTTATACATGTCACAGAGGAATTCGCAATATTGCAGATATTTTATTTTCCCTACCCAGTTACGTTTAATGGTGTTTTGGGGGTGAAAAATGGCTGGCTGCGAAAGGGTTAATGCAACAATTGAAAACAGTTACAAAAGATAGCTCTAATATAATTAACACACCAAAATGTCACACAACTTTACTAAACCTTAAAAATTTAGCTACATTTAATAACACCTTTTTACCACCAGAGAGCAATCGACAGTAGTTAAAGACGGACTTTACACATGTACATTTTCTGGAAATAAACTGACATCTGATATCATTGTATTTGGGACATTTCATTACAAAATGAAACTCGTCACCAAGGTCATTCTGATTGCAGTCTCTACATAATCATTCTTCATGGGGTATTCCAAGTCTTCTGCCAATTTCTATCATGAGTTTATGATTACCACACCGAAACCGTATAAGAGGATATATATATAAACATCAGGCAACATTTCAATATATCTTTCACGGCAGAAATCGGTTTCATAATTTCTATAAAATAAACATTTATTACTAGACTCTAAGGCATCATTCCAAGTACGTTTGTAGTTTTTTTTCTAATGAAGTACGAACATTTCTACACACACTGCAAGCAAATTACATGCACAGACAAGCGTGCACTTGCACAAAGCCATATTTCTTTGAAACTAGAGTATACATTTTCTTCTTATTTTTTTGACCTGTTATTTCTTTACATTAATATCTGTTATGTTGTTTTAAATCAATGTATTGTTACTATCATTTGTGTTTATTTTGCTCTGACTGTTTTTGTACAATACTTTTCTGAATGTGAAGACGGGAGGCTGGGGTTCACAGTAACAGATCTGATTGTTGTCTCTTTTTTAGCTCGCGAAACTGAGCTTATTTTATACAAAATTGGTGTATGTGTGTGTGTGTGTATATGTATGCGTGTGTCTGCTTGTGTGGTCAATCGCCAGTACACTTGTCAAAAACTTTAACGACGCATGCACTCTGAAGTGAAGGTGGAAAGAGTACATGTGTACTTTTCAGAGTGCAGAAGGCACAAGACATTAGTCATTTAGTGAGTTAAAGATCGCTTTTTTTGACGACGCGTACTGTCACGGGAACGTGTGTCTTATGCATCTTTGTAAGGGATCTATAGTCTCTGGAGCAGTACACGTCGTCGGAAAATTGGCAATCTTTAACTCAATAATTTTTAAACCCAATTTTGTGATGTACAAAATCTGACGTCATTTTTATTCTGTTCTAAAACCTCAGTGAAAGCATATGTAACGCGCCCCCCCCTCTTTACTTGAGTGAGCTGTTGCGGTGCGTCGCCCTTGTTTATGTGTGTGTGTTAGTGTTTGTGTTATGAAGACACACCTTTATAGTGAATTAAATGAAGTTTTTATCATTTTGTTTTTTAATACCTGCTTCGCTACTTAAGATATCTGCTCATTCTTTAGTGCCTTTTTTAACATTCAGCTAATGCTGATCGTTGTATGGAGCACCTCCTCACTAATGACAGTTGTGGAGAAATGTGTGTGTGTGTGTATGTGTATGTGTGTGTGTGATTTTAAAGTATGAGAGATTTACTGCAATCAAGTACTTTGCCAAAATTAATTTAGTTTTTAAATAAAGACGTATTAATTCATCCAACCTATCTTTTGTTTACAACACATCGCCTCATCACCTTGGAAAAAGTCTTTTTTAAAGACAATTTAGGTTGTCGTCACATTGTTTATTATTTTGTCATCTTCACATGTTTGTGTGAGCGTAGCGTTTTGGTGTTTTTTAGTTCAATTGTTTTAAACAAGGTATATGAGAATCTTGCCATTGACGTTTTACCTCCATTTCCAAAAGCCAGTTTTTGTGTCTCGTGAGTAGGCCTATATTGGATATTTGGGTAGCAGACTAAGGGGGGTGGATTGTCTATTCTAAGTACACTTAATGAAATGATTAATCACTATATTACGGGTAGGTCCTGATTGGCCCTTTCCCATCTCGCCCTGTCTTTGATCTATGCAGCAGGCATCCTCACGTGATTTCCCTTTGGCGAGGAGTGCCATTTCGCCATTTCAAGAGTTCTATTTCGCCCTTTTCTCACTCAAATTCATAATCTCGTGTCATTGAGTGTTTGGGAAGGGATAGGCAGAAGCATGTAGGCCCTATGTGTATCTCTGTGTGTGTGTGTGTGTGTTGATGTTTTGGTGTGTGCGTGCACTTGCGCATGTTATTTGTGTGTGTGAGTGTGTGTACATTAGTCCTTTTGGGTGAAGCGAGCGAGAGAAAAACATGCACGTGCAACACACCAAATATGGAGAGAGACAGGTACAAGGAGAGAGGAGACAGGGGCCCGAGAGACAGAGAGAAAGAGAGGGGTCTTTGCAAAAGAAATGAAAGGGCAAAATGTCACTCCTATTTTTTTTTTTGTGCATTACACAAAGGGCCAAGTGGGAAAAGGCCGAGTGGGAAAGGGCCAAGTGGGAAAGGACCAAAAGGGAAAGGGCCAAGTGGGACAGGGCCACGTAGGAAAGGGCCACGTAGGAAAGGGCCAAAGGGGACAGGGCCAAGTGGGAAATGGCCAATCATAGCATCCCCTATGTTACCCCCCCCCCCCCCACCCCCCCCAAATGTTTTGCAGTCTATCAGCCTGAATGGCCTTTCCTGTTCTGATTTGTGTTACTTTCAGACTGTTCCGTAATTTGCGATGAGTTTCGTGAGAGGTAGCTATGCGTGCAAATTGCGTTTGCACCAAAAGGGGTCTAAGAAACGACTTTACAAAACGTTTTTACGGAAAAATATTACAAGCTCTTGTCCGATTGGTCCCAAATTTTTTTTTTCTAAATCCAAACCAATCAACAAAGAGATGCGTTAACCCCATGCAAGTCACATGGTAGTCTTTTGGGAGGAAAAGCAAAACAATAGCCAAACTATGGGCTAACGAAGGCGTTTCTTAGGATCGTTTTTGTCGAATATAGCTATAAGCGTTCGCTCTAGTGAAACGCCTCCCAGGACCATTGACAGGAAGGAACATGTGATGGTATTAGCTTACCAGAATCGGTATCAAGATTTTAACAATCATGCAAAGTATACCCTTTCTCGTCAGTTTTTGCCACCAGTTTAAGCAATTTTACTTTTTTTCCTACTTCAATATTTTTGCTTTACTTTGGTATTTGCCGTTAGAAGTCAGGTTTTTGAAACTCAGTCACATCCATTTTTCCTGTCTACATTAATTTGATCCCAGTTTTACTTGATTTAGTCACATTTGTCGTGTTATGTTCACCCCCCCCCCCCCCCCCCCCCCCCCCCCCCCCCCCCCCCCCCCCCCCCCCCCACCCCCCCCCCCTTGCCCGCTGAGTCTTGATGATTGAATGTTCTGAGCTGAATGTGATAAAGGCTGTTGTTACGAATGCTGTGGATTACTTTCAGAGTAAAGTGGAACCTCCCCTATTAAGACCTTGTCGCATCGCAACGATTTTGAATTATTAAAAAACACTCACAAATCACTCCAGCCATGCTCACAAACAAAACAAGACATAAACAAAAGGAGAAATGAAAGAAGATTACGGGTTTTTACTTCAGGTTTAGACATAGGGAAGTGGTATATTAGATTTAAAAATAATATATATATACTTTATACAGAAAAACTCCGTACCAATTGGTTTCCCCCACAATAAACCACTACAAAAGCAAAGTCAGAGGCAAAATTGTGGTCTAAGGGAATGAAGCGAGTTTAGATGTGAGCAAGGTATGGTGTACACACAGATTTGCTTCTCTTGAAACACATTGACAACTATCTGTTCATTTCACACATGGAACGACTTGAATGAGTGGGGTCTGGGACACTCACTGACTCAGTAGTCCAGCTATGAAGGAGGAAAAAAATCTGTGAACATTTTTGTGGTCACATCTTAGAGGGAGTCTTAATAGGGAAGGTCTTTAATGGAGAGGTTCCACTGTACTGTTAATTTAATGGCGGATTTAGTGAATGGTGCTCTGATGATGCTGAAAATTTATCAGCAGGGTGACTGATTGCTTTATTGTTTTTGTTGTTGTTAAACTTGTATGGGAATGGGTTTAAAATCAAAAACATCTTGTACTTTCATGATTTGAAATAAAGTATTTCTCTCAAGAATATGCATTGTAGAGAGAGAGTGTGTGTGTGTGTGTGTGTGTGTGTGCATGAGAGAGAGAGAGAGAGAGAGAGAGAGAGAGAGAGAGAGAGAGAGAGAGAGAGACAGCGAGCAAAGAATATGCATTGTTGAGCGTGTGTGTGTGTGTGTGTGCATGAGAGAGAGAGAGAGAGTGTGTGTGCGTGTGTGTGTGTGTCTGTGCATGAGAGAGAGAGAGAGAGAGAGAGAGAGAGAGAGCGAGCAAAGAATATGCATTGTAGAGCGTGTGTGTGTGTGCATGAGAGAGAGAGAGAGAGAGCAAAGAATATGCATTGTAGAGAGTGTGTGTGTGTGTGCATGAGAGAGAGAGAGAGAGAGAGCAAAGAATATGCATTGTAGAGAGTGTGTGTGCATGAGAGAGAGAGAGAGAGAGAGAGACTGTGACTGTGTGTCTGTTGTGAGTATGTTTGTGGTGTCTACCAATAATATGCATAATTAAACAACAACAACAACAACAACTCCATAAAAACAACCTGGCAACATAGATGTTTTTTATAATTTTAATAATTGCTGCAAAGAATTCCCTGAACGAAATTCTCTATTCATGAACAATAAAGTTGCACAAACACATTAAATAATTCTTAAAGACCCACCACGTCATGTGTCAAAATCACGTTGTTTACGTGTTTTCCCTCTTACAGCTGGTAAAAAATCTTAAGAAATATTCCTAGCATAAGAGGGAATGTGACACGTGACGTGGGGGGTCTTTAAGTGAGTGAGAAGATTAAAAAAGGAGAGAGAAAGTGAAAAGCAATCACATTTGTATTTCTTTTTGGCTTAATAAACATACACAAAAATTAACAATAATATCCTCTGGTTTTCTTATCGCTAAAAACAATAATGATAGCAAAACAGTTAAGAAAAACTGATATGCTTTAAGAATCATACAGACATAAAACGTTTGCATGCTAAACCACAGACAAGTTTCCATGTGCGTTGTACAATGCCAATGGACAATAAAGAAACTTATGACTTATGACAGTCATAGATAGAGTACACACAATTGTCTCAAGATAAGGAAATTCAAAATTGTTTCAAGATAAGAGAGAGAGATAGAGTACCGTAAATAAAACTGCTTTACTAAGTTAATATGATTAATTGATTAACGCAGTAAATGCAATTACCGTATTTTACGGACTATAAGGCGATATGTTTTTCCTAGACTGACACCCCTGCGCCTTATAATGTGACTGATAACATAGTAAAAAAAAATCAAAAAAATCCTAATTTTGTGTAAAAAAAAACAAAAACGAAGAACGAAACGATCGGTAACATCATTACAGGGCCAGTGACGGAAGTGGAAGCCTAACAAACAAGAGATACGATCGTGAAGCGAAAGTGCAATGTGAGTGAACTGTTGTCGGTTTGTTGTGGAAGCTACCAGAGCATGGTGAGTTGTTCATTTCAACTCTCAACCCCCTTACTTTTTTCTGTTTAGAGTATAGAAAGGGCGCATGCGCCGGATTGGACGCAGGGGTCAAAGTTCAGTAAAAAAAAGTTGCGCCTAATAGGCTGTAAATTACGGTGCACAGAAAACCAAATCGAGTTATCTTGTCTAGTTTTTATTTTATAATTATTTGAAGTTTGGCATTCGAGACAGATCATTTGCAGAAATCGGACAAAGACAGAATTTTGCCTTTTTTTTTTTTGGGGGGGGGGGGGACCCTCCACTGTCCCCGCCTTTCTTTTCATTTTCGTTTTGTTTTCTTTTTTCTTTCCCTTTATGTTTGTGGCTCAAGCCACAAACCTATAACTCACTTTGTCGGTCTGTCGGTCGGTCTGTCGGTCCAAAATTGTCGCACTTCAAATCGAGGCTACTCTTCTGGCCGCTCTTTAAAATGATGTATTTTAAAAGCGTACAAAATAATAAACATACGTAATACAGACACTACAACAGACACGACGAGTATGCGGTGCTTCTTTCGATGAGTATAAGTAGGATACATAGTTTTAAATGTTTTCCAAAAGATATAAAAAGTTACGAAATGGTGCAGAGATAACATTCTGGTTTACAGATTAAAATTATTGAAAAGCCAGGGGAGGTAACTCATGATTGGAGTGGTAAAAATAGACCGCGTGCCACAAACTACTGCGATTTTGCGCTTGTTTTTTTTTTAGGCAGCACATCTTTTTTTTTTTTTTTCTTCTTTCCCTTTTTCCCCCCTCACTTCTTTCATACATTTGTCTGTGTGATGAGCTAAGATGGACGTCTTTCTTGCCTCTTTCTTTCTATTGTCTTGATTTAAAAAAAATAAAATAAACAAAAAAAAATAAACAAAGAAATCATTCAAGATTGTCTTCCATGTTGTGGATACTGGTAGAATACATAAAAATAGACACAAATATAGCAATATTAGCATGTGTGTCCTAAATAGAAAACTGGATATTTTGGGGGTTGTTGACTATTTTTGGCTTTTGCTCAAAAACATTCTGAACGACTTAAGCTGGTTTTTTCCCATGCACCATCATTATTGTTTCCATACTTTAGTAGTTTTACATTTGATTTCAATACTTTGTTAAATTCACTGAAGAAGCTTTATGGGGAGAAAAAGAAGAATTCCAACACTTAGAAATTCTCCCCAAGAAAAAAAACAAATAGAAAAAACAACAAATCTGATTGCGTTTCAAGTTCTCACGCACTCATGTACAGCAAAAGTATTTAATTTTAAAAAAAATCCACAAACAAAGAAAATGTTGTAAACCACAAGTAATATAAACTACATAAAAACAAATCAAACAAGTGATTTTTTACTTTAAAATAATAGGGCGCAAGCTTTAGCATACAAGCTTTTCACAAACAACCAGTCAGCACACATTAAAAAAGCAGCAAAACACACACACACACACAAAGAGCGCACCAGTCCAATGAAAGGATAGTAAGTCTGCTTCTGCTTGAGAGTTTCTACTGAATTTATTTACCTAGCCAGGGCTCCCAGGGACCCCATTTGGGGGTCTATGAAGTACTAAAATTCTAAAGGACCCTCTAAAAGAATGTGCAGGGGGTTCCAGGGATGCACTAGACAAAATCCTTTTTAGCATTCGCAATGACACTGGGACCCTCTATCCCACCTCTAGGACCCTCTATACTGTAAGAGAAGGAGTCCCTGGGACCTCTTGTTTTGCGGAACGATTGGGAGCCCTGCTAGCAGATATTGACCAAAAAAAAGAAGCTTTTAAAATCTGATTGTTTCATAAGCTCAAACGACAGAAACAATTTAAAGACGGTCGCAATTTTTATCATTAGTTTAGGTGAGCTGGCGAGTTTTGAATCTCTCTCTCTCTCTCTCTCTCTCTTTCTCTCTCTCACAGTGAGTTTGCATGAATTCTGACTCCATTCTATACTTTTAAAAAAAGAGGTCTTTAGGCCACAACAGAAAAACAAGTTTCTGTAATATTGTAGTATAGGCACACACACACGCACACACACACACACACACTCAGATTTTTGCATTGTTAGGTTAGGCTTACAGAGCGTGTCACCGTAGTATTACACTTAAATTATAATGCAGACGTCATGGGTCAGATGACCCATGGCTGCACAAAATGAGGGGTCAAATCACCTTCAATACGGCTCAATGGCCTGGGCCCGCCGACAACTGAAGCTCTGGGCTTCATTCACTGATGACTACTAAGGCATTTGTGGTTTATTCCTTTAAATCTGTACATTAAATGAATACATTTTGTTTTGGAAAAACTTGTCGATATGATGAACAAGTCTATGAACATAGTGTATATATTGTAACAGTTTCCGTTATCTAAATATCAATCGCTCGTATATGTGACTGGTCAGCTAATTCACATCTTTGTAGGACTCCCTAAAAAAAAAAAAGCCTTGACAAAATATATATTACTATTGAAAAACACTAAGTACAGTATGGCTGATGAAACAGCAAAAAGCAAGTATTAAGCTAATAACCCCAAAATGTAAAAACATGAATCATGAGTTATACAGTAAAAGCCATAGTAAAAACAAGAACCAAAAACAATAATAACGAAAAGACAACTTAAAGCAAGAAAATTAAAATTGTAAAGTAAAAAACACCCAAAAAACTGTAAAAATGATCACAATTGTAGAACAGACATCAAATAGTAAACGAATAAAAGGTGTGCGAAATAATACAGAAAATTAATTTACATCAGTAGTAGTAGTAGTAGTAGTAGTAATTTGGGCTAGAAGTGGGCCTCGCGGCCCTTTTACGCCCTTTCTTGTTAGTGACTTTGATTTGTTTCAGGGTGGTTTGCTTTCTACAGCTAAACTATAAAATTTAACAAGAATATGGAATGGACTTTTTTTTTCTTTTTTTAATTCATCGAAAGTAGTGTAAAAATTTGACATCATTGTGTCTTTGTCCAGAAGATTTTTGAATGTATTTATGTTAGGTGCAGCCTTAATGTTAGTTGACAAATTATTCCAGTATGGAACTCAGTTAGAAAAGTAAAACTTGCGAATGTTAGTAACTGATCGTCTTAAAAATAACTTCTCTGTACTATTTCGTGTCATGTTTGTGATACTTTTAGCAAAAAGGTTGTTAAAGTCTATGTCATCAATATTATTCATTATTTTTATATACTTGTATAAGGTCTCCCCCGACTCTCCTTCCCTTCAGAGAAGGTAATCTCAGGAATTTAAATCTTTCACTAAAATGTTTGTTCTTACATGCTTTGATCAATTTTGTCGCCCTTCTTTGCACTTTCTCTATAGCTATTGATTGCCTTTTAAAGATTGGGCACCAACCTGAGTTGGCATATTCTAAGTGTGGTCTTATAAAGCTTTATAAAGTTTAACAAATACAACTTTATTGAGGAACTCAAATGATCATTTAATAAGCCCCAACACTTGATTTGCTTTATTAACAATTTCTTGAATATGTATGTCAAAATTTAAGGACGTGTCAAATATTACACCCAAATCTTTTTCCTCATTGCATACTTCAATTTTGTTTGTGTCATTTATTGTCATGAAATACTCATACTTGGAATTCGTTTTTCCAATGTGCATTATTTTGCATTTCTGGATGTTGAAATACAAATTCCATGTCTCTGACCATTTATGTAATACATATAAATCTGCTTGTAATGTATCTCTATTGCTTGAAGTATTGTATACTTTAGTATCATCTGCAAATACTTTACATATGCTATTTACCTCTTCTGACAGATCCTTAATTAATATTAAAAATAATGTTTGACCCAATATACTACTCTGGGGTATTCTAATAACTTTCCCCCAATCCCATAGGCTGCTAATTTAATCAATAATCTTTGACGAGGAACCGAATCAAAGGCCTTTCTGAAGTCTAGGTAGATAACATCTATACTATCCCCTTTGTTAACTAAGCTTGTAAAATATTCCACAACTTGCAGTAATTGAGTAACGCAAGACCTTTTACTTCTAAACCCATGTTGACAATCACTAAATAACTTATTTTCTGTAAAATACTTAACATTATCTCTTACTATTGATTCCAAAACTTTACAAGTTATACTGGTTAGACTTACAGGTCTGTAATTTCCTGGGTCTGACTTGCCTCCTTTCTTATATATAGCTGGTTAGACTTACAGGTCTGTAATTTTCTGGGTCTGACTTGCGTCCTTTCTTATATATAGCTGGTTAGACTTACAGGTCTGTAATTTCCTGGGTCTGACTTGCCTCCTTATATACAGCTATTACCTCACCTTTTTTCAAATCCTCTGGGATTTCTCCCCCTTCAATAGTTTTACTAAATAGTTTAGTCAATGGTACATTTAAGACACTTGCTAATTCTTTTAGCACTCTGGATGGTATTTTATCTGGTCCCTGAGCTTTGGAAGCATCAAGATTTTCAAGTTTCTTCTTTACAATTTCTTCATTTATTTCAATGTCTTCTAATTTATTTCCATTAGATTTTGATTCTTGTTCAATTATAGGTATTGTAGTTGTATCTTCTCTTGTGAATACACTTGAAAAGAAGTCATTTAGCGAATTAGCTTTATCTTCGTCTGTTGTGGCCATATCCACCTGAAAAGAAGTCATTTAGCGGTTAGCTTTATCTTCGTCTGTTGTGGCCATATCCACCTGAAAAGAAGTCATTTAGCGGTTAGCTTTATCTTCGTCTGTTGTGGCCATATCCACCTCAAAAGAAATCATTTAGCGGTTAGCTTTATCTTCGTCTGTTGTGGCCATATCCCCATTTTCTTTTTTTAAGGCACTAATTCCTGTTGACATTTTTAACTTTTCTTGAACATACTTCCAAAAGTACTTCGAGTTTGTTTTACATTAGCATAGCATAAATGGCACTATATGCTATTTTGTTTAGCCTTTTGCCCTCTAAATATGTTTTTTGATTTTTATTTGGTTTGGCTTCATTCACTGATGACTACTAAGGCATCTGTGTTTTATTCCTTTAAATCTGTATATTAACTGAATACATTTTGTTTTGGAAAAACTTGTCTATGATATTTTTGAATGAATTTAATGACTTTGCATTAACTGCTTCATCAGGAAGGTTATTCCATGCATTTATTACTCTATTAGTAAAAAAGTTTTGTGCTAGTCTGGTGTTAGTATCTTTTTTGTACAGCTTAAAGTTATGGCCACGGGTTCTATCACCCTCACAAAGAGTTAGTAGGCTGTTAGTAGTGGAATAATCGTATAAATGGTGACATATTTTATAAACTTCAATCATATCACCCCTGAGCCTTCTATACTCTAGGCTAGGTATCCGCAGATAAATAAGTCTTTCCTCATAGGTCATATCATTTGTACCAACAATCTTTTTTGTAAACCTCCTCTGAACTCCCTCTAGCATATCAATGTGTTTTCTCAAATGTGGATACCATACAGGATTTCCATACTCTAACATAGGTCTCACCAAAGCCTTAAATAAAGGAATCATTATAACTTTTGATTTGTTAGTAATAATGCTAACAAGCAGACCAGACATCCTGTTGGCTTTTAATACAATATTATTTATGTGAGGTTCGAAAGTCAAGCCCGGGTCCACAAACACCCCAAGATCTTTCTCAACATCTGTAGGTTCCAGCACCCGTTTATCTTCATTATTTTTCATATAATATGTATGCTTGGGATTATTTTTACCAAGGTGCATAACCTTACACTTTTGACTATTAAATTTCATGAGCCAAGTATCAGCCCATGTAACTAAGTTATCAATGCACATTTGAACTCTTTTTCTTGATTCATCATTGTTTTCTACATTATTGTATGCCTTAGTGTCATCAGCAAAGATCTTCATATTACAGTCTACACAAGTTGGTAAATCATTTATAAAGTACAGGAATAAAGTGGGACCCAGGACACTACCCTGTGGGACCCCACTAGTGACATCTACCTTTTTAGAACTAAATCCATTTATAGTTACATATTGTGTGCGCTCGCTCAAAAAATCCCTGATCCACCCCAACAGTCTTCCGCCCACGCCATAACCCGCCAGCTTCAAAATAAGTTTGGAATGTGAAACAGTATCGAACGCCTTCTGAAAATCTAGGTAAACGGCGTCCACTGGCCTACCTTCCTCCAGGGAGCCTATCCAGTCTCCCAAGGTGACTAACAGCTGTGTGACACAAGATCGTCCCCGGGTAAAACCAAATTGGTCTTTAGATAAAATATCATTCTCAATTAAATGATCACACAGTGCGTCACGGATAAAACCTTCAAAAAGTTTACAAACGATGGAGGTAAGGCTCACTGGGCGGTAGTTCCCAGGACTACTCTTATCGCCCTTTTTAAATATTGGTGTAACTTGAGCTACTTTCCAGCTAGTAGGTAATTTGCCTACTAGTACAGATTTATTAAATAAAAATGTTAGAGGCCACGCCAACTGGCTAGACAACTCCCTGAGGACTCTAGGATGTATTTCGTCAGGTCCAGGTGATTTATCTATTTTTAAGGACTGTAGTGCTTTCAGCATTTGCTCCTGACCAATTGTGACTGAGTTAATCACTGAATTATAACTTGCTTTAAAATTTGGCAAACTATTTGCTGGGTCTGTTATAAAAGCACTACCAAAAAACTCATTTAAGACTATTGCCTTATCCATATGTTTCAGTATAAGTCCCATCTTTTTGCCTTAATTTTGAAATTTGTTCTCTAGGTTTAGTCTTGTCAGATACATATTTAAAAAATACTTTAGGATTATTTTTGGCTTCCTGAGCCAAAAGAGATTCTCTTTCCTTTACATGCTTTCTGGTAGCTTGTCTAACCTGGTTTCGGGCCCTGGCATAGAAGTCCCAATTTTCCTTGGTCGGGTATTGTTTATAGGTTTTGAACGCTTTCCTTTTCTTTCTTATCTTATCAAGGATAGATGCTGGAAGAGGGTCCTTTCTGCGGGTACCCATTTGGGATACCTTAATTTTTGGTATAAATTTGTCACAAGCTTCCACAATTATCCGACTCACAATCTCCCAACACTCATCCACAGTACATTCATCCTTTAAAGTGCTGGACCAGTTGACAAATCCCACAAACTCTCTCATGCTGTCATATTTTCCCTTATTGACTAAATATTTAGTAGTAGCAGTAGTAAATCTTTTTTTTAATACAAAATGTAAGTTAAAACATAAAACTGAATGATGGCTCTTTCCCAAAGGTGGTAAGTAGTCAATATCTGACACAAGGTTATCTTGGTTTGTTAAAATAAGGTCCAGTATATTAGGCTGCTGTAAGACTCTGTGGTGTGTTGGTTCTTTGACTTTCTGGAACAAGTAATTTTGATGGACTGTCTCTAAGAACTTAGTAGATGAATGCTCATATCCTCTCTTGCCTATTTCATGAGCCCAGTCTATCTCTGGATAGTTAAAATCCCCGAGTAAAACAATTTCTTTATCTTTAAAATCCCCCGCCACTGCATTGATAAGTTGGTTTAATTGCAAGTTTCTTTTCATAACCTTTTATAGTTTTTCTAATATCTTTTTTTACATTTATCTCTCTCTTTAATATATTTCACGTAGAAGTAGTTTTGTCCTTTTTTCTTTTTCCTTTTTGGATGGTTTTGTCCTGATATATTTTGCAGGTATCTCTGAAATGCATTGAATTTCTTCTTCACTGCCTTAAGACATTTTTTATTTAACCAAAGGGGCTTATATCATATAATCGAGGGGTGCCTGCCAGAACGGTCTATCTCAAAAGGAATAAAGAGCACAGATGGGCAGTTCTGGCATTCACCCCTCGTAGTGTTCTGACTATCAGTGAGCCTAAATTAAAGTTTGATGCGAAAGAAAGTATGAGCAGCACAAGACTGCATATAAATATAACAAAATATTGCTGCACAAGACTGTATATAAATGTAACAAAATATTGCATGCATCATCCCTAGTCCAACACTACACTCCTTACCTCATCCTCTCTCTCTCTCTCAACAGATTGAAAAATGCAAGAATCTTCTGGCAAAAGCTCCAGATGCAAATATATCAACAGTAGGATGTAATAATAGAATACAATTATATATCACATGCTGTATGCTGCCAAAGGGATATACCTTCAAAATTATATCATGTTTGTACATTACTTAGAAAAAAGATAAAACGTCCTGACACACCAGGTTTCACAGCTTTATCCCCGAATAAAAACGCATATTACTTTCCATACCATCACCATGTTATGTTGTTTCTCTATTTCTCATTACAGACAAACCTCTATTTTAAGACTTCCAAAATGTCCGGAAAAATCGGTCGTAAATTGGAGGGGTCGTATGACGGAGGTTTTCACTGGCACCCGTAGAAAGAAAAAGTTCAGCACAGTTCATACTCTCTTCTTCATGCACACATACAATGACATATTAAAACTGGATTTGGATCTTTCCAACTCCATAGGATTGTGCAATCGATGTATTACAGTTTCACTTTGCCGACTTCTGTTAATCACCTCCACTCTCGTCCAAAGTCAGTGGTTTTCTTTTTCAAAGTCAGTGGTTTTCGTGCTTTTCCTACGCTCTCCGCCATCTTTTCTACAAAGGAAGCGACTCCGCTTTCAGGCCCTTGACCATGGTTGTTTCCCTTTGCTCGAAGTCTATGCAGACGACAGCAACGGTCATAAAAACCAACAAAATGGCGGTCGTAAGTCGCATTTTAGAGGAAGTCGTTTAAGAGAGGTCGTTTACATAGTAAAATGCATCTGTGCCAACAAATCCGGTCTCAAAGGAGAGGTGGTCGCTTAACAGAGGGTCGGAAAATAGGGGTTTGTCTGTATCATGATTCATCATCATCATTTTCTTTATTACCACCAAGACACATGATGACATCACTTGAATGGCACAACAGCCCTCTATCAAAATCTGTGTTAATAAATCCACACACCATCATATCAGGCACCAGAATAGTCAGAAATCTAATCCTCTGAAAATTATTGCGGTAAAATGGCCATCAAGGCCCAAGACTGTAGAGGGACAACATTAGCATATCGTCGGTGAAATTTAAAAAACCCTCGTATCTTGTTTTTGTGTGTTTTTTTTAGTTGGATACATATAGTCAGCTCTCTCATTTTTCCCGCCACCTTCCACCAAAAG
Source organism: Phymorhynchus buccinoides (assembly GCA_017654935.2). Classification (NCBI taxonomy): domain Eukaryota; kingdom Metazoa; phylum Mollusca; class Gastropoda; order Neogastropoda; family Raphitomidae; genus Phymorhynchus; species Phymorhynchus buccinoides. The sequence goes on from CM065694.1 coordinate 46,370,376, forward strand.
CTCGTATCTCTAACAACTTCCTATCTGGGGTAAATGAGGTTGTGAAAATAGAAGAAAAACTCGTAAGTCCAAAATTCAGATCTAGTTAAGGACAAAAACCTCGTATGTTTGTTCTTTTCAAGTCTAAATTTTTTTTAAAATAAGTAATTTTAACAAAATGCAGGACTAAACTCGCAATGTCTTGAACAACATATTCATCATAGTTAATCAATTGTGGTATATGCGGTTAATTTTCAAAAAAGTTTTTTTTTTTTGGTTTCAAAACTACCAAAATTTAGATACAAGGTTTTTGAATTTCATCGACGATATGTTCCCAACATGACCAAAAAGACTTCATGCAGAGCTAAAAATCGCTTTAAAATGCTGTTTTACCCCCGAAAAAATATGACCCTCACTATAAGTCAAAACCTCTACCAGTAGAAGCCAAGCCTCTGTCAGAAATTCTTAACCCTTTCATTGCCAATGTTGCATTTTTGCATCACAAGGGTTTAACACCCATGTCACTAAAAAGCATCAAATCATTGCCTGTTTATATCTGAAGACCCTATTTTCGTAATTTTGGGAGGTAAGGATAGGCCTAATGAGGCATTCGCAATATTACTGATATTTTTTTTTTTTTTTTTTTTTTTTTTTTTGCTGTCCCATCTTCTGGGCTGTACAGTGGCGTTGCTCCCACGCCGCTCGTTCTGAATCCCAATTCGCAGCCACACCCTGGTTTGTTCAATTACTGATATTTTTTGGTTTCTCTACCCAAGTTAAGTTTAATGGTATTTTTTGGGCTGAGAAATGGCTGGAAAGGGGGAATCCTCTCAAATTTGCAAATCCTCTGACAGTTCTGATGCCTGTGACATATGACATACCAACCAACCAACAATCTAACAAAATAGAAGGAAAAAAAAAAGTATCTTAATTTAAAACAAGAGGCGATAAGTATCATCTCATCATCGTGAGGTTTGCCAGAAACAGAGTTTGCAACATTCTCAATATTTGTATCGTTATTGTTAACTCAATATTGTTAACTTTTTACGTTAATGTAAAAATGCTTTAACAGATCGTTCCCATGAAATTTTAGCTCCTGTAACCGGTGTTGCATAAAATATTTTACCCAGGAAATAAATAATCTTTTCCTCATTCAAATTGTGTGCTGTTTGGGAAAGATTCGCCCCCTAAATACATTCAGAGGCGTCTTGTGGCATGCAGGAAGAACAGAAGATTCATCATTAAATATTGAGAAGTTATGGACATTTGTCTAATATTTATTATTATTTATTTTTGTTTGCACGGATGGTTGTTCATATCATCCACCTTTTTAGAAAAAATACGAAACTAAGTGACATGGCTTTGTATATAGATTTATCCACAAAAATGTAGATTTACACCCTCCCGCTCTATTTCTTGGTTCTTTCCGTGTAGATTGAGCACATAAATATGAATATTTTAAATAATAGTTGACTTATTTATCACATGAAAGACGAACGGTTCTAGTGTGTTTTTGAAGGGTATTTATTTCACGGTAGGTACTTATTTCTCATGACACCGGGATAGTTCGGCCCCCTTGTAGAGTTTGCTGCAACTGCAACTCTCTACAGTGTGCATGGTACCCCTTGCAGCGTGTAAGATATAATTTTTCTGGTATATGCAAAAACAAAATATAATAATCAACAGAAATGAGGAATAGAAACTTTGCTGTACATAACAGACCTGCTTACCCACTACACAAGTCTTGAGTAGTCTGGATGGCTGAAATGAGCAGTTTTGGTGTGAAATGTGTACTTTTATTCATTAAACCATCAAATGATGTTAACTGAAAATGAGTAGTAATCAAGAATAAAACAGCATTATTTTCAATTTTGAAGAGTAGTAGAGGTCCAAATTGAGTAGAATACTACTCGAAAAGAGTAGAGTAAACAGGTCTGCTGTAAATTAATCAATTCATGGTCACTTCTGTTTAAATTACAAATTGTTTAAAAAAAAAAGAAAACGATCATCAAAAGAGTTTTTTGTTCATTTTCTCTTGTAAGAATCATCAGCACTGCAATATTAATGCAAAACAAAAGCCAAAAGGGAAATATACTGTTCCTCAAAACGTTCTAATTCTATCACCATCATCATCATCATCATCATCACCAACGCCACCACCTCAGTGATGTACCAAGGAACGAAAAGCGATGGAACAAACTGTCCCGAGAAGAGAGAAATCAATAGGACAATGTCCTAGAAATCAATGACAAAGCGTGCCAGTGTTAAACAAATTCAATCAGACATTTGTCCTGACAGGGGAGAACACAATAGGACATTTTCAATTTTTAATAGGTCAATGTCCTATGACCGGGGCCTCAGGACATCACTGCAACCACCATGACCATCATCGTGACCATCATCATTATCATCACCAATGCTACTACGTCAACTTACATGAGAACTAATGTATGAACAAACAATCTTGTCAGTCTTATCAACACCATCACCATCTTCATGATAATCATTGCTATACCTCTTCATTTAAAAGAAAAAGAAAGAACATTACTAATAAGAAAAGCACGGAAAGGTAACTCCCTCTGAAATTAACTCCCTTCACCAACGTTATTTTCGGCACCCATTCGCCTAGCAAAATATAAGCAACAGCCACATTGAGTCAGACCCCAGGTTCATCCTCATTTATTTCCCTGATTACTAATAAGTGCCTAAAAAAAAGTTGTACTATTTCCTTTGTCATCATTATCGCTTGGCTTAACAAGATTGAAGAGTACATCCAGTCTAGGGTGACTGTCAAAATAGATTCCAAAGAAAGAATTGGTTGAATTTATAAAACAAATTAAAAAAATGCACTGCATTCCTGACAAAAACAAATATGGAAAAAAGACGGGTGGGTGGGGTGGGGTGGGGGGTACACCAACCTAAAATCACTTTAGTAGTTTATAAAACTGACACAGCAAACTGCAAACCCATGACATGCGACGACAGGGTCACGATGAGAAGTAATCATTTGAAAAAGTCAATGAAACTGAGCTAAGTGAAAAGCAATGATTGGATTTTCAACCACACCAAAAAACACACACAAAACCAACAAGTTTTTACAAGTAAAATTAATATTTTTAGTTAGAATTAGTGTTTGACTCTGTGCAATAACCTCTCCGGAGGTTATCCAAGGCGAAAGGGAGATCAGCCATGACTGACCTCTTTTCACTTAAAAAAGGTCCTGTTACTCTAGGTAACACTGTGGAGTTACCTGCCTTTACTACACGCGACCTGCTGCACACTGCTCTGTGGCCTTTCAGTTGTTGACTTTTCTCCTTCACAGAAAGGACATGGGTGATCTCCCTTTCGCCTTGGATAACCTCTGGAGAGGTCAGTACACAAGAGTCAAACACTAATTCTAACTTTAAGAAAACACAAGATTTCGTTTGAATAAGAATGTGTTTCATTTGTTGCAAACTTGGAAGTTTTAAACTATCAAAGAAAATAAAGTCATTGTTAAAATATACAGTCTTCATTCCTACAATCAAATAAGCAAACACAATTGGCACTCAAATTGTTTGTATTCTGAGTATTACTATTCACATGAATCAATCACTATTTAAAATCATACACACATAATACTACTTGTGGCAGTGCCATAGCCGATGAGGTTTAACAGAGGCGTGGTCACCGCTACAGCTATCTGTATTAATTTTAAAAATCGGGATTTTACTGGTTTCGTACTGCCTCCGGGCATTGCCTCCAGCATTGTTCCAACCATATTTGTATTTACAAATGTCCCATATGTGTCTGATTCAGACCAAGAGGACATAAAACTCTATTTTCTCCCCCCGAATCAATCACTAAATCCGTGTTTCCGTTTATGGGCACACACAACTCACGCACGCACGCACACACACACACACAGCATTGCAGAAATTACTTTAACATATCACCTATCTATCCTTAACGCATAATGAAGAGGATTTCAACCTTTGTCCTCAATCAAAATAATGTTCTACTCACACATAGCTTAATGCGCTTATCACTTACATACTCAAATCATAAATTTCCAACTAAAAAAACCCTAAAAAACTTATCCAGTTTGATCTTCACCAAAAATCGACACGTGGCAAGCTACTTTCTCGTCACACTTGCTGCAAAACCCACCGTTCTCCGGGATTCCAAAGTTGCTGCAGCCAAACCTTTTACAACGCTCCAGGCCAGCACCGTAGGTAGACGCACCCTGCGAAGAAAGGCCCTCTCCCCCTTTAGAAGACCGAACCCCTGAACCCAGTCGTGCGGGAGCAGTGGCGGACGATGAATAAGGGAATGAGGATGGAATGGGATTCACCACCCCTACGCTCCTCCCCTCTTTCGGTGTAGGGTAGACTGCGGCAGCAGAACTGGGATTTGGAACGTACGGGTTAATCTGGCCAGTCTGGGTCATCGTGGCAAACGCGTTACGCGTTGCGGCAGGGTCCACCACTTGCAGCGGTTGCCGCCGATATCTCTCGTGCTCGTTGCCCAGCGAGGCTGTTTGAAAAGAAGGGTACTCCGTTGTTCCTTGCGGCAGCGGCGACAACGAGGACAGCGGTTCTAGCGGTCGGTGGGAGCTTCCCGCAAACCGTCCTCGCTGCTGGTAGTAATGCGAAGCGCACATCCCAGCCTGGCCGGGGTCGCCGAACAAGGAGCACCCGGGGACGAGACAGGGCTTGCCTTGCTGGGCCCCTGGGGTGGACAGCGACAACGCAGCTAGGCCGGGGATAAATGATCCTGGGTGTGAGGGTGGGTGGGTGTTGGAAGCAACGGGGTGTGGCATCTGACCTTCCAGCTCTCCTGTGTGAGAAACGAGGGAATGCATACAAGTACAAAAATCGCACGAGCAGCAGCAATTCTCCAAGTCCCAACAGATCCCCTCAACTCTCTTTCCTGTCCCCCCACTGTCACAAAACCTTCAAGGCCTGCATCAGACTCATCAGTCATCTTCGTACCCACCCCACCTCCTGAACCCTTTGATATTGGAACTGTTGACGGATGGTCTTCATCCCTCGGGACGGACGAACATCACAAGTACAAACAGAAAATAAACGCCCATTATTTATTTGTGGCAAATTTTCAAACGTATTTCACATTTTTTCTTCAGGCCATTATTGCTGTGACATAAGAATCAATTAGCAGTGAATGCATTTTGTCTTTTAAAACAAAACTGAAGGCTATCTCGGTAACTTCTGTTTGAATAGTTCAAAACATGGCAATTTCTGCATCCAAGCACTTAAGAACGCAAATATTCATTACACACTGCTTAAGGTCGAAATACACGTCGATAGTTTTTCTCTCTTTCCCCATGGCGACACAGTGATAGGCCAGTGAGATTAGTACTAGAGTGTCACTGAGTTGCCGTGGGGGAAAGAGTGAAATCTAACAATGTGTATCTCCACATTTAGACTCGTTTTCATAAACATTAACTCATTCGCATCGCAATGATTTTTAATTATAAAAAAGAAACTCACAAATCACTCCAGCCATACACACAAACAAACAATACAGAAACAAAAGGAGAAATGAAAGAAGATTACATGTTTTTACTTCAGGTTCAGACATAGGGAAGTGGTAGATCAGACATTTTTATATACAGACTTTATATAGACAAACTCTCCACACCAATGGTCAACCTATGGCGATATTTTTCACGCCAGAGGGCAGTCAATGCACTAGGGGCTTATCACGCGATTTTCTTACTTGGGCGTAGTGAGAGAGAGAGAGTGATGGTAGGACCACTCACTGTCTCTCTCTCTCTCTCTTTATCCCCAACTAATAATATAGAGAGGATTAGCCCCACACGAGCGTCATGCCCTCTGGTGTGAGAAAAATCGCACTAAGTCTCTCATTGGTTTCCCCACAACAAACCACTAAAAAAGCAAAGTCAGAAGCAAAATTGTGGTCTAAGGGAGCGAAGTTTAGAAGTGACCTAGGTATGGTGCGCACACAGATTTTCTTCCCTTGAAGCAAATGCATCAAATTGACAGCTACATATCTATTAATTCTGGACATATATGGCCGGAACGACTTGAATGAGTTAAGAGATATTCTCGCTTGCACTACAGTTCAATTGAAAATTGGAAAGACTGTACACTCCTTGAAAAAGGTTTTTATATATTAATGGGATCAATAAATTAGATATCTGTATGCACACACAGGAGTGTGTGTGTGTGTGTGTGTGTGTGTGGGGGGGGGGTCTTTCAACCATAACTATCCTTTATATAATGCATGGGTGCAACTAAAAAAAAAGTTAAAAAAATGAAAGGCAGGGGTCCAGAGACCCATGACCCCGGCAGCATAAGCATAAGCATAAGCATAAGTATTATCATAGTCACAGAGACGTCTCTGTGAAATTCGGGTTGCTCCCACCCGGAGAGCGCGTCGCAGCCAGAGGCGCGCCACCCAATTTTTTTTAATTTTAAATTTGCATGCGATTTTTGTCACTGACCAGGGGGGGGGGGGGGGGGGGGGGGGATTTTTACCAAATGACAACTTTTTCATTGCCACTGGGTTTAGCGTATGCTAAGTGCATGGGCAACACGGGACCTCGGTTTATCGTCTCATCCGAAAGACTCCACGTTCAGACCGTTACGGCCTAGTGCAGAATGAGAGGAAAAAATCCCCCTGTACCCAGGTTCGAACTCGGGTTTACTTGACACGAAGCGAACGCGCTACCACTGTGCCACTCTACACCACGGGTACAGGGGCAGACCCTCGTCGGATGATTCAGGGGGGGCAACTTAACCCCTTGACTGCCAGAGGAAATTAAAGAAAACGTCATTGGGGAAATCATGCCATGAAAAAGACAACTGATAGAGACAATCTGGCATAATGGTCTGGGGATATTACTCTCTGGACTGTGTTAGAGCAAAAGCCAGCATATCAGTTATTCCTCTTCATCTGATGACGTCATCAGTGATGTCATCAGGTCAGTACGTAATACGTTGGTGGCAGTCAAGGGGTTAAGAGAGAGATATAACAAGACAGACAGACAGTTAAAATAAAAGCCTTGCCAAATTATTACATTGCCTTTGTAAACTTCCAAGACAGAACAACTAGACTAAGTTCAAAACGCTCCGAATCGCTTGTGGTCAATTTTTGTTGTTGGATGAATTACAAACAAAATGAAGTTCAGTTTCTGGTAAAAGTAAAAATACTGAAATCAGTGTAAAAATGAAAGAGTAGCGCCCATGCATATGTGTTGTGAAATATCAAATGTTTTGTTTTGTCTCGTCAATAGCAAAATAACAACTTTTTACACTTCTTGTTGAGCATTTGTTTGTTTTGGGGGTGTTTTGGTCGGCCAGTGACGTTGCAGTCTCTTTTCGTTTTTCATTCATGTTCTAAAGTAAATCATATAGTAATTTAGCAAGTGTCTGTGTGTGTGTGTGTGTGTGTCTGAAACACAAAACGGGCCTTATAACTCTGCCGTTTTTCGACCGAATCGCTTCAAATTTGCTGTGAGCCCTAAAGGGGGAGATGGCAACGGCAACCGAGGCGGCCGTGTCATTTGCGCGGTTCGGCAAATGCGCGAAACGCGCATCCGCCGGCCACTCTGTGCCCGTATCTCCGGTGTTTCTGGGCCGATTACCTTCGAATTTGAAAGGTACATGACCGGGGACGGTGACTATCGGTGTACCAAACCGGAAGCGAATCGATTCATAAACGCGTGCGATATCTGCCGCTTCATGCGGCTTCACGTTTTCACAAACCGCGGCGTAACCATACCAGATATTGACTCGCAATTTGGAACGGGCATGACCGGTGATAGTGACTATCCGGGTGCAACATTTCAACAGCATCCGTTCATAAACACGCGCTATAACCCGATTTACATTTTGCAGGCAACCAAATCGGAAACTGGTTCTTGGCGGTACCGCAGGCATGCTACAGGCAAAATTTCATTTTCTCTGAAAGTTCCTCGAAGTGGCGAAGCCACAAGTGCGCGGCTGTGAAGCAGGCGCGCGAGCTAGGGGTGTCCGGGGGCATGCCCCCCCGGAAAATTTTTGAACAAATGGCTAAAATCTGTGCAATCTGGTGCATTCTGAGCCATATTTTCAGGGTTGTGAACAGTACAGTGTTTAGTGCTGTTTTTTTTACTTGAGATGGTCCGTTAGACACCTCACTCCACACGACTTGTACACGATTTCGCATCTGCACAAGGTGCAGTACGCTTTCCCAGCTTCCTTCAGTTTCACAAAAAACTCTCCGTACTCCACGTTGTTGTACTTTCTATCGAGCCATTTCCAATCCCATTTGTTCTTTAAACCTTTGTCCCAGTCTCCACAGGAACCTCTGGGCACAATATCACTTCTGGACATCGCGAAAGTTTGCAATTTAACACTCGATACGAGTCAAATGTCGACCATGCTATTTAGTTATGGCGTCGCAGGAAGTTGGTAACCGGTGCACGCGCAACGGAGGGCTTAAGCAGCGAGTCGACTGCTTGCACGCGTAGTAAGAGTTCCGCGAAGCGTGGCGCGAGTTGACTGCTTGCACGCGTAGTAAGAGTTCTGCGAAACGTGGCGCGATTTTTTTTTTCTCTGAAAATTTTTGAGTTTCGCTGCAGTTCAAAACGGGTTTGGCGGAATTCCGCGAAATCGCTGAAAAGTAGCATGCCTGTACCGGTACTAGGTGTTACCGGTTCTGGGATTTGCCAGTACTAGGCGTTGCGCTAGTAAAATATAAAAATCTGCTTTATCATAAAAAAGCAGAGCTATATATACGTCATGTTCTGTTACCAACTAATCTAAACATATTCATCCATGAAAACTGGGGGGTCTAATGGTCTTAAACCCCAGTGCAAGCTTTAGGTCTTTCCTTTCTTTCTATGTTTTCTATAGGTACGTGTGCCCTCCTAGTTCCGTCGCGACTATTGCCAGTATTGGCACCTTGAACGTATAGATCCTGAACCCCCCCCCACCCCCACCAATGACCGAATGTGTCAAGATATCATAAACAGACCTGCTTACCCTGAAGTCAGTCTTGGTGTATTCAAAATCCAAAATAAGTGTATTTTTCACAAACTAGGAGTACTCCAACAACAGGAAACTTTGAAAAACAGAGTGCAAACATGCATACATTTGCATAACAGCTAAAGAAATACTGTGTCAAAAGTATCACCCATTGACATTTACAACACACACACACACACACCAGGCATCAGAATAGTGTGAAGTCCAATCCTCTGAAAACCGCGGTCCAAGGGCCATCAAGGCCCCAGACTGTAGTGGGACAACACTGAAATCAATTCCCAAGGGCCATCAAGGCCCCAGACTGTAGTGGGACAACACTGAAATCAATTCCCAAGGGCCATCAAGGCCCCAGACTATAGTGGGACAACACTGAAATCAATTCCCAAGGGCCATCAAGGCCCCAGACTATAGTGGGACAACACTGAAATCAATTCCCAAGGGCCATCAAGGCCCCAGACTATAGTGGGACAACACTGAAATCAATTCCCAAGGGCCATCAAGGCCCCAGACTATAGTGGGACAACACTGAAATCAATTCCCAAGGGCCATCAAGGCCCCAGACTATAGTGGGACAACACTGAAATCAATTCCCAAGGGCCATCAAGGCCCCAGACTATAGTGGGACAACACTGAAATCAATTCCCAAGGGCCATCAAGGCCCCAGACTATAGTGGGACAACACTGAAATCAATTCCCAAGGGCCATCAAGGCCCCAGACTATAGTGGGACAACACTGAAATCAATTCCCAAGGGCCATCAAGGCCCCAGACTGTAGTGGGACAACACTGAAATCAATTCCCAAGGGCCATCAAGGCCCCAGACTATAGTGGGACAACACTGAAATCAATTCCCAAGGGCCATCAAGGCCCCAGACTATAGTGGGACAACACTGAAATCAATTCCCAAGGGCCATCAAGGCCCCAGACTATAGTGGGACAACACTGAAATCAATTCCCAAGGGCCATCAAGGCCCCAGACTATAGTGGGACAACACTGAAATCAATTCCCAAGGGCCATCAAGGCCCCAGACTATAGTGGGACAACACTGAAATCAATTCCCAAGGGCCATCAAGGCCCCAGACTATAGTGGGACAACACTGAAATCAATTCCCAAGGGCCATCAAGGCCCCAGACTGTAGTGGGACAACACTGAAATCAATTCCCAAGGGCCATCAAGGCCCCAGACTATAGTGGGACAACACTGAAATCAATTCCCAAGGGCCATCAAGGCCCCAGACTATAGTGGGACAACACTGAAATCAATTCCCAACATGACCAAAAAGGCTGCATGCAGTGAGAATTCACTATCAAAATGCTATTTCAGAAAAAGGATATCTCTAAATAAAAAGGCAAAACCTCTGTCAGAAATTCTCAATCCTCTGAAATTAGCTGATCCTCTGACAATTCTGATGCCTGACACACACACACACACAGTGCACCCTTTTCCCGAATCAGGCAATATACAGAAATGATAGTCAGATTTGTTTTCCCACCATATTTCCCCCCCGTGTACCATATTAATCATATTTCTGTCAAATATGCGTACAAAATATGGTCAAATCATATGGGTAAACAGGTCATCATATAAACCATCATCAAAAGTGAGCCAAAGGACAGTGAAAACTGCACTCACGATTAAAGCGCTTGGAATAGCAAGAGGTACAGAAGTCGAACGTGTCCCGCGTGCCGTAGTAAGGGCATCCCCTGGTGAGGCATTGCCGTTGTTCTGGTCCTCTCTCTGTCATCAACAGGCAGACACCATTATCATAATCATCATGATCATTCTTCATCATCACAATCTTTTGTCACGGTCATCAAAATTCGGCGTTATCATAAATTCTTCATCATCACTCGTAAGGATTCATCATCATCATCATCATCATCATCAAAACAAATTGCTTTAACCCTTTCAATGCCAGCCATTTTTCAGCTAATACTTTCCATTAACCCTTTCACCGCCAGCCCAAAAATGTCATTTGATTTACCTGGGGAGAGAACAAAATCCATCTCAGTTTTGGGGATTCTTCTGTGACATATCTAAAATAAGGTCTATCCTAACTTCCTAAAACTAAGACAATAGGGTCTTTGGATAATAGACCCCAATTTGATGCCTTTTAGTGACATAGGTGTTAAATCACTGTGGTGCTAAAATGCGACTTTGGCAGTGAAAGGGTTAAACTTACCTGGGCAGAGCAAAGATTCTGTCTCCACTATTGGAGATTCCTCTGTGACATGCATAGAATAGGGCCTGTCCTTACCTCCCAAAATTAAGAACAAAGGGTCACTTGATACCAGACCCACATCTGATGCCTTTCAGTGACATGGGTGTTAAATCACTGTGGTGCCAAGAGGAGACAGTGGCGATGAAAGGGTTAATTTATATTATCATCAGTGAGCCTCCACAATTTACACAACCACATTGTCTGGCATTATACCCAACCCCAAGTCCCTTCTCCAGCCATGGAAATACACCACAGTCCACAAATTTACATGACAGTGATGTCCCGAGGCCCTGGTCATAGGACATTGACCTATTTAAATTTGAAAATGGCCTATTGCCTTGTCCTTGTCCTAGGTGCATAACGGCAGTATGGCTGATTTGCGCTCATAATTGACAGGAAGCTGTCTGAGCGATCGAAGAAGAAGTCTCTGATACAAGAATATACAAAACACCAAGAAACTCACCCTGCTGGTGTGTCAAAACATTTGAGGTCAGCTGTCCCTGGTGGTGTCTGGCTTGTCGCAGTACGTTTCTGCATTGAGTGCACAGTTGTCCCTCCTCTAGCACGTTGCTCCCACACCCACCAATACAGTGAGGCGGAGAGCCACACTCCTCTCCCGATGCGATAAGGTCGTTACCCAGCAGCTCCGACTCCTCTGGCTTTTCCGGCAAACCCAGCGACTGTGGTGTCCAACCAGAGATCAATCAAGCAATTATGATCAGTCAACCAATTAACCAACTAATCAAAATAAACAAACGATCACCACACAAACACATACACAAGTACAGAGTGACGTTAGTTTAGTGACGAGACAAAAACAGAACGTGTGATATTTGAACAAAAACGTCTTTTTCAAACAACATAACGTATATTCATCGGGGGAAATTCAAGCATTGATAAGCTTACAGATAATAAGTAAGCATTCACTTTATGCACACTTCAGTTTCAATCAATCAAATTTGACTTAAATAAATCCTCATTCATTTCAACGACATTTGTATAAATTAAAGTTTGTCGTATCATGTAATTCCATGATAAATTTAATAAGCATAAATCACTACACTACACACACCATATTTTTCGGACTATAAGGCGATACTTTTCCCCCAGACTGAGACCCCTGTGCCTTATATAATATGACTAATAAAATAGTAAGAAAATATAATAACAAAATCTGATATTTTGGTAAAATTTGGGGGGGGGGGGGGGGGGGGGGGGGGGGGTCTTCAGAGTCTGGAAAATACAGTACACATAAACACATAAAAAATTAAGCTTTCCCTCCAAGATCAATCAATCTACCCATCACTTAGCCAATCACTGGGCAATAAAAACTACTTAACGCATCAACATTAATTCGGGGAAATCACAACACCGATAATGCATACAAATAACTAGAAAGCACTGACGTCAATTGGTACACACCTATGTCAAAGGGACAACGCTTGGTTTCAATCTGATCCCATTCAAAGAAACTAAGATAACCCCGACTTCTCCAGATAAACATGCAGCACCCACCTGCTCCTGTTCTTGAAACAGCAACATTCCCGAAGCCTGGTTTATTTCTGGACGACTTCCAC
>CM065694.1:46385649-46453149 GCA_017654935.2 Phymorhynchus buccinoides
TCTCTCTCTCACAGGCATGCACACGCACACACCACACTCTTGAACACGCACACACACTCTCTCACACACACACACTCTCTCTCTCTCTCACAGACATGCACACGCGCACACACACAAACTCAAGAATTGCAATCCTTTGACCCCTCTTGGGGCATGGATGGAGGATGCAAGAATAACAAAAAAATCCATAAAACTCAATCAGAACAAAAGTGTGAACACACACACACACACACACACACACACACACACACACACACAGCCCCATCCCCCCACACACCAAAGTCAGCACATCAGGCAAAGGGAGCCTCTTCAGTTCCATGCAGGGGATGGCCTGGGGCTGCCCGTTGAGTGTCACATGGGTGTCCCTGACATGCAGGTACCTCTCAAGCAGCTCACCCACCATGGGGATCTCTGTCTCCGTCAGGAACCTGACAGGCATCTGCCGCAACTGCTGGTTGACCAGCGGAAACAACCAGCCTCCCTGGAAACCACACACAGCGTTCATTACTTTGGACACTTAGATTAGAAAACAGTAGTAGTCACATTCCTTTAGAAAGCGAACATGTATTGGGCCACTGCAGCAACCATGTTTTGCTACAGTGACTGCCCTTGGTAGATGCTTGAGTACTGACCAAACAAGGGATTACCTCTCACCAGTGACCCTATTTGAGGTCACTAAATGGCTGCCTTTTGCAAGAGTGAATGCCCTTTTCAGTACTGACCAGCAAGGGATTCACTCTCACTGTCAAGGGCGTTAAAATTAGTTGCAGTGGCCAACATACTGCAACTGTCAGTTGACCAGCGGAAACAACCAGACTTCCTGGAAACCACACACAGCGTTCATAAATACAAAAATTTGGAAATTTAGAAAACGGTAGTAGTCACATTCCTTTAGAAAGTGAACGGGTATATTATACTGCAACTGTCGCTATAAGCGCTAGCTTGTTGATGCTCTCTTTTGCCTTCTGTTATATGTGTTTGGAAATATTAAAGATTTGCTTAAACCAACTGTCGGTTAACCAGCGGAAACAGTCAGCCTCCCTGGAAACCACACACAGCGTTCATAAATACAAAACTTTGGACACTTAGATTAGAATATAGTAGTAGTCCCGTTCCTTTAGAAAGCGGACAGGTATATTATACTGCAACTGTTGGTTGAACAGCGGAAACCAACCAGCCTCCATGGAAACCACACCCAGCGTTCATAACTTTGGACACTTAGATTAGAAAACAGTAGTACAGACAAACCTCTATTTTAAGACTTCCAAAATGTCCGGAAAAATCGGTTGGAAATTGGAGGGGTCCTATGACGGAGGTTTTCACTGGCAGCCGTAGAAAGAAAAAGTTCAGCACAGTTCATACTCTCTTCTTCATGCACACATACAATGACATATTAAAACTGGATTTGGGTCTTTCCAACTCCATAGGCTTGTGCAATCGATGTATTACAGTTTCACTTCGCCGACTTCTGTTAATCACCTCCACTCTCGTCCAAAGTCAGTGGTTTTCTTTTTCAAAGTCAGTGGTTTTCGTGCTTTTCCTACGCTTTCCGCCATCTTTTCTACAAGGGAAGCGACTTCGCTTTCAGGCCCTTGACCGTGGTTGTTTCCCTTTGCTCAAAGTCTATGCAGACGACAACAACGGTCGTAAAAACCAACAAAATGGCGGTCCTAAGTCGCGTTTTAGAGGAAGTCGTTTACATAGTAAAATGCATCCGTGCCAACAAATCCGGTCTCAAATGAGAGGTGGTCGCTTAACAGAGGGTCGTAAAATAGGGGTTTGTCGGTAGTCACATTCCTTTAGAAAGCGAACATGTATTGGCCACTGCAACAACCATGTTTTGCTAGAGTGAATGCCCTTGGTAGATGCTTGAGTACTGACCAAACAAGGGCATACCTCTCACCAATGACCCTATTTGAGGTCACTAAATGGCTGCCTTTCGCAAGAGTGAATGTCCTTTTCAGTACTGACCAGCAAGGGATTCACTCTCACTGTCAAGGGCGTTAAAATTAGTTGCAGTGGCCAACATACTGCAACTGTCGGTTGACCAGCGGAAACAACCAGACTTCCTGGAAACCACACACAGCGTTCATAAATACAAAAATTTGGTAAAGGTCAAGATGTGCCACCCACCCTGCATTTCTCGGTTAATTTTATTTTTCCGTTATTGCCTTTCTTACCATACATAAAGCTGTATTTTAGGAACATTTTTAGCCAATAACCTTTTGGGAATACTAACCCTATCCCTAACCCTACCCCCCACCCTATAAGACGGGAAAAGCGCAACGAACCACAACTGTGACAAATCGCGGTGTACTGCAGTACATAGTGGGGGGTAGGGTTAGGTTTAGGGATAGGGTTAGTATTCCAAAAAGGTTATTCGCTAAAAATGTTCCTAAAATACAGCTTTGTGTATGGTAAGAAAGGCAAAAACGGAAACATACAATTAACTGAGAAATGCAGGGGGGGGGGCACATCTTTACCTTTACCAAAAATTTGGACACTTAATTTAGAAAACGGTAGTGGTCACACTCCTTTAGAAAGTGAACGGGTATATTATACTGCAACTGTCGCTATAAGCGCTAGCTTGTTGATGCTCTCTTTTGCCTTCTGTTATATGTGTTTGGAAATATTAAAGATTTGCTTAAACCAACTGTCGGTTAACCAGCGGAAATAGTCAGGTATATTATACTGCAACTGTCGGTTGACCAGCGGAAACGGTCAGCCTCCCTGGAAACCACACCCAGCATTCATACAAAACTTTGGACACTTAGATAAGATTAGAATATAGTAGTACTAGTAGTCACATTCCTTTAGAAAGCAAACAGGTATATTTGCAACTATTGGTTGACCAGCGGAAACGGTCAACCTCCCTGAAAACCACACCCAGCGTTCATACAAAACTTTGGACACTTAGATGAGAATATAGTAGTCACACTGCATTAGAAAGCGAACGGGTATATACTGCAACTGTCGGTTGACCAGCGGAAACGGTTAACCTCCCTGAAAACCACACCCAGCGTTCATACAAAACTTTGGACACTTAGATGAGAATATAGTAGTCACACTGCATTAGAAAGCGAACGGGTATATACTGCAACTGTCGGTCGACCAGCGGAAACAGCCAGCCTCCCTGAAACCACACACAGTGTTCATAAAGAACTTGGAAATTGTAGATAATATTATGAAGAAAAGGAAAAGGCATAGTCAAAGAGAGTGACAAATTAGAGGAAGCTGCTTGCACCGAAAACTTCCTCTCCCCTCCCTCCAGCCATCTCAAATCTGCTGGCCAACATTCTTTTTCCTGTCAAGCACCATCTCTTTGGAATTCTCTGCCTTCTCCTCTCTGACACTCCAACTCAGTCTCCTCATTCAAAATCTCTCTTAAAACCCATCTTTTTCCTGCTGCACCCTAAATATTTGATCAGTTGTCTATCTTGTGTGCACGTGAGGGAAGATTGAATGAGGTTTGTGTTGTGCTTTGTGGTGTGTGTGTGTGTGTGTGTGTGTGTGTGTGTGTGTGTGTGTGTGTGTTGTGTGTGTGCATACATGTGTGCTTGTGTGTGTTTTGGTTCTGTGGGTTATGTGTGCACGCATGTGTGTGTGTGTGTGTCTGTGTGTTTGTCTGTCTGCGTGCATACGTTGTGTGTGAGGGTGTTTCTGTATGTGTTGGTGTATGTGGTCAGTCCGTGCGGCTCAGTTGATGCGTGCTTACTGAATGGGGGATGAACGAGTCGGTGTTGTTAAACATGTGTGTGTGTGTGTATGTGTGTTAGAGAGAGAGAGTGT
The DNA here is from genome assembly GCA_017654935.2 of Phymorhynchus buccinoides. NCBI lineage: Eukaryota > Metazoa > Mollusca > Gastropoda > Neogastropoda > Raphitomidae > Phymorhynchus > Phymorhynchus buccinoides. The sequence goes on from CM065694.1 coordinate 46,389,439, forward strand.
GAGAGAGAGAGAGAGAGAGAGAGAGAGAGAGAGAGAGTTGCTTTGTATGTATGCATTGTTGCTGGTTGGTGTCATTTTTGAATGCTGTTTTTGTTGTCTATTTGTTGATAAAAAATTGTAAAGCGCTTTGGGCTCATCTGAGGTAAAGCGCTATATAAATGTACAATTATTATTATTACAGGTTTTCGATTGCAAACTAGTATTGGTGTTTTTTTCTTGTAGTTGTTGATTTTAATTCTGTTCATGTAATATCACTGTGAAGTGAACTGACGTTAAATAAAAGATTCATTCATTCAAGGCAAGGGAACTATTTGTATTAAAGGACCCCCCATCCCTCTGACCTACCCATCCCTTTTTAATTCTTCTAGTACCATGGGCGAATGAATACATTCGCCCAGTACATCACACTTCACTCCCACCAAATGCAAAGGCTACTTTCAGAGCTGATGTCAGTGATTTTTCCATTAAAGCAACGCATGTGCACTCAACGAAATAGTTACTCCCCTCTTGTCGATTGAGATGCAGCGGACAACCAAGAATGTACCAAAAATATGCGGCGCTAGAAAAGTTACACACTGTGATTATATAGTGTTCAAAAAAAGATACGCATAACTTGTAGGCCTAGTCAAAGTTTCATCTTAATTTCCAAACTTAACAGAAAATCACACAATGCGAATTTCGTTTTGAAATTTGACATGGTGATAGCTGAATGCATGGATAGTTCATATGTATCCTCAAATCATTCAGTTAGTTGACATCCATGGGTGTGAGGGCTGTCCAAACAGTAGGGAGTGACCGCCTTGAACAGCAACAAGTGCCTGGGGCACTATCAGCATGGGACTCGATCAGACGGCGAATGTCTTGCTGTGGGATGATGTCCCACTCCTCCTGCTGCGCATTCAACAACTCGCGTTGATTCACTGGCACATCTTCTCGGCCATGAACGCGTCTATCCAGTTCATCCCAAATGTGTTCTTTTAGATTCATTTCTGATGATATGGTTGGCCAGAGAATTTCGTGGAGGTGATTGTCGGTGAGCAACTGGGTGCCGAGTCGCACAGTATGAGGTCCGAGCCTTGTCCTGCAGGAACACAGCGTTAATGTCGTGCAGAAGTGGAAGGACGTGTGGACACATAATGTCCTTAGGTAGTGCTCTGCAGTTAGGCGCCCTTGCACCAACACTAAGGGTTTCCCTTTCGTAGACGTTTGAGAACAAGGTGTTAACTCTGTGTTCACGAAATTGCATGAAATTCTATCCATGCATGGCACGTGTGCATCAAAAAATCGCTTTTCTGACATTTTAGGCACTGTGTGCGCATGTGCTTGAGCAGAAAGAAACATTGACAGCAATCATGACAAGGACCACTGGGTGAACACTTCTAGTAGTTTGGTGGATATGCGTGCAGCAATACAATGACGGAAACGAATTTGAAAAAGTATGCGTTTCTTTTTTTGGACAGTATATAAAAATTTTCAAGCAACTGAAAGTAACGCATTTTTCCCTTTCTGTACTTTAATCTATAAGGATCAATTTGAAAAAATGTCAAAACTTTAACTCACCCGGGACAAATGAGACGGATCCGATTCATGGCTCGCACAACCGTTTAGGACGAATGGCCCGACTCCGGCTCATAAGAGTTTTCAAGAGGTTTTGATTTCTGGCGCGTAACCAGCTTTCCAGTGCGACGTCATAACCTACTTCCAGTTTGCTTTGACCTTGGCTCTCTTGAAATCAACCAATCATTGCAGACTTTACATTCAGCTTTGGTTGTAGAGGGGGTCCAAAGATCGGAATGTGACATTTTCCTTCTTTCTATGTGTTAGCTGTTTTCGTCAATAGGAGACAAACGACGAAGGCATGGAATCTAATATTTTACAATCGTTTAGTGCATGGTGTTGCTAATCTTTTCTGAAAATATTGATGCCTAACTCTTCATAACTTGGTTTTGGTGATTGCTTTACGAACCTAGTCCAATGCCCAGTCCCCACAGAACAAGGGGAAATAATTCAGCCAGTCCCGAGTGAGTTAAGGACGGTATACATACCCCGTCATGAGGTCCAGATGTGGCAGGCAGGAGGGGGCTGAAGTGACAGTGGGTGTAGGCCAGGAGGAGCGGGGAGCGACAGGTGTCGCCACTGGCCCACTCCAGGGGGAGATAAACCCCGCCCATGTCGTTGTCCTGCAGGCTCAGTCCGCTAAAAGTCCGCAGGGTGGGGTCCGTCACCACCACGATGGGCCGGCGGAAAACGTTGGCCAGGGCGTACACGTGGATGGCCTCCAGAAAGCGGTGAGGGGCGGCTGTGGAGCGGGTGGAGGCGGGTGAAGGTCGGTGAGGGGCGGGGTGGTCCAGGCACTGCGTGATCTCGTTCCACTCCCGCTCTGCTTGCTGGCAAAGAGACAAAGATATGGAGTTAAGCCGGGGCGCCACGCACGTGTAAAATCGTACGGGGATGCGATGCGAGTGGGTCACGATTCACGTGAAATACTTGCGTCAAAAAAATTATGCTGCCATTTTCGCTCACTACATACTCAAGTAGAACTAGTACATGAATTTCACGTGAATCGTGACTCACGTCGTCAAAATCGCATCGCCTTCAGATCAGAATCGCATATGTGTGTTACATCGAGAAAACAACTGAAAGACAATTCGCCATCTTGGGAAATTCATTATGTTTGGTGTGTACTGAAAGAAATGATCATATTTCTGCTTTTACATTGAAAAAACACCAGAAAGACAATTCACCGTCTTGGTTTGGATACTGACAGAAAAAGGTCTACCAATGAGCAATGAACTTTAAATGATTTGGGCTTTCTGTGCGATCCAGTGGAATTTTAGATCTAGCCTAGACAGCTTGTACTTGTATTGGAAAGGCCTAGCAGACGATTGAAATACGAAGAACGTCATTAACTTACTGATAAGTAATGGTTGTGTTCACGCATACGTACAGACAAACCCCTATTTTACGACCCTCTGTTAAGCGACCACCTCTCATTTGAGACCGGATTTGTTGGCACGGATGCATTTTACTATGTAAACGACCTCTCTTAAACGACTTCCTCTAAAACGCGACTTATGACCGCCATTTTGTTGGTTTTTACGACCGTTGTTGTCGTCTGCATAGACTTCGAGCAAAGGGAAACAAGCACGGTCAAGGGCCTGAAAGCGAAGTCGCTTCCCTAGTTGTAGAAAAGATGGTGGAAAGCGTAGGAAAAGCACGAAAACCACTGACTTTGAAAAAGAAAACCACTGACTTTGGACGAGAGTGGAGGTGATTAACAGAAGTCGGCGAAGTGAAACTGTAATACATCAATTGCACAATCCTATGGAGTTGGAAAGACCCAAATCCAGTTTTAATATGTCATTGTATGTGTGCATGAAGAAGAGAGTATGAACTGTGCTGAACTTTTTCTTTCTACCAGTGAAAACCTCCGTCATACGACCCCTCCAATTTACAACCGATTTTTCCGGACATTTTGGAAGTCTTAAAATAGAGGTTTGTCTGTAGTCATTTTAACGCGTCAAAACTTACTGATAAGCAACGGTTGTGTTCACGCATGCATCATCATTTTAATGCATCATCTCACCCCCATTTCAAGGGTAAATCTCATGCACAGTTTCAGATTTGAGGGGGTGATTTGAGAACTCCAGTGCGTAAATATGCACAGTTTCAGATTGGAGGGGCTGATTTGAGAACTCCAGTGCATAAATCCGCACAATCAATCTGTACGTTTTCAGAAACCTTGCTTCAGATAAACCACCACCTGGTGTCAAGGGCTAAAAAACGTAACTCCACCTACCGTATTTTCCGGACTACAAAGCGCACCATTGTGTAAGCCTCACCCCCTGAATTTTATTAAAATTCTGGAAAAAAACAACGATAAAGCCGCATTCAGTGTCTAAGCCGCAAGAGACTGAAAAAGAAAAACGAACCTGAGAAGACGAGCAGATGAACTTGTGATCGAAAGCCACGGCCCATGTTCATGTTCCACTCGCACACAAACTACACATAACAGTACAGACCTAATATTCGCCATAACCTACCTACTAAATACTGGATTCTGCACATCGACACAACACAACACAAAACATGACAAAGTAACACACTGGCAGTTCATTTTCAGCCACAGTTTTGCACACACAAATCTTTTACCGCGCATACAACTCGGTCGACAAAATGGCGCAGCGCACACCACAGATACGAAATCACGGCAAACGCTAATGCGCCAGCTGCTTTCATTTATTGGATTTTGTGAGTTTTTGCATTCAGCGAGTGTTTGAGTGCACACACTAACGCCGATTTATCAGTTTGATAACAGAAATGAGCGGCTTTTAAACTTTTTTTTGGTAAAGTGAGACCATTCACTGAGCTCCAACTTATGGAGTGAGACCGATCACCTAGTTTCAACTTGGAAGTTGACTTCGCATTTACGCGTGCACAGAGTTCGTAAAGATCGACACGATCGCGACTGTTTCAGTTCAAACTTTGATCACAAACTGCTCAGTGATGACACATGTGCATAAAAGTGGTGAAATTTAGTGGTCAGATCGTGATATCGCTGATTAAATTATTGCTTCGGCATGAGAACGGTTCGTTTTTACCGAGATTGACGATGTCAATACGCAAAGGCTGGAGTTGACGACCAGCCTAAGAAAGTAAAATACGGAAGGGGAAATATTCACAAATTAGCCGCAATCGTTGTTTTAGCCGCAGGGGTGAAAGTTGAAGAAACAAGTAGCGGCTTATAGCCCGGAAAACATGGTACACAGCTCACTGAGCTCAGTTTGAGACAGAATACAAATCACCATAAGAGAATATCCAAACAAGATTATTATTTATCAATCATACTTGAGGATCCCAAGCCACAGGCCTGGTGGTCAGTCGAGCCAGCTGCATCTGTTGGTAGCGCGTCCATCGCGAGCGGAGCACATGTCCGCTGTCTGTGCTCAGGACCAGGTGCAGGATGTGCCTGAGCATCAGGTCATCGTCCACGATGCCCCACACCGCCATGCCCACAGAGTGGAGCAGGCAGTTGCCATCCCCTGGGAAGAAAAAAAAATGAACGTGTATGTGAACGTACACGCTAAACCCGCATACATTTATCCATTATATGGTACACACACACTTGTATATCACTCGCACACATGAGAGCGCACATACCACAGGTGGGAGCAACCGGAATTTCACAGAGACGCCTCTGCGACTATAAAGTACCTAATACCTAAATATTACACACACACACACACATATAATTATGCATGTACAAATGCACACACACACACACTCACTCACAAACACATATTTCTTGATACCTTCTTAGTTTAGGATTTGTTATTGAATGGGTTTTTTTTTATCGCAACAATGGCAGTCAGTCGTTCCGACCATGACTGCCAGTTAGCAGGGGGGGGGGGGGGGGGGGGGGGGGGGGGGGCGGGGGAGAGCAGATGCCATTCTAGTGGGCTGGGCTAGAATTTGTTCATAGTGGAGATGTCTTGCCCAGGGTATATCCCCACTCTCTCATTGGGGAAGATCCCAAAGGGCCAACCCATCCCTTCGGCTGCAGCACTATCATAACGATTTACATCTGGCTGAAGTATTCAGCAAAAGAGCAGCTCACTGCACAATGCAGTGCTTTTACAACACTTTGATCATGATATAAGACCAAGAATAAATGTCAGTACCATACATACATACTCATTACAGGATCATCTTCTTCTTCTTCTTCGATCGCTCAGACAGTTTCCTGTCAATTATGAGCGCAGATGCGTCATGCTGTCATTATGCGCCTAACTAAGAAATAGTTAGGCCCAGCAAGTCCGACTTCGGATGGAGGAAATCTTTTTGAAACTGAAAGTGTTTCTTGAAAAAAAGGCAGGAGAATGGACCAGTAAAGCAGAAAGATAGTTGATGACAGTAAGCAAAGGAAAAAGGCAGAGTCAAAGAGAGTGGCAGATTAGAGGAAATTACAAGCACAGAACTTCCAGAAAGTGTGGGAACTATTTTTACGAAAGACCCCCCCCCCCCCACCCCCCTCCCGGTATCCCCACTGGGGGACAGGATATCATAATTATGATATCCGTTTCACTGATCCAAGACAAAAATTCTTTCTCTCTTCTCTGCCTGTCTTATTGCGTACACGTCTCTCTGTCTCTCTCTCTCCCATTGGACACACACAGAGGCGGAAATTGGGTCATTCTCGCATTCATAATGTACAGCCACCAATTAATTCAGCATCTCTTCTCTCTCTCTCTCTCTCTCTGTCTCACTCACTCCATTGTATTGGTATGGCCTAACAATTACAATATTCCTGACTACCCTCTCTCTCTCTCTCTCTCTCTCTCTCTCTCTCTCTCTCTCTCTCTCTCTCACTCCATTGTATTGGTATGGCCTAACAATTACAATATTCCTGACTACCCTCTCTCTCTCTCTCTCACTCTCTCTCACTCCATTGTATTGGTATGACCTAACAATTACAATATTCCTGACTACCCTCTCTCTCTCTCTCTCTCTCTCTCTCTCTCTCTCTCTCTCTCTCTCTCTCTCACTCCATTGTATTGGTATGGCCTAACAATTACAATATTCCTGACTACCCTCTCTCTCTCTCTCACTCTCTCTCTCTCTCTCACTCCATTGTATTGGTATGGCCTAACAATTACAATATTCCTGACTACCCTCTCTCTCTCTCTCTCTCTCTCTCTCTCTCTCTCTCTCTCTCTCTCTCTCTCTCTCTCTCACTCCATTGTATTGGTATGGCCTAACAATTACAATATTCCTGACTACCCTCTCTCTCTCTCTCACTCTCTCTCTCTCTCTCACTCCATTGTATTGGTATGGCCTAACAATTACAATATTCCTGACTACCCTCTCTCTCTCTCTCACTCTCTCTCTCTCACTCCATTGTATTGGTATGGCCTAACAATTACAATATTCCTGACTACCCTCTCTCTCTCTCACTCCATTGTATTAGTATGGCCTAACAATTACAATATTCCTGACTACCCTCTCTCTCTCTCTCTCACTCCATTGTATTGGTATGGCCTAACAATTACAATATTCCTGACTCCCCCCTCTCTTTCTCTCTCTGAGTCTCAATCTCTCTCTCTCTCTCTCTCTCTCTCTCTCTCTCTCTCTCTCTCTCTCTCTCTCTCTCTCTCCATTGTATTGGTATGGCCTAACAATTACAATATTCATGACTACCCCCCCCCCCCCCTCTCTCTTTCTCTCTCTCTCTCTCATCCAAACTCACTGGGCACTCTCAGAGGCAGCATCATGGGCATCATTTTTGCTCTGGAGCCACTGACTCCACCACCACCACCTCCCAGCCACCAGTTAAGCAGCCCCCCTGTCTCCAGATCCTCCTTCACATCCTCATCCACCAGAGACCACAAAACCTGGCTCGGGTTCACCAATTCCGGCGTCAAGAGATCTTGCAGCTCGAAGTGGTAGAAAGAAGTGTTGTCTTTGAAACACACAGGGTGCAATCTGTCCATGCCGCTGAAACGCACAGGCTGCAATCTTTCCACACCGCTCAAGTCGATCCGTTTCAAGATCCATTGTTGGATGCGATTTTTTCTACTGCCGCTATTAGTTCTGTTTTCCAAGTTGGTGGCGTTGAACATTGAAGCCATTCTCAGCGAAACGTTGTCTTCTTCTTAGGTTCACACCGGGATGTATTGCATGGGGTCCGGTGTATGCTGTAACAACAGAAACAAAGTGATGGAACATGTAAAAAATGTACGGAGTTCCCCGCATGTGCTTTAACTAAGCATGGAAGTATACATGACATGTCCTAAGTGACTGAGTGATAACAATTACACAATAATCAATCGAAGCAGTTTTTGCCTAGGAGTGGAACATTTTTCTTTGCACACAAAAGCACAGGCTCTCAATATTATCACGACATATGATATATACTCCTGTTGTTACAGAAGCTTGAAGAACAAAATTGGCATTTCTGAACGTAGGTTTACAAGCAGAAGTGGCTATACTGTGAAGCGATAATTCCAAACATTGTATCACAGTGGCTGTACTGCAGTAATGTACCGAGGATCGAAAAGTGATAGGACCAACCGTCCTGAGACGAGAGAAATCAATAGGACAATGTCATGGGTTTTTACCGAAATCAATATAACAGACAAAGCGTGCCAGTGTTAAAACATTAATCAGACATTTGTCCTGACAGGGGAGAACACAATAGGTCATTTTCAATGTTAATAGGTCAATGGCCTATAAGTACTGGGGCCTCTGGATATCACTGGTACTGTCGAAATGCTGACACAGTTACCAAGCTTTTTGTTTTGATTTATCTCCCTCCTCAACACTGGTACTGTGAAGTGATAATTTTAACCATTGCACCACAATGATGCAAATCATATATATTCAACACTATTACATCATACATTGGTGGGGGTTTTTTAAACACCACACAACCATGAACTACAAAACTCTGTTCAGTTGAAACGGAAAAAATACTATCACTAGTATCAGTGTATATGATCTATAAGGTATAACAATCTTAATACTATTACCAGCTTAGCTCAAGATATGATGTTTGATAGTTAAATCTAGTTGATTCATGAGCTGTGTGAGTGTGTGTGTGGGGGTGGGGGGGGGGGGGGGTGTGTGCTAAAAAACAGATTGTACTAAAATTAAGAAAATTCATTAAATTTAAAGCATGCCATGTTGTATTTAAGTTTGAATATTATGCTTGTTTAAAGTTGAAGTTTAATTAAATCTTCCATGCCCCAAAAGGGGTGAAAGGATATTAGAATTTTGAAATCTTGTGTTTGTGTGTGTGTTTGTATGTGTGTGTGTGAGTATGTGTGTGTGGGTTTTTTTGGTGGTTTTGTGTGTGTGTGTGTGTGTGTGTGTGTGTGTGTGTGTGTGTGTGTGTGTGTCACTGTGTGTATGTGTGTGTGTGTGTGTGTTGAGTTGTATACATGTGTTGAGTGTGTTGTGTGTGTGAGAACGTGAGTGTGTGTGTGTGTGTGTGTGTGTGTGTGTGTGTGTGTGTGTGTGTGTGTGCACGCGCGCATGTGTGTGTGTGCACGCGCGTGCGTGCGTGTGTGCGTTGTGTGACTGAATACATATATATATCATATATATGTTTTAAGAAAAACACACCCAAAACACTTGTCATAAAAAATAATGTTATAATTGCAGATCTCTAGATACATTGTCGATATTATCCCTTACCTTCTAGCTATCAAATGCACCAACCACCAAGTCTTTGATGCTACTATACCTGATTATATATATATAAATCACAACTATCAACAACACATCATCATATTTTAATCAGAATATAATATAAATATCAAACAGATGGGCAATGTCCACATTTATTCTAATTTATTTATGGTAATTTTATTTTTTCAGCTGCTCAAAATACAGCAAAGTCTGCATCTGTATGTGGGTGTGTGGGTGTGGGGTGGTGGGGGTGGGGTGTGTCGGGTTCAAATTCCCAGAGTGGTCAAATTCCTAGCTCGCTACTAATACTATGAGAGTGACTATTTGCAACAACCACAAATTACACTTTTTCGTTACTTGAACCATTTACCTAACCCTAACCCTATCCCTAACCCTAGAAAAAAGTGAAATTTGTCGTTCATGATCAATGTCGCAAAATGCCGCAAATAGTCAGTCTTATAGTAATAATAGTATTTACCTTATTTACCATTTTCATAAATGACCTCCCTGAATGTGTGGTGTCGTCTTGTAAAACATTCGCAGACGATACAAAGTTTTTTAATAAAGCCAAGAATAATATTAATAAACTAATTCAAAAAGATTTAAATAAATTACAAGATTGGACAAACGAATGGAACCTTTACTTTAATACTGATAAATGTAAGGTAATGCACGTTGGTAAAAGTAATCCAAATGCAACTTACACCATGGAAAAAAACAATGCCCCTTGTCCAGTAACAGTGTGTGAGCTAGAAAAAGATCTGGGGGTAACCTTTGACAAAGACCTTTCATTTGATATATATACACATCCAGAACTGCATCAATAAAGCAAACCAAATGATAGGATTGATTAAAAGAACATTTATCAGTATTGATCATGATATTTTTATTAAATTATACAAAGCTTTAGTTAGATCGCACTTAGAGTATGGCAACATTATTTGGGCTCCTAAATTTAAGTACCAGTCAGTAGCAATTGAAAGGGTGCAGCGTAGAGCTACAAAACTTGTTAAAGCATGCAAAAACATGGGCTATTGTCACAGATTACAGTACCTTAATTTATTTTCATTTAAAGGAAGGAGAACAAGGGGAGATCTTATAGAAACTTATAAAATATTCAACAATCATGTGGATTTGTCCTGGAGTAATTTCTTTTCATCTCAATACAATATGACTAGAAACGCCTGTGGTAAAGTCTTTGTTAAAAGATATAATACTAACATAAGAAAAAATTGTTTTGGTAACAGAATTACTAACATGTGGAACGAATTGCCTACTGACATAAAATGTGCACCTCATACTAATATGTTTAAAAATCGTCTGGATACATTACCAAAATTTTTTAGAATTTTTTAGAAGCAATGACGAATAATGATTTATGAGGAAAATTTATGCCGCATCAACCTTGACCAAAAAGATACATTTACCAGAAAAATCATAAAAGATGGGACTGTTTGAAAAAGCTTTACGGCTTGTTTGGTCCCTACCTACCTACCTACCTAGTATAGCGAGCTAGGAATTTGACCACGCTGGGAATTTGAACCCGACAGGGTGTGTGTGTGGGGATGGTGTGACTTAGAAGTTAGATTGAACAATTGAAGATTGACATACATGCATACACACACGCGGGCGCGCGTGCACGCAAGCACACACACACATGCATGCACGCATACACACACACACACGCATTGATTAAAATTGTATGATAGGAAAATTCAACCGACTACACCTTGATCAAAGATACAAAATAAAAATTGATGATTCAATGGGACTGCCAAAAAGCTTGACGGCTTATTTAGTCCCTACCCCTACTACTACTACTACTACACAGACACACGCACGCACACACACCGCAGTCCGATAGGAAATGACAGATTTTTGTTCTTATTAAAAAAAAAGGGGATGGAGGGCAGTGGGGACAGCACATTCCTATTTTTAGAAACACTAATGGCGAGCGTCCTAGGAAAGTTGTGAATATGACCATATGATAATTATGAGTAGACCTATAATATTTTAACAAAATGATGGGACATTCAAAAGTCCGATAGGGCTAAGTGCTTGACACAACGTCCCTAGTATCCAGAATCCAGTATCCTAAACGAAATAAGTGACTCAGTACAATAAGGGGCTGTTTCATAATACCTGTTGAACTGGAAACATACGTGATACGTAACGTAGTTGAACCAAAGACAACTTTCTGGTTGAACACAATAAATTGATCTTGTCCACGGTTGTTTGTTTCCAGATGAAAATCACACTGATCTCTGACTGTAAAAACAAAGTTCTAATAAAACAACACAATACTTCTTCTGAAAAGATCATAAACAGCACCACACACTGTAACTAATGTAAGAATTTAAACAATCAGCTCTGACGAAGTCAAATGGGTATTCCCCTTAATTCCCCAATCCAATCACGTGATCAGTAGTATGTCTAAATACTGCGACATAAAGAGATGTCTCATATTTCAGATAAAAATAACATACGACGCAGTATGACGACTTAAATACATGGATGCTATGTATTATTAAGAGCTTCAAGCTATTATATTTCAGACAGACTAAATTGAAACGCACATTTTGTCACTTACCATCGCGTCCGTGATTGTAATTTTGAACGACATTTTACCGGTTTTCGGTTTACTGGTAAATCCCCTCCCTATTTTCGATTTCTATTCTGCTCCCCTTTTCAATGAAATATTACATTTGATTTCGTCGGGTTATGATGTGTGCTTTCGGTGGGATTTGGGGATCGGCATAAATCGTTTGCGTTCTTAGGAGTGTTAATTATCTGTTCCCAAATATTCCCTTCCATGTTACTGGAAGGGATCGATGTACAGCTGATTCAAAAATCGAAAGTAAGCCAAATGACTGACTGAGTGACTCGAGACGAAAACGGCCGGCCTTCTCTTACCAAAACAGCCACTGGAATAAAAACAAATGTTCTCTCTCTCTCTCTCTCTCTGGTGTGTGTGTGTGTGTGTGTGTGTGTGTGTGTGTGTGTGTGCTTGTTCAAGTTGTGTGTGTGTGCTTGTTCAAGTTGTGTGTGTGTGTGTGTGTGTGTGTGTGTGAAAGTTCCCTTGAATTGGCCACTCATGAGTGACATATTCGATGCAACACGTGTAAATCACGTCAAAACAATTCCTTTTAAAAAAAAAATTCAAAGTCAACATCTCATACATGCCTAATTCAAGCTTTAAAAACTTGACAATGTAAACTGTAGGCTAGTGTTACAAAAAACAAGAAGAAAAAACTAAATGGATTCCGACAATACAAACTCCCTCCGCCAATCGCCGTGATGCACCACCACACTGACAAAATTTGAAGCAATTCTGTTCCCTGGTTCCTGAGATATGAATGAAATATAGAGTTTTACGTCCTCTCGGCCCGGCAGGGCACATATGGGACATTTGTAATGGGTAAATGTTTTGGGTTCCTGAGATACAGATCGGGAATGAAATATATACTAGCCCCGGTGTGGCGGTGTATTTTTACCTCTATGAGATAAGTAGTCCTAGCCGGAAGTAGTCCTAGTGTAGCCAATCAGAATCGTTTGTTTGTCCGCCATTGTGAATTTTACGGATTATGGATTTATGGACTTGTACATCGATTTATCGGCAAATATGTAGATTTACACCCTCCTGCTCTATTTTTTGGTTCTTTCCGTGGTTAGGGTTAGGGTTTGGGATAGGGTTAGGGTTAGATGGGTACAGTTCTCATGCGAGAGGTAGATATTTAATCGGACAGGTACTTATTTAGGAACCTTCCTTTTCAATATGTCTACCCCTCTGCCGCCAAATTTGATGGAAAACCCCGTCCAGTAGCCAAATCAACTACACCGACAAACAGTCGGTTATCCTCATCTTAATCATTTTGACTTGACTTGACACTACTAATAGACCCGTCACAGGACCCGTCCCCTGGCCGGGTAAAAAAAAAAGGGCAACAGTAGTTAGAAAAGCAGGAAACCTTTGACCTTTAACACATGAACTTGAAACTGAATTACATAGAGTAGAAATGACGCAGCATGACGTGTTTCTCTACAATATCTACTATTTCAGGGGGGGGGGGGGGGGGGGGGGGGGGGGGGTAGGGATACCCCACCAACGCGCACACCTGTTGTTACTCTAGAGACAAACAGACGGACAAAGTGATTCCAGAATATCCCTACCCCCTACCTAGGAAAGCAGGGGGTTAATAAACAGCGGGGCCGTTTTGGTTGTTGTAGGGCCGTTTTCGTTATAATTCAGTTGACAGTAGAGCCGTTTTGATTTTCTGAGTAGGGACGTTTTTGTAAGACTAGGGCCGTATTCGTATTCTGAGTAGGACCGTTTTTGTTATTGACAATATAGGGCCGTTTTCGCTTTCCGAGTAGGGCCGTTTTCCGTAGGACAAGGGCCGTTTTCGTCAGGGGCCGTTTTCTCCGGTAACCCTTTGCACTATGCTCTCTCTCTCTCTCTCTCTCTCTCTCTCTCTCTCTCTCTCTCTCTCTCTCTCTCTCTCTCTCTCTCTCTCTCTCTCTCTCTCTCTCTTACTATTATTACTCATGTGTTATGTGTGTTGTGACATGCTTCAGTAGGGGAAGACGGGGTAAAAAGCGCATGGGCGGGTAAGAAGCCCACCCCAATTATCTCATGAAATGAAGCAAATTTCAGTCTCATTTTGCCCATGAGACGAGCGTGAATGTCTAGCATTCGTCTCATGGGCAAATTTGACTGAAAGTTTCTTTATTTCATGAGATAATTGGGGTGGGCTTCTTACCCGCCCATGCGCTTTTTACCCCGTCTTCCCCTATACCATCCCCTCCCCCTTATTCCCCCTCCCCCCAACCCCCCACCTGTCATTGCCCCAAGCGTTTCTTTCTTTTTTGTGTAACCCAATTTGCCTTTTCACTTTTGTGCATGCGTTAGTTAACTTTGTTATTGAATGTTCTATTTGCCCCAGGGCTGGGTGGAAAAAAAGCATTGTATTGCTTATCTCATGTTTCCCTGGTTAAATAAAATGTCGTTTTCGTTTTCGTTTTCTCTCTCTCTCTCTCTCTCTCTCTCTCTCTCTCTCTCTCTCTCTCTCTCTCTCTCTCTCTCTCTCTCTCTCTCTCTCTCTCTCTCTCTCTCTCTCTCTCTCTCTCTCTCTCTCTCTCTCACACACACACACACACACACACACACACACACACACACACACACACACACGCACTTGACTTCAAAACTGAAGCATTATGCGGACAGTGTGTGTGTGTGTGTCCGTGTTTGTTTTTTCTGTCTTAGAATAAAAGATGTTCCATAAGTTCTTAGAATTGGTACAGTGCTTACAAGCAATTATAGTAAAAATAGTAATTAATTTCTTTTTAAATGTCCCCCCTTCCCCCCGGCTCAGCCGTTTTAAGCCCTTAAAATGTCAGTGAAACGACCATTTTCCAGCTGATTTAAAGGAGTGTTTTTATATTGTGATTAAACTGATTATGAATTAACTGGTTAATCTGCCACACAAAGTGTTTGGATGATAATTTTCAAACTTTGATTTTTTTTAATTAAATGAACAACAGCACATAATGGTGAGAAAACCAATGCGAGTCAGTTCAAGTTGGTATCATTATTGTTCTATCCATTCACACCTTTGAAGCTTTGAATCAAACAAAAAGGTTGTTAAAAAAAAAAGTCTTTAAAGAATTGGTAAATATGTTGTCTTTGTGTATTCTTCTTCTTCTTCTGCGTTCCCAGGCCAAAAGGCCATAATGGGTAAGGTACGTATGTGTTCGATTTTCAGTTTTCACTGGTCTCCCCGCTGCGTACAGCCCCGGACACAAGTTCCGATTTTGGAGGAGCTCAAAGGAGAAAAGTTTATTTGGAAGATTTTTCATTGGAAAAAAAAGGCAGGAGAATGGGCCCGAATAAGTCAGAAAGATAGTAGATGTCAGTAAGCAAAGGGAAAAGGCAGAGTCAAAGAGAATGGCCGATGTTTTGTTGTTGACAAATCTATTTAAAAAAAAGGAAGTTCAGCCGGTTTTAAGTAAAACTAACAAAAACTAAAAAAACGCACACCTGAAATCGTTGAGAAAAAGAAAATTTTGCGACGAAAATTGTGTTTTACGTCCTCTTGGTCTCAATCAGACACATATGGGACATTTGTAAATACAAATATGGTGGGAACAATACTGGAGGCAATGCCCGGAGGCAGTACGAAACCAGTAAAGTCCCAATTTTTTAATATTAATACAGATAGCTGTAATGCAAACTCAAGAACAATTTGCACCCATGATGTGATGCCAATGACTGTGTTTTTCAATGGTTTGTGTGGTTATAGTGTTTTGACTCGGATTTCGACTGATTTTTGCCAAAATGTATGGTGCTCTTCACTGATGTGAACCAAGTGTTGTGTTATTCACCGAGTTGTGCCAATGCTAGTTGTGCTGTTAAATTGTGTTTTTTTTGCAAATGATTGTTTTGCGATTGATTGATTTGTACCAGTTCTCAGTGTTTCATTTACTGGTATATATATAATATGCCAGGTATTATAATGTGATGTTGCTGACTGATAAATTCATGTCAATAGGTTTTTATGCCATTGGTTGATTTTGTGCTAAAAATTGTTGTGCCATATATATAGCTTGGCTTGTGCCAAACCTGTGCCAGCACACACGATTCTATGAAATGGAAAAATGTAGCGCTTTAAAAAAAAAAAAGGTGATGAAATGTATCGACTGCAGGCTGCATGGCATACTCGACTGTAGGCTGCATTGTAGATTCGACTCAGTGTAGGCTGCATGGTATATTCGACTGAATTCCGCTTCCCCAAATTATCTAGATCCACTAACTTTTTATGACTTTATTATGCACAATATGTAGGGGAAGACGGGGTAAAAAGCGCATTGGCGGGTAAGAAGCCCACCCCAATTATCTCATGAAATGAAGCAAATTTCAGTCTCATTTTGCCCATGAGACGAGCGTTAATGTCTAGCATTCGTCTCATGGGCAAATTGGACTGAAATTTTCTTTATTTCATGAGATAATTGGGGTGGGCTTCTTACCCGCCCATGCGCTTTTTACCCCGTCTTCCCCTATGCAAGTTATATGTTTGTGCATGGTAAATTGGTTGCACGTTACTCACTGACACAGTGAATGACTTGGTTAAGCAGATTTGAGCTAAGAACATTGTATGCAAGCAATATGATATTATCGATCATAGTGCACATTTCTGGATGGTTTACTTGGTTTTAAAGAAACTTGGTGCTATGAAATTCTTTGCAGAAATCTTGTGACATTTTGTTTTGGATTTGTTTTTATATTTCGTGTTAGGTTGTATATATAAAGTAGTAGAGTTGCTCTTTGGTTTCAACCTGGTTGTATCATTTACGCATTGGACTGTAGAGGGGAAGTATTGTTTTTGTGTGTTTGATCTTGTTGCCTGCTTTTGGCTCCTTTTGCTATATTTGCTGTTTTCTTGTTTGTCTATGTTGATAAAGGCGCATTCGCCGAAATATCCAGTAGTTTTGTTTTGTCTCTTGTGAATAAAAGAACGTCACTTTACACTTGTCGTGTAGTTGTTTGTTTGTTGTAGAAAGTAGTAGCTACTAGACAATCTACGTCTTGTAAACTGTAAACGCTTGTAAAGGACGTGGAAGGCTATCTTATGTTTTTCGCAAAACTTGTCTATTATAATTCTTCATGTAACTGGCATGTCGATGGCAGTATGATTGTATTTCCAGTGTTGCATCCAAGCTTGATATGAGGTGAATGTGGTCTATGGTTTCTCTTAGAATGTTCATATTGTAACTCTTTTACTCTTGCGTGTGTAGAAGAAACATGGTGTTTTACGTCCTCTCGGTCTGGAACAGACACATATGGGACATTTGTGGATACAAAGATGGTGGGAACAATACTGGAGGCAATGCCCGGAGGCAGTGCAACACCAGTAAAGTCCAGATTTTTTAAAACAATACAGATAGGTATAGCAGTAACCACGCCTCGGCTATGATACCGCCACAATCTATGATGTGACCTCCATAGAATGAATCTGAATTGTGTGTGTGTGTGTGTGTGTGTGTGCGTGTGCGTGTGCGTGTGCGTGTGCGTGCGCGAGGAAGAAAGAGAGCCTTGCAAAAAGCATCGTGTGTATTTTACTTTCTAGTGAATTATTATCGGTTTTTGCCTTTAACTTTCTTGTTCTCGATGTAAAGCGCACTGTCGAGCTCATGTGAGAAAGAGTGCTGTATAAATTCACATTATTATTACATGGGTACATTATGTTCAAATTCTGATCGCTTCTCGGCCTTTTGGCTAAGACAGTGATTCAGGAACATAAATTTTTGTTTATATCCTGGTTGGTTTGTTCAGCCCGTCGTACATGGCGAAAGCCGATACGCGACGTTAAACTGAACTTCCATGGGTACAACTACACAAAATGAAAAAACCATGAAAGGCCGGGGTCCAGGGGTAATGTCCCCCTGCAGCTGAAGCAAACATTGATTTATGAAGGTATTTTAGTTTACTTTTTCTACAATTTATGCAAATGCTTATTTCAAAGTGTTTGAAAGATGCAATAGACACACAAAGATCTTGTTTGACAAATTTATAAAAAAAAAAAGGAACTTCCTTGTTTGGTAAAATTCAAAAACAGGAAATCATTGTATACCAGGAAAAGTTTCACCCATGTTATTATGCATGTGGGTTGTATAGTATGAAACCGTCACTGACCCCCCTTTTAAAAAAATATATATTGTTAAACCTTCCTTCTATTCTTTGCCATTTTAATGCAATACTTATTGTACATCTTGTACATCAGCCGATGAGGTTTAACCGAGGCGTGGTTACCTCTACACCTATCTATATTGTTAAAAACTCGGGACTTTACTTTCAGTTGCACTGCCTCCATGGCATTGCAGCCAGTATTGTTCCCACCATCTTTGTATTTACAAATGTCCCATATGTGTCTATGACCGAGAGGACGTAAAACATCATTTTCACGCCATTTTAATGCTTTATTTATTTTTATAATAGCAAATTTATACCCGTCTCTGTCTGGGATTAATGTGTCTCTCTCTCTCTGTGTTCTTTTTCTACTCTTTTGCTTCTGTGCCCACCCCCACCGGCAGCACCCATCAGAGCCTTATAACCCCTGCATGTGTACCGTTTACCTTTCTTCTCACACACACAAATCAAGGGAGAAAACCACTGCAAAGAAACCAAAATGTACAGGCACCAGTTGTTTCCCTTTAAGCATTATGGGCAGTATGGAGCGATACGACTTCAGGGCAAACATTTTGGGCAGTATGGAGTGAATACGACTTCAGGGCAAGCATTTTGGGCAGTATGGAGTGAATACGACTTCAGGGCAAGCATTTTGGGCAGTATGGAGTGAATACGACTTCAGGGCAACCATTTTGGGCAGTATGGAGTGAATACGACTTCAGGGCAAACATTTTGGGCAGTATGGAGTGAATACGACTTCAGGGCAAACATTTTGGGCAGTATGGAGTGAATACGACTTCAGGGCAAGCATTTTGGGCAGTATGGAGTGAATACGACTTCAGGGCAAACATTTTGGGCAGTATGGAGTGAATACGACTTCAGGGCAAGCATTTTGGGCAGTATGGAGTGAATACGACTTCAGGGCAAGCATTTTGGGCAGTATGGAGTGAATACGACTTCAGGGCAAGCATTTTGGGCAGTATGGAGTGAATACGACTTCAGGGCAAAGCATTTTGGGCAGTATGGAGTGAATACGACTTCAGGGCAAGCATTTTGGGCAGTATGGAGTGAATACGACTTCAGGGCAAGCATTTTGGGCAGTATGGAGTGAATACGACTTCAGGGCAAACATTTTGGGCAGTATGGAGTGAATACGACTTCAGGGCAAGCATTTTGGGCAGTATGCATTGTGTCTGTTATAATCTCTCTTCTGGCCCCATTTTACACACATTCCAGCCCACCTCCCCAGAATAACGGTCAAAATGTACTTCACTACTTTTTGGAGACTATGTTGATCAAGAATATATAGGTTTGCGACCAACAGTTTTTGCACAATTCACAGACAGACAAAAAATCGTCTACTGGCTCATTAATTCCAAAATTATCTGTGTTCCTAGTACACGAACAAAAATGTTTGGTGAGCGCTCCTTTTCCTTTTCGGCCCCATCAGTTTGGAACTCCTTACCACGCGAAATTCGCCATATCCAGTCCTTACCATCTTTCAAATCAGCTCTCAAGACCCACCTATTCAAGCTACATCACAACCTTTAGGCCACATTACTTCTCGATTCTATTCTTACGCGCGTGTGCCTGCGTGTATGTGGATGTATGTGTATGCCTATTTGCATGTGTGTGAGCGATTCTTTGTTTTCTGTTGAATTTCTTGTTGTTAAGCGCACAGAGCTCCACATTTGGTGGAAGAGTGCGCTATATAAATGATTCACTATTATTATTATATCAGAAGATAGAAGATAGATAGATGCAGTGTATGATGATTGTGGTTCCGAAATAAAACTCGTCAAATGATTTTGATCTTGCCTCGTGGAGATGTTTTTTAACTTCACTGTGGTGATATGTTGTACTTGTTTATTTAGTTCTTTTGTCAATGCGTTAAATAAATAAATAGCATTTTGCAAGAGGTTAGGTTTAAGGTATCACCCCAAAGTACATGTCATCCATTTTTTTTTGGGGAAAAAATCAAAACATCAATCGATGTCAGTAGAATTAACAAAATAAACCTATTACTCGTGTAATGACTTTGAATCTGACTCGTAACGCTGAGCTATCCAACTGGATAATTATACAGCGTGGTGTGGAGCAGCAGGAAGAAAAATAAAACAAAATGAAAGAAGCAACTGAAAAGAAATGAACTAAAAATACAGAGATCTCCCCAGCGTTTCATGGCTCCAGTCAGGCCAATCCGGCTACCGTAGCGGTCCCCGGGGACAAACCCCGACCGGCACAGCCCCAACCTTCTTAACCACTTTTTGCTGGGGAGGGAGTGATAGGTTTAGAATGAGAGGTTGTTGAGCTCCTGCTTGAAGTGTGCCAAGCTAGGAGCCTCTGCAGCAGACGCTGGGAGCGAGTTCCACGGTTTGGACTCATAGCAAGAGTAAATGATGTGTTCTAATGAGTTACGTGTACGTTATGAATGGACTTTGCCGCTCAGTAACCCTTTCACCGCCAGCCGTGTTTCAGCCAACAATGTCCATTAAATTTGCCTGGGTAGAGAACAAAATCCACCTGCAGTATTTGGGGATTCTTCTGTGACATATATAAAATAAGGTCTACCCTTACTTCCCAATCGATAATTCATGTTCAAATTCTGATCGCTTCTCGGCCTTTGGGCTAAGACAGTGATTCAGGAACATAAATTTTTGTTTATATCCTGGTTGGTTTGTTCAGCCCGTCGTACATGGCGAAAGCCGATACGCGACGTTAAACTGAACTTCCATCCCTTACTTCCCAAAACTAAGACAACAGGGTCTTTGGATAATAGACCCCAATTTGATGCCTTTTAGTGACACAGGTGTTAAATCACTGTGGTGCTAAAATGCGACTTTGGCGGTGAAAGGGTTAAAAAGAAATTATTTTAACACTATAACAGCCACGGTGTAATGATAGAAGTGGAATTTAGTTTTTGAGCTGAACAAGGCTTTCATTTGGATACATCACTTTTTCTTTTCTTCAGTAATTCCTGCACTTCACGGCATCACTTTCGAGAAATAAGCCTCCAAACTTTGATCTTGTTTTGCGAGTAAAAAACAAACAAGCGCGAAATCGCAATAGTTTGTGGCACGCGGTCTATTTTTACCACTCCAATCATGAGTCACCTCCCCTGGCTTTTCAATAATTTTAATCTGTAAACCAGAATGTTATCTCTGCACCATTTCGTAACTTTTTATATCTTTTGGAAAACATTTAAAACTATGTATCCTACTTATACTCATCAAAAGAAGCACCGCATACTCGTCGTGTCTGTTGTAGTGTCTGTATTACGTATGTTTATTATTTTGTACGCTTTTAAAATACATTATTTTAAAGAGCGGCCTCAATTTGAAGTGTAGCCTCGATTTGAATACTAACTTGTGGTGGTGCTATAGCCGATGAGGTTTAACCGAGGCGTGGTCACCGCTACAGCTATCTGTATTAATTTAAAAAATCGGGACTTTACTGGTTTCGTAATGCCTCCGGGCATTGCCTCCAGTATTGTTCCCACCATATTTGTATTTACAAATGTCCCATATGTGTCTGATTCAGACCAAGAGGACGTAAAACTCCATTTTCGCCGCGCCTCGATTTGAAGTGCGACAATTTTGTCAAAATGTGCGACAATTTTGGACCGACAGACAGACCGACCGACCGACAAAGTGAGTTATAGGTTTGTGGCTTGAGCCACAAACAAAAAGTGAAATAGATTTGCCAAAAATCGGTTATTTAATTTAACCCTTTCAATGCTAGCCATTCCTCAGCCAAAATTTACCATTAAACTTAGCTGGGTAGAAAACAGATTTCGTCTGCAATATTGGGGATTCCTCTGTGACAGGCATAAAATAGGACATATCCTTACCTCCCAAAATTAAAGCCAGCGCAGCACTATATAAGCAAGCAGTAGGCTAAAAATGTCAGTTTTTATGTGTACTTTTACTTGTGGCGGTGTCATAGCCGATGAGGTTTAACCGAGGCGTGGTCATCGCTACAGCTATCTGTATTAATTTAAAAAATCGGGACTTTACTGGTTTCGTACTGCCTCCGGGCATTGCCTCCAGTATTGTTCCCACCATATTTGTATTTACAAATGTCCCATATGTGTCTGATTCAGACCAAGAGGACGTAAAACTCCATTTTCTCTCAAAATGTTAGTTTCTGCTTGGCGCTCGCAGCGAAAGCATCCCTTTTCAAACGCAAAAGGAGGGGAAAACTAAACTGGCGCAGGCGAAAGCCCGTAGCAAGGACCGTAGCTTGTTTCTCTCTCTCTCCCACTCACAACTGATTACCCGATTCCTGGGATCGGCTCTTAAATACCCCAGTTGTGCCTTTAAGAACATAAGGTCACTGGATACCAGACACTCATTTGATGCCTTTCAGTGACATGGGTGTTAAATCATTGTGGTGCCAAGAGGCGACAGTGGCGATGAAAGGGTTTTAAAAAGGAAAGGTTCATAAGATAATTTTTGAAATGAAGATCATTCTTGAAGAAGGCATGCACTTTACTGTTTGTGTACATTTATTCTGATTGATTTTTTTTAAATAAAAGAATGGTGCTCATGTGGATGACTGATTAAGATAAAAATGAAATTGAGTATCACACAAAAGTGTGTGTGTGTGTGTGTGTGCGTGTAGAGGCCGCGTAACACACGTGCGATTTCAACCCAACCGTGACAACATCTGTAAGGCACGATTCACGTGAAATACTTCCGCCTTCAAAATAATTCTATTTTCGTTCATTATGCTGACTCATGTAGACCCAAATACATGAATCTCATTAAATTTCTGATACAAAAATACTGACACATGGGTGCAACTACACAAAATGAACAAAACTGAAAGTCTAGGGGTAATGTCCCCCTGCAGCTGAAGAGAAAATTGATTCAGGAAGGTATCTTAGTTTGCTTTCTCCACAATTTATACAATTTTTTTTGTAAAAAGTGTTTGAAAAATACAGTAGACACACAAAGATCTTGCTTGACAAACCTTAAGAAAAGGAAATTCCTTTTCTGGTAAAATTCAAAAACAGGAAATCCTTGTATACCAGGAATGCACCCATGCAGATATTTCATCAGATTCATTACGGGGGAGGGGGGGCTACAAACATAGTGAAAAACAAGCCCGAAATCGCAATAGTTTGTGGCACGCGGTCTATTTTTACCACTCCAATCATGAGTTACCTCCCCTGGCTTTTCAATAATTTTAATCTGTAAACCTGGGACGGTATTCATGTCGAGATAGCATGATGCTAACTTAGAAGCTCTTCCAAAAGTCCTATTAAATCCTATAGGACATTGGAAGAGCTTCTAAGTTAGCATCATGCTAAGTCTCATGCTATCTCAACGTGAATACCGTCCCAGGGCCTGTATTCACGTTGAGATAGCATGATGCAAACTTAGAAGCTCTTCCAATGTCCTATAGGATTTACTAAGACTTTTGGAAGAGCTTCTAAGTTAGCATGATGCTAAGTCTCATGCTATCTCAACGTGAATACAGGCCCTGAATGTTATCTCTGCACCATTTCGTAACTTTTTATATCTTTTGGAAAACATTTAAAACTATGTATCCTACTTATACTCATCAAAAGAAGCACCGCATACTCGTCGTGTCTGTTGTAGTGTCTGTATTACATATGTTTATTATTTTGTACGCTTTTAAAATACATCTTTTAAAGAGCGGCCAGAAGTGTAGCCTCGATTTGAAGTGCGACAATTTTGTCAAAATGTGCGACAATTTTGGAACGACAGACCGACCGACAAAGTGAGTTATAGGTTTGTGGCTTGAGCCACAAACAAAAACCCGGTAGTAGGATTTCATCTAGATTCATTTAGACAGTAGTATTTCACAAGAATCATGCTTCACAAATGTCACAGTTGGATCGCGGTTGGATCGAGTCATTTGCAGAGTGGCAGCCCCTTAAAGACCCACCAGATCACGTGTCAAAATCATGTGTTCTCCCTCTTATAGCTGGAAATAAATCTTGTTTCGACTCCCATACATAACAAATGCCCCCAAATTCAAAACGAAACATCATTTTAAAGAGCAGCCTCAATTTGAAGTTGGGGACATTTATATGTGGATCACAGCTACCCAGAAAAAAACCAAGGGACTTGATTGTGGTGCGTCAGTGTGTCTTTAAGAGAGAGGTATAATAGTTTCTCTCTGAGGGACTTAATCATGGTGCGTCAGTGTGTCTTTAAGAGTTATAATAGTTTCTCTCCGAGGGACTTGATCGTGGTGCGTCAGTGTGTCTTTAAGAGAGGTATAATAGTTTCTCTCCGAGGGACTTGATCGTGGTGCGTCAGTGTGTCTTTAAGAGAGAGGTATAATAGTTTCTCTCCGAGGGACTTGAGCGTGGTGCGTCAGTGTGTCTTTAAGAGAGAGGTATAATAGTTTCTCTCCGAGGGACTTGATCGTGGTGCGTCAGTGTGTCTTTAAGAGAGTTATAATAGTTTCTCTCTGAGGGACTTGAGCGTGGTGCGTCAGTGTGTCTTTAAGAGAGTTATAATAGTTTCTCTCTGAGGGACTTGAGCGTGGTGCGTCAGTGTGTCTTTAAGAGAGAGGTATAATAGTTTCTCTCCGAGGGACTTGATCGTGGTGTGTCAGTGTGTCTTTAAGAGAGAGAGGTATAATAGTTTCTCTCCGAGGGACTTAATCATGGTGCGTCAGTGTGTCTTTAAGAGAGAGGTATAATAGTTTCTCTCCGAGGGACTTAATCGTGGTGTGTCAAGAGAGAGGTATAATAGTTTCTTTCCGAGGGACTTAATCATGGTGCGTCAGTGTGTCTTTAAGAGAGAGAGGTATAATAGTTTCTCTCCGAGGGACTTGATCGTGGTGCGTCAGTGTGTTTTTAAGAGAGAGAGGTATAATAGTTTCTCTCCGAGGGACTTGATCGTGGTGTGTCAGTGTCTTTAAGAGAGAGAGGTATAATAGTTTCTCTCCGAGGGACTTGATCGTGGTGCGTCAGTGTGTCAAGAGAGAGGTATAATAGTTTCTCTCCGAGGGACTTAATCATGGTGCGTCAGTGTGTCAAGAGAGAGGTATAATAGTTTCTCTCTGAGGGACTTGATCGTGGTGCGTCAGTGTGTTTTTAAGAGAGTTATAATAGTTTCTCTCCGAGGGACTTGATCATGGTGCGTCAGTGTGTCAAGAGAGAGGTATAATAGTTTCTCTCCGAGGGACTTAATCATGGTGCGTCAGTGTGTCAAGAGAGAGGTATAATAGTTTCTCTCCGAGGGACTTAATCATGGTGCGTCAGTGTGTCAAGAGAGAGAGTATAATAGTTTCTCTCCGAGGGACTTGATCGTGGTGCGTCAGTGTGTCTTTAAGAGAGAGGTATAATAGTTTCTCTCCGAGGGACTTGAGCGTGGTGCGTCAGTGTGTCTTTAAGAGAGAGGTATAATAGTTTCTCTCCGAGGGACTTGATCGTGGTGCGTCAGTGTGTCTTTAAGAGAGTTATAATAGTTTCTCTCTGAGGGACTTGAGCGTGGTGCGTCAGTGTGTCTTTAAGAGAGTTATAATAGTTTCTCTCTGAGGGACTTGAGCGTGGTGCGTCAGTGTGTCTTTAAGAGAGAGGTATAATAGTTTCTCTCCGAGGGACTTGATCGTGGTGTGTCAGTGTGTCTTTAAGAGAGAGAGGTATAATAGTTTCTCTCCGAGGGACTTAATCATGGTGCGTCAGTGTGTCTTTAAGAGAGAGGTATAATAGTTTCTCTCCGAGGGACTTAATCGTGGTGTGTCAAGAGAGAGGTATAATAGTTTCTTTCCGAGGGACTTAATCATGGTGCGTCAGTGTGTTTTTAAGAGAGAGGTAGGTTTCTCTCCGAGGGACTTAATCGTGGTGTCAGTGTCAATATAATAGTTTCTCTCCGAGGGACTTAATCATGGTGCGTCAGTGTGTCTTTAAGAGAGAGAGGTATAATAGTTTCTCTCCGAGGGACTTAATCATGGTGCGTCAGTGTGTCTTTAAGAGAGAGGTATAATAGTTTCTCTCCGAGGGACTTAATCGTGGTGTGTCAAGAGAGAGGTATAATAGTTTCTTTCCGAGGGACTTAATCATGGTGCGTCAGTGTGTCTTTAAGAGAGAGGTATAATAGTTTCTCTCCGAGGGACTTAATCGTGGTGTGTCAAGAGAGAGGTATAATAGTTTCTTTCCGAGGGACTTAATCATGGTGCGTCAGTGTGTTTTTAAGAGAGAGAGGTATAATAGTTTCTCTCCGAGGGACTTGATCGTGGTGCGTCAGTGTGTCTTTAAGAGAGAGAGGTATAATAGTTTCTCTCCGAGGGACTTGATCGTGGTGTGTCAGTGTGTCTTTAAGAGAGAGAGGTATAATAGTTTCTCTCCGAGGGACTTGATCGTGGTGCGTCAGTGTGTCAAGAGAGAGGTATAATAGTTTCTCTCCGAGGGACTTAATCATGGTGCGTCAGTGTGTCAAGAGAGAGGTATAATAGTTTCTCTCCGAGGGACTTGATCGTGGTGCGTCAGTGTGTTTTTAAGAGAGTTATAATAGTTTCTCTCCGAGGGACTTGATCATGGTGCGTCAGTGTGTCAAGAGAGAGGTATAATAGTTTCTCTCCGAGGGACTTAATCATGGTGCGTCAGTGTGTCAAGAGAGAGGTATAATAGTTTCTCTCCGAGGGACTTGATCGTGGTGCGTCAGTGTGTCAAGAGAGAGAGGTATAATAGTTTCTCTCCGAGGGACTTGATCGTGGTGCGTCAGTGTGTCAAGAGAGAGAGGTATAATAGTTTCTCTCCGAGGGACTTGATCGTGGTGCGTCAGTGTGTCAAGAGAGAGGTATAATAGTTTCTCTCCGAGGGACTTGATCGTGGTGCGTCAGTGTGTCAAGAGAGAGAGGTATAATAGTTTCTCTCCGAGGGACTTGATCGTGGTGTGTCAGTGTGTCAAGAGAGAGTTATAATAGTTTCTCTCCGAGGGACAGGGACTTGATCGTGGTGCGTCAGTGTCTTTCAGAGAGAGAGTTATAATAGTTTCTCTCCGAGGGACTTAATCGTGGTGCGTCAGTGTGTCTTTCAGAGAGAGAGGTATAATAGTTTCTCTCCGAGGGACAGGGACTTGATCGTGGTGCGTCAGTGTGTCTTTAAGAGAGAGGTATAATAGTTTCTCTCCGAGGGACTTGAGCGTGGTGTGTCAGTGTGTCTTTAAGAGTTATAATAGTTTCTCTCCGAGGGACTTGATCGTGGTGCGTCAGTGTGTCTTTCAGAGAGAGAGTTATAATAGTTTCTCTCCGAGGGACTTAATCGTGGTGTGTCAGTGTGTCTTTCAGAGAGAGAGGTATAATAGTTTCTCTCCGAGGGACTTGAGCGTGGTGTGTCAGTGTGTCTTTAAGAGAGAGTTATAAGTTTCTCTCTGAGGGACTTGATCGTGGTGCGTCAGTGTGTCTTTAAGAGAGGTATAATAGTTTATCTCCGAGGGACAGGGACTTGATCGTGGTGCGTCAGTGTGTCTTTAAGAGAGAGAGCTATAATAGTTTCTCTCCGAGGGACTTAATCGTGGTGCGTCAGTGTGTCTAAGAGAGGTATAATAGTTTATCTCCGAGGGACAGGGACTTGATCGTGGTGCGTCAGTGTGTCTTTAAGAGAGTTATAATAGTTTCTCTCCGAGGGACTTAATCGTGGTGCGTCAGTGTTATAATAGTTTCTCCCCGAGGGACTTGAGCGTGGTGTGTCAGTGTGTCTTTAAGAGAGAGAGTTATAATAGTTTCTCTCCGAGGGACTTAATTGTGGTGCGTCAGTGTGTCAAGAGAGTTATAAGTTTCTCTCCGAGGGACTTGATCATGGTGCGTCAGTGTGTCAAGAGAGAGGTATAATAGTTTCTCTCCGACACAGTGCAGACACCTATAAGGAAGACAGAAGAAACTGTGGCCAAAGTCGCTTGTCAACGAGTATGCAAAAATGTGTCACAAGCACGCACACACACACACACACCCCAAACAGCTATCCTCACAACGGTCAGTTTCGTCATAAAGTCACCGATCAAGTCGACCGTCGGCTCTAACATCACAAAAACTCCCATCAATACTTTCCTTTATTATAATTATCTTTTTTTTTCTTCTCTCTCTCCGGTCTCCTAATTAATAAAAAAAAAAGTGGAAGATGGGCAGTAAATATTTTTGTTGGAAAAAAAAAAAGAAAAAAGAAAAAAAGTTTCAACGCACAACACCGAGTGTGAACACAGACGACATAAATTTGTCAACAACATCGACACGTCGGTCAAGGGAACGAGAATTCAAATAAAAACTGTGAGAGAGAGAGAGAGAAAAGGAGAAAATTCACAACAACAAAAAACCATGATAGGACAAACAATTATCATGATATAAACACTGACACAGAAAATGTACAGTCCTGCATGAGCAATGTATGCACACGTATTTACATGCTTACCACACGTGAAAAGAAAATGGGAAAAAAACACACACAAAACAAAAAACTGTCATGGCCTTGAACTTTGTAAAGTGAAAAATAAAATCATCTTCCCCACTGGCGACAATTCCTCGAAATTCAGAGTAGTTAAAAAAACGACACACATATCGTCGGTGAAATTCAAAAACCTTGCATCTCAATTTTGGTAGTTTGGAGAAAAATGTTAAAAAAAAACGTTTAAAAAATGAACCGCGTTGACCACAATTGATTAACTATGATGAATATATTGTTCAAGACTTTGCGAGTTTAGTCCTGCATTTTGTTAAAATTACTGAAAAGTTTTTTTTTTTTTAAAGACTTGAAAAGAACAAAGATACGAGGTTTTTGTCCTTAATCTGAATTTGGGACTTACGAGTTTTTCGTCTATTTTCACAACCTCATTTACCCCAGATAGAAAGTTGCTAGTGATACGAGCTTTTGGTGGAAGGTGGCGGGGGAAAATTAGAAAGCTGACTATGTATCTAACTCAACCCCCTAAAAAAATTGAGATACTGCGAATTGGGATTCGGAACGAGCGGCATGGGAGCAACCCCACTGTACGGCCCAGAAGATGGGACAGCCAAAAAAAAAAAAAAAAAAAAAAAAAAAAAAAAAAGAAGAATTGAGATACGAGGTTTTTGAATTTCACCGACGATATACACACAAAAATGACAACAATGAACAAACAATTCTAAGCCCGCCTGTCTGTGCGACATTCTCTACACACAAGTATTGAGCAATTGAGCAAATACGACACACAGAGAAAAGTTCAAGGAGACCAAATACTGGAAGGGAGTGAGAAATAAATAAAACTTGGCAAGATCAACTTGAGATAAAAAAGTAGGTCAGTATATATTATTGAAAAATAAAAAGGCAAAACATTGTTATATACACAAAGAGGTTAAGTACATGTACTGTTATAATAATACAGACATAAGGCCCCAGGAAGTAGATAATACAAAAACAAATATATATATATTTTTTGTTTGGTATAAAAATTTGAAGGCACTGAAATTATTAACATAAAAAAAGAGTATCGGTAGCTGTTTATTTAAATACTGTTCTTTTTTGTTTGGGTTTTTGCTTCATAAATGAAGCAGAAAATAAGATCTTGCATTACCGTTATTGATTCAAATTAACTAAAAGAAAAACAGGATACAAAATATTTATATTACCCTCTTACGTCTCTTTCAGTCACTATCTAATTTTGGTCAGTTTTGGCTTCATTTTCATTTTGCTCTCTAGTAGTTGAGACAAAGATGCTAGTTTGAATTTCTAGATTGACATTTAAGCCAAGGTATATTTCGATTTGTTTTAATAGGGTGGAGTAGCTAAATGAACATATTGATTTCTGTTTTAACCTTTTCACTGCCCCGTCACGGATATTTCCGTCAACTTCCGGTAACCTATAAACTGCCCCGTCACGGAAATATCCGTCATAGGGTTATTCTAAGAGTTTCCCGTGTTCTATCCATACGCTTTTCGCAGTACGTTCGAATGCATGTGAGAGTGTTCTCAAAGGATAGTATATTCAATCCCCGTTCAGAAAAGCATAGGTTATATGCACTTTTATTCAGAAAGTTTTGCGATAGACTCGGCAACCTAAAGCGGATTGGCAAATAGTTGCCCCGGAACCAGAAACGGGCTCGGCAGTGAAGGGGTTAATATCAAATTGTGCAGTAGCCAAAAAACCCATGTCTGCATACATGTATTAGACTTTTTTCTTTCTCTTTTGTTAGTTCTGAAATGTTTGATTAGCGGAAAAAATTATCATGAAAATTCAGTCTCAAAGGCATTTACATGGGTGCAACTACACAAATGAAAAAACCCTGAAAGGCTGGGGTCCAGGGGTAATGTCCCCCTGCAGCTGAAGCAAAAATTGATTTATGAAGTTATTTTAGTTTGCTTTTTCCACAATTTATACAAATGCTTGTTTTAAAGTGTTTGAAAAATACAGTAGACACACAAGGATCTTGTTTGACAAATTAAAAAAAAGGAACTTCCTTTTCTGGTAAAATTCAAAAACAGGAAATCCTTGTATACCAGGAAAAAGTTGCACCCAATGTTCCATGCATTTATTGGTTTAAATGATTTTTTATTGACAAGCAAAACATATACACCAAATAAAATGAATGCATTTATTCTGTTAATGTTTTTAAAAACAGATTTTTTTGCCATTAATTTATATGCTTACAATGTATCCTGAGTTTGAACGATAACCAACTTTTAGTCCTACTTCAACTTTCTCAAAAACATAAAGAATAAAAACAGGAAGTTTCAAAAGGAGGGAAGGGAGGGGGTGGGGGATTATATCAGGTAAAATAAAATGTGGTTTGTTAGATTGGAAGGCACTTCAAGTTACCATATTTAAACACACACACATATGCATGCACACACGCACACACACATTCAGCATTTCACAACCCATCACAAACCGTTGCTATCTCTTGCTACTTTCCTCACAAATGAACAATATCACCAATAAGCAAAAAAAACAAAACAACAAAAGCGACTCAAAACGCCAGTGATGCTTTTATGCTTTGAATAATTTTTTTTAAATTTTATTTATAAAGATAGAAAATTGAGGTAGGGAAAGAATTGGACATTTCACAATTACAAACATCGTTAGCAAGAACGAGAAGATATGAAGAGAGAGAGGAGACCTAAAGGGGGGTGGGGTGGATGAAGATGGTACGGGAAGGCTTGACTTATTTTGAAATCCAGAAATCTATCCCAATGAACGTACCACCAAGCACTCGCCGAAAAAGAAATTATGAAAATTCACATCTTTCTTTCGTTCTTTTTTTTGGCTGCTGTGTGGCACCAGGTCACAACGAATTCAATGATGTACATCAAAGATATTCTAAAAGGGCAAGATGGATTACTTAAAAGCTCGGTGAACCGGGCTGATAGAGTTATCGTTAGTGCGGACGTATACACTATTCACAGTGGAGGCTATCCAAAAACTCGGACTGGAACTTGAACGGAGAATTCAACTGGTCTATCGATGTGTAAAATGTGTCACGTTTCAAAGGGACATAACCAGTGTTTCTGTCCTCACTACTCATAATAGTGAAAAGAGACCGGATGTTTATCTTCCCCTGTACAGTCTTTGTGTACATGCTACATCGTTTGGGAGATTCTACTCTCACATTCAAGGACTGGTAACAAAATACGAACACACGCTTACCTAACTAGACTAACAAGACTTAATGCAAAGTGAAATGGAAGACTTGAGTTAACAAAAAAATTAAAAATGAAAGGCTTACGTTTGCAACAGCAGAAATGGAAGAATGACAGACGCTAATAAACTTCATAAAAAAAAAAATATATATAGATATATACCAGAAAAATGTTAAGGTTTGTAGGCAATACTGGTATGATGCCAGGGTAAATCACTGTGTACTGGCTACACCTTCGGGTGTTTCTATTTCATTCATATCCTCAAGAAACTGGCATGAAAACTACTGTTCCCCCCAAAAAGAGGAGATTTTGTGTTCAACGGGAGGGGGGGGGGGGGGGGGGGGGGGGGTACTCATTTCACATCCTACTTCGCCTTCCAACTCTCAAATACGCCATTCGCGGGTCGCTTAGGCGGCCTTTTTAGAGCCCGCAAGCGCAAGCGTCATTCGTCCAAATACGGACGGCGCCATTTGAGAATAACATCGGAGGCAAAAACATTTCGGCAGAGATTCCTTAAATTACAACAAAATTTCAGCGGAGAAGTTTTCATGCCTGAAGAAAGAAAGAGAGGCGCGGAGGGAGATAAATAATTTGTGGGATGAGGGAAGGAGAAAGGTGGAAAGAGGAGAAGAGAAAATGAAAGAAGAACGAGAGAAAGTGTGGAAAGAGAGATGTAGATGCAAGCAGAAAAATAGAGTAAGTGAGAGAGAGAGAGGGACAGGGGTGGGAAAATGGACGGATGGATCTAATCAGTGCTTTTCTCATTAAATTCAAGACAGCTGGAATCTAATATTCGACCTGTTTCAGCTACTGAAAGCCTAACATAGATTCGCTCCCCTTGGACTGCTGGTCTCGGATTCTGCGACCTGAACAAGCCGGGGTGTAGCTGCGAATTGGGATTCGGAATGAGTGGCGTGGGAGCAGCGCCACTGTACGGCCCAGAAGATGGGACAGCAAAAAAAAAAGAAAAAAAGTTTCAGCTACTGAAGAAAGTGGGCAACAGCCAAAGCCAACGCTTAACTGAAATGATAGTAGGTTATTGCAGCACGAAAGACAAAGTCCACGAAAATTGAAATGCTATGTAAGCAAAAGTGAACAACTCGAACACAACTCTCTTCACCACACTCTGTGGCTGTCAACTCCTCTATACAACCATAATGCTGAAGAAAGACAAAAAAAGAAAGACAAACTTGCTCATGTCATCGACATATTTGAACCATTAAATAATACGGCAGCAAAACATTGATCACATGGTAAATAATGTTCAGCAATCAAAAGAGATTCAACTCCAACATACCCGACTTTGAAACAATACAGGCGCGGGGGGGAGGGGGGGAGGGGGGGAAGACACTCTCTATCTAGCCTCTACAAAAACAAATGTGCAGCACAATCTCAGGGGTTGTTGTGATCAGAAAAGGGGGAAAAAAACACCGATAAAAAAATCAAAAAAAATCAATGAAAACGATTTGCACTGCTATTAGAACGCTACCAAAAGTGTTAGGGAAAACCCCCCACCAAACAAACCCTTCAACAAAAATGAGCTGAATAAATCTACTAAGCATTTCACATCTGGGGTCACAGCAACAAATAAAAGGTACACAACAAATACACATAAAGCCACAAAACAAGACAGCATGGACAGAAACTTTGAAACACAGACACAGGACAAAATTAATATCAACACACACACACACACACATACAGAGACGTTAATAGGCAGATTAGTTGGTGTATATAACTGTGAGTGGTTTTAGTGAGTCAGTCTGGTGAGATAAGTCAACTTGGCAGACCACTCTCACTGATGCTTATTTCCCCTTCCATCTCCACACTCAATCCATCATGAATCAAATCGAATCATGAAGCTCGCGGGTACAGCCAGGCTGACTTTGGGAAAAGCCAGTCCAAGGGATGTCAGATCCATTTGAAAACAACCGAATTTTGTAACAAAGAATTCTTCTAGTTGTTAGTGAAGTTGGTCAAATCTCAAAAGCCATCTATTTAAAAATGGGTGCATGCGGTGACCGAAGCTTTCGCCTTAACTTTCTATCACAACCCTTGATATAACGATCATTTCAAGAGCATGGTTCCGTAAAGAAGAGCCTTATTTTCAGGCAGACCACTGCCTGAACCTGCATCAAACTGCCTGAATTCAGGCTTCAGGCATTCCTAACATGCACTCATGAAGGGATGCTGGATTCGTGTGAAAATGATTACCGTATTTTTCGGACTATAAGGCGATACTTTCCCCCCAGACTCAGACCCCTGCGCCTTATAATGTGACTAATGAAATAGTAAGAAAATATAGTCACAAAACCTGAAATTTGTTTAAAATTTGGAGGGTGCGCCTTATAAATATGGTAAATTTTACAACACTGGATTCTTTAAGTCATAACTGAAGCCGAACATCCTCAAAAACGACTGTTAAGTGTGGTAAATACAGTAGATTTTACAACACTGGATTCTTTAAGTCATAACTGAAGCCGAACATCCTCAAAAACGACTGTTAAGTGTGGTAAATACAGTAGATTTTACAACACTGGATTCTTTAAGTCATAACTGAAGCCGAACATCCTCAAAAACGACTGTTAAGTGTGGTAGAGGAAGGAGAAACAAGCAGAATGAAAGTCGTCTTCGAGCGCAAACAAGTCGGTCAAACACACACACACACACACAGCTCGTGGTCTGGTTGGTTAGTGGTCAATCAAGAGACGAGGAAAAAAAAAGGTGAGTGAATAAGCAAAGAATTCTTCATTCAGGAGAATACAAATCGCTTTTATTTGCATATTATTCTCATGAGTAATAAATGATGAGTAAGTAAGTAAGTAATAAGTAGATAATATAAAATCGGGTTACACAATATGCTGGTTATTACAAAACAATAAGCAAAAGAGGCATTCAATGGTTACAGGAAAACTCTCCGAAAAAGAAAAACCAACACATCTACATGTATGTCAAAGAAACAAAAACAGCTTTAACCACAAACATGAGTTAATAAAACATGAAAAGAGAAGCTAGCCGAGATGGGTGGGAAGGGGGGTGTTAGAGCAAATCTCATAAGTTGAAATTGCAGCCGAGTAGCAATGCTGAGATTCTGGAAGCTTTTTAGTTTAAAAAAAAAAAAAAAAAAAAAAAAGTGGAGTTTTTTCACTGCCCAAAGCAAACATGATCTCACATAATTATATATATGCATAATTAAAAAGAATGAAAAAAAACACCCAAACAACCCCACCAAATATCCAGCAGAAAACAAAGAACAAAACATTTTCTACTGAACTTTGCGCGTGACAGATATTGTTTTATAAATTGAATGTTCCTATTACAGACCCACCACGTCACGTGTCCAAATCACGGTTTTCACGTGTTTTCCCTCTTATAGCTGGTAAGAAACCTTAAGAAATCTTCTTAGCATAAGAGGGAATGTGACACGTGACGCGGGTGGGTCTTTAAAAAAGACCTTAGTTCAAAAAAGCTCAAAGTTCAGAAAGGTTTTCTACTCCCATATGGTGCTAAGATAAATGATTCGTTCGTACCTGGGAGATTTCTGTCTTCAATACAAGAGTTTGCAATCCGCAATTCATCGGAGAAAAAAAATCATTGTACAAAGGTTCTTTTGAAAGGAATCTTTTGATATGGTTTTGTTTTTATTGCATTTGATATTTTGGTTTATTCTAGTCACAGAGACTTATCTCTGAAATTTGGGTTGCTCCCACCTGGAGAGCGTGTCTCCACTAGCGCAGTGCTCACCACCCTTTTTATGTTTCCATAAAAGCAGCATTTGATACATTTTGCTCATTTTAAACAAAGTTCAAACTAGTTTTTACATTTTAAAAAATCCAATCTTTTTTTTTTTGGTGATAAATATTGTAAATGATCACACTTCAAATATCAAATTAATTGTACAAGAATTTTTCTTCTTCTGAAACATATTCCGGCTGCAATATTCAGATCTAGTTACTATTTTACATAACAAAATCTACTTCATAAAATAGATCTAAGTTTCAGACTTTAGTCTTCTGAGATCGTCTAAGACTTGTTTCCCCCCAGAATCGGTAAATGTGCTTCAAATATTCAACATTATTTATAGCATATCAATATTTTCCCTGTGAACCAGTTCTGATTAAATGCTCACAAGAAAGATCATGTTGAAATGTCATCATTTTTACCACCATCTGACAAAGTGTTATTGCCACAGATATTACTAGACTGAGAACAATAAGAATGAACACTGATTACAGTAAAGTACAACTTAGAGAAAGAGAGTGTTTTGAGTATGACCTTGTACAGAAGTTAAAAAAAGCAAAGAAAAAAAAAGCATTATTGCTGAGTGAAAACAAGCATAAGATCAGAGAGAAGAAAATCGTAAATTCGCACAAAGC
Organism: Phymorhynchus buccinoides; assembly: GCA_017654935.2. Classification (NCBI taxonomy): domain Eukaryota; kingdom Metazoa; phylum Mollusca; class Gastropoda; order Neogastropoda; family Raphitomidae; genus Phymorhynchus; species Phymorhynchus buccinoides. The sequence continues at coordinate 46,425,281 of CM065694.1, forward strand.
AAAAGACAAAAGCAACAGCATTATTATGCTAATGTATGCAAAAAACATATATCTCCTATACACAAACACCCTCCCCCTTCCCGCCGAACCCCCAACATTTGATTACATGATCAAAACATGTTAGAAAATAACAACATTCAAGTTACAATGGTACTTGCTCTTCTGCGCGGAAGACAGAAAAGTTTACACAGCAGTCATGATTTTTGTTAATAATTCAGAATAGAAAAAACATGAACGTAGACCACAACTTTTGTTAACCTTGGAGTCTCAGGGCATGCAGGTATAATAATAATAATAATAAAATTAATGATGGAAAACTCATCAACAGCATTTAGATCAACAAGGCACTTGCATGGTTTGTAACGAATCTTGCCTACTCTCCACACTTCAAAGCGACAAAACGGCTGCTTTTGGTTGATATTATTGTCAGCGATATTCGTATAACATGGTACTGATCACGTGAAACAAATATATATATAAATATATATTTATCAGTTGCAGTAAAAGCGTGACAAAAACAATCTGGGACGGAATACTGAGTGAAGGCAATGAATCAAAACGACCGATCATGATTATTCTAGTTTCTCATATTTTTTTTTGGTCTGTTTCTCAAAACTTTACGCATTCAGTCGCTCGCCCATCTAAACATTTCTTGAACTTTCTACCAAGAAAATAAGATATTCAACTTGCTTAGTGGCTCCAAATATGCATCTTTGTTTTGCCCATCCAAACATTTCTTTTAAATTATCTTGCAAGAAAGTATGATATTGAAGATTTGCTTAGTGGCTCCAAATATGCATCTTTGCTTCGCCCATCTTCTAACACTCACCTATCCAAAACCTTAAACTTTCTTAGAAGACAGTTTCATACTCAGGTTTCACTTACTGGCTCCAACTCTTTTTTTCTTGGCTAAAACTCTGTTAAGGGAGTTAATCAAACAACATACTACTCAGAATTCATCTTTTTAATCCAAGCAAATCTAATTATTCCAAAGAAAATACGATTCGAGATCTGCTTAGTGGCTCCAAATATGCATCTTTGTTTTTGCCCATCCAAGCATTTCTTGAACTTTCTACCAAGAAAATATGATATTGAAGATCTCCTTAGTGGCTCCAAAAATAAAGAGAGTGTGTGCGTGTGAGCCGCTCAGACATGTCTAACCAAGACTTCCAGACAGCAAAGGAGGTGACTGCTATTCTCAAAGACGGGGATGGGATTTTGTCTGTTTCGGAGAAGCCTTGCCCGGCCCAGGTGACATCTGCACTTTTTGGTCAAAAGGACTAAACTTAAAAGTATGGCCCCCACCTTGGCATAAGACTGTGTCAGACCAACTGACGTAAGCTAGAACACCAAGGCTACTTCAAAATGTTATGTTCTGCATAATTATGTGGGGATTGTCTTTAGCTATGACAAGCTCCTGGCATGACATCGTCAGTCCAAAATCCTCCGAAGTCGGAGTGTGGCTGCCCACATTGGCGGGGTAATAAAAAACGGTTGCGCATGTAATGCTCTCATCCCTAGCCGGTGCATTTGTACAATAGCATTCAAGCGATTCAGCCGTTGGGATGATCCCTGGAGTCTTTAAGCCAGGGTACGAAATCACAACAAAGTACGGCCCAACAGAAAGGCTACGTGAAAGAAAACCTAGCACACAGTTCGGAATGGAAAAGTCTGGTGCAGAGTTGAAGCAGAAACTTATGGAAATGAGTTTTGCCTTGTGATCCCAAAGGTACAAGATCTAGTAGTAGTAGTAGTAATAGTAGTAATTAGGGCTAGAAGTGGGCCTCGCTGCCCTTTCTCATTTGTGACTTTGATTTGTTTCAGGGTGGCATGCTTTCTACAGCCAAACTATAAAATTTAACCAAAATATGGAATGGACTTTTTCTTCTTTTTTTGTTTTAATTTTTTTTAAATTCATCGAAAGTAGTATACAAATTTGACACCATTGTGTCTTTGTCCAGAAGATTTTTGAATATATTTATATGTTAGGTGCAGAATTAATGCTATAAGGCTAGACAAGACAGTAAAGTCACATTCACAAGCAGTCAGCAGTTCGGGAGACCAGCGGCAGAAACAGAGACAGGGCAGCAGAGTGTAGGAGATTCCGACTCAAGGACCTCTCCATCTCCCCTATTGATACTAAGGGCAGAAGAAAGAGTCTTCAAATGGAGAGACACAGCAGCAAATGAACAAGGTCCCTTCACCTTTTGCAACGACTCAACTGATTGGATTCTTGCTCGCTCCAACGATCGTTGTCGTAAGTTTCGTGCCGCATAATCATATTAATAATACTTCTTAACTTCAGAACACCTCACAGATCCTCACACCAGGTCTGCCCTGAAGGGCATTGAATAAAAAAAATTAATTGAAAAACGTACATGAAAGTTTCGTTGTCTTCATGAAGCGATTTGCATGACCAACACTACTATAATCGTCAACAGCGCATCACAGCAGAAACCAGAAATCAACACAACCGATATGCGTACTGATTAAACAGAGACAGAAATGCTAAGGGAAAAAAACCTGAAAACCAATACGCAACATAACCGCTTCTCTGAAAAACATTTAAACCTATTAGTAGGATAAGTTTCGTTTCTTGTTCCCCCCCCCCCCCCCCCCCCCCCCGTTCTCTCTCTCTCTCTCATAAGCAATGACCATCCCCACCCCCTCTCCTACCAAATGCAGAAGACAATATGGCAGTGATGTAACGTTTCCTCAGCTTTTACATGACCAACAATGATGTTGGATTCCAACAGAAACACACACACATACAAATCTGACTATATCAAATATCACTATCTCTTTCAAGAGAGACTCACCAAACTTAAAGAGTACCGTAACGCTAACACCCACCGAAACAAAGAAATTATCACCTCTACCCTTGAACACACACAAAAACCAAAACAACCCCAGAAGTGAACATTAACACTTAAATGGAAGACACGTTCATTATCTGATACGTCACAATGCCAACAAGTTCTGTATCATCCCTGGCCAAGCAGCCAAGGATGTGGATCAAACGTTAACACAGTAATAACTGAGTAAATCGCCACATACATGGTCTTTTTCACACAACACACACACTGACCAACGCATATATCATCATAAGTACTGACTGCATCAGTAACAAAAAAAGAGTATTATTATCAAACCGAGTTTCTCCGCCATGCAGCTTTTCCCTTTGACGAAGACAACCCTTAACCCTTTCACCACCAGCCACATTTCAGGCAAGAATTCCCATTAAATTTACCTGGTTAGAGAACAAACTCCATCTGCAGTATTGGGGATTCTTCTGTGACATATATAAAATAAGGTCTATCCTTACTTCCCAAAACTAAGACAATAGGGTCTTTGGATAATAGACCCCAATTTGATGCCTTTTAGTGACATAGGTGTTAAATCACTGTGCATAAATGCGACTTTGGCGGTGAAAGGGTTAAGGTCTATCCTTACTTCCCAAAACTGAGACAATAGGGTCTTTGGATAATAGACCTCAATTTGATGCCTTTTAGTGACATAGGTGTTAAATCACTGTGGTGCATAAATGCGACTTTGGCGGTGAAAGGGTTAAAGAAAGACCATGCCATTACGATTACCCTTTAACCAAAAAAATCACTTAGCAAAGCACGGAACCGTCCCCCAAAGAAACCTAACTATGGGTGAGGACAGACGGGTGGAAAGCTTTAACCTCTTGACTGCCACCAACGCATCAAGTACTGACTTGATGACATCACTGATGAAGGGGAATAACTGATATGCTGGTGTTTTTTTCCGTTCTATATCCCCAAACCATTGTTTGCCAAATTGGCTCAATCAAGTTGTCTTTTTCATGGCATGATTTGCACAATGATTTTTGTTTTGTTTTGAATTTTCTCTGGCAGTCAAGGGGTTAAGCGAACTATATATAATCGGCCACAAGCAGATCACAACTCCAATCAAATACTGACACTGAAATGGAAAGCCCCACTTCGTTTTTCACCCCCCCCCCCCCCCCCCCCCCATTGTCATCTTCGTTATCACCTTTTTTTTAACATTCACCCTCAGCTCGTTGCAACCCAACAATTAAGTACATGGGAAAACATTTGATTAAACATCTTTGAAAGCGTGCCTACAAAAACAGCACAAATCAATACACAATACAAAAAATAATATCAGAAAAAGTGTTCAAAAAGATCATTAAATTCTTAACCTAGCTAGCTCAGAATTGATAAGTCAATGACCCTAAAACAAATTTGGAGGCATTTTAATTTTGAATCCTGATTGAAAACTGCCAGCTCCCTATGATCACCGGACAAATGTGTACTAAAAAAACAAAAAATGTTTTTCCTAGCCAAAGTTTTGATTTGCCAGTTACCCTGCTTAAAATAAGTAAAAATATGGGGGGGGGTGTTATTCCTAAAACCGAGGTTTTTCAGCATGAATTGACTTTTTAAAAAAGACAAGGAAACCAAACCTAAAGAATCCAAACTAAAAAAAACAGAACTCCTTTTGAATCGTTTCATCAAAATGTTTGTTTTGAAAGGAAAGGAAAAAAAATCCTAAAATTTTACCTCTCGATTTCCTTTATAAAAACGCATTGCTTGAGAACGAACACTATGAATAAAACATTCTGGTACACCAAAGTTTCCCCCAAAAGTAACCTCTTCTTCTTCTGCGTTCCCGGGCCATAAGGCCACAATGGGTACGTATGTGTCCGTTTTCCAGTTTTCACTGGTGTCCTCGCTGCATTCAGCTGACACATTCCGATTTCGGAGGAGCCTAAAGTAACAACGTTTCACCACGGGCATTAGAAGATTACACACACACACAGCCATCTTCAGGCATCACAACCATGTGATATACAAAAATTAAAAAAAAATCCCAAGGGAAAATCTCACAAGACAGATAACCACAAGACCAACTCTAATCTACTAGCCATATAGCTTTTCACAAAAATATAGTTTTTGTTGTTGTTGTTCTTTTCAACATGAGTATCATTATGCACAAGAGGGGTGGGTGGGAGAGAGATACGCAGACAGATCCATAATGCGTGATTTCCGTTGTCCCAAAAAATAGTTTGAATTCAAAAGAAAAACAAAGAAAATTGATTAAAATGCTAGCATGATCTGATTTTAACAAATGATATGCGAGACAAAAACTAAAAATCTATTAATTTGCTTTTTGATGACCGTGAATATATCAACTAAAAAACAACAACAACAAACAAACAATATGTTGGAAAAGAAATAGGGAAAATGGGTGTGGAGGGGGTATAAGGGGGATAACAAAACTGTTATCAAACAAAGCTAAAAGCGACATAAAAAAAAAATTATGTACAAAATGTATTTACAAACCGTGTTATCAACCAAAACGTCTGTGTATAATGTTTCTGTACTATTTTTTGTTTTCTGGGCTACTTCAAACTACATTTATTTTTCAAAAAAAGAAAAAGACAAACAAAATTACATATAAAGAAAGCTGCAAACTATTTTCTCTCTCTTCTAAACAAGAGAGCGTTTGTTGCATAGTTGACCGATATGGAAGCCGATATTTTTTTTTCTACCATCATTTTAAGTACATGTATTCTTATGATAAAAAAAATGCTGAGTGTGTATGGAGGGTGTATTTGGGAAGGGGAGGGGAGGAGACAAGGAGGTGGGGGGTGGGGGGCTATAATTTCTGATATGAAATGCTAACGCCGATATGAAATATCGATATGCCGTAAACAATGATGCAATCTTATAAATGAAAGATATATAAAAAAAGAAAATTTTGTTCGAAAAACATTAAAATAAAAGACATACAAAAAAAAGAAATCAGAACAGTTGCGATATCGAGATAGTGCTAACCACGTATCAAAACATTACCCCCAATTTTTTTTTTTCTTAAATCGCATGATATTGCTCTCTCCATTATTATTGTGATATGAGTATTTCAAGAGACACTTTTTGTCAGATCAACTGCTCCCACACACACACAAAAATCCAACCAAAACGGAGACAAAAACCTGACGCTAGTAAAAAAACCCACCATGCCACCAAAATGAACGTCCAGCGACAAAAACACACACACACACACATCACTTTTCAATGCAGCGTATAAAGAAGCATTACTAAAACTTAAGGATTTTCATCAACTAACCAAACCGCCTAGAGGCTTTTAACAAATTTTTTAAAAAGTATTTACAAGCCCGATACTCTCACGAGTAAGCGATATAGGTAAATGACTACCAGGTACTATTGTTCCAAACCCACCTAACACGACTTTATCATGAGGACCGGTTGGTTGAGCAAAATATATTTCAGTTACTGCAACTGAAAATACTACACAGTGGGGAGGGGGGGTGGGTTGAGGAAGGGGGAGGAGGGAGGAGGGGGGATGGGTGAGCAGAACTCGGGAGAAGGAGGAGGGGGTGCGGGAATGGGGAATTGAAGCAAATGCCAGCTAAAGGAAGACAAAAACATGAACAATAGGAACAAAATGTGCGCCTGCGTTATTTGTAATTACCGTATTTAACGGACTATGATGCACACCTGATTATAAGGCGTACCCCCCACATTTTACACAAACTTCAGATTTTGTCATTATAGTTTCTTGCTATATTATCAGTCGCATTATAAGGCGCAGGGGTCTCAGTCTTAGAGAATAAAAAAAGTATCGCCTTATAGTCCGAAAAATACGGTAGTTTTATTTTTTGTTAAATTAAGGGGGACACACACATACACACACACACACTATACCACTCAACAATTGTGTGTGCAGGTGTGTGTGTGTGTGTGTGTGTGTGTGAGTGTGTGTGTGTGCGTGTGTGAGTGAGCGAGCGTGTGTGTGTGCGAGTGAGCGTATGTGTGTGTGTATATGCGCGCATGTGTGTATGCGAGTGTTTCCTCCCCCAGCTTTCTCTCCCTCTCTCTTCCTCCCTATTCCCTTCTCTCTCTTCCGTTTGGTTCTTTGTTGTTGTTGTTTTCTTTCATTATACTGATCATAATGTTTTCTGTTTTGTGTTCCTGTAAATATGTTAAGTTCATTGATTTTTGATTGATGTGTATTTTTTTTTATGAGGGCAGGATGAAAAAAAGCTTTGTTAGCTTATTCTTTAACCCTCAATAAAGATGATTTTGACTTGACTTGACTGACAAATCAGTAGTGAACAAAAACTAAATGCCCCTTGGTGCGCGACAAAACAGAAAAGACGATGCTGGGAGCCTGCCGCTTTGTCATTGAGAAGGAAGCCACAAACTATCCGCACAATAGGATTATTCTGCATAACAGAAAGAAAGAAAAAAAAATGCATACGCACAAAATATAACAACAGGGAACCGTTCACACGTTGTAATAATAATAATAATAATAAATAATAAACGGACACTTACATAGCGCTTTTTATCGAGCACAAAGCGCGTAATGGTTGGTACTAAGTTTCAAACAGTGAAATGAAATTATTATCAGTTTCATTCTTCTGCCTCTACTACCAACCAGTTTTTGAGTATTATTTTTTTTCTAGAGTATTAGTATTTTGGACAAAACAAAACTGTGAACTAAAAGTAAAACCAAAAGAAAAGGATGTCGCAATTTATTTTGTCTCGGATTCCTCCTTGTTCTTCTTCTTCTTTGATCGCTCAGACAGTTTCCTGTCAATTATGAGCGCAGATGCATCATGCTGCCATTATAAACCTAACTAAGAAATAGTTAGGCCCAGCAAGTCCGACTTTGGCTGGAGGAAATGTTTCTGAAAGTGTTTCGTGAAAGGCAGGAGAATGGACCGGTAAGGCAGAAAGATAGCAGATGACAGTAAGCAAAGGTGAAAAGGCAGAGTCAAAGAGTGACAGATTACAGGAAGTTACAAGCACAGAACTTCCAGAAGGTGGGGGGACTATTTATACAAAAGATCTCCTGGTATCCCCACGAGGGGGGGGGGGCCTCCTTGTTCAATATTAGGAGATTTTTGATATTAGGAGATTTATCCAATCAATCCATACTGATACACAGTGGCACTGATATGGTGGACTCCTGTCGGAAGTCTTCAATATCAGCAATGTGGAGAACCCTAAGTTACCCCATTTTCTGACCCGAGGCACTTTACAAAGAATCACATCACATCAACAAAAATTAAAGCCAGGCGTTGATCTTTTTTTTTAAAAAGGGGGGTGATCACATTCCTTCCATTTTTTTTGGCGCTTGTTGCTGACTTTTAAATACAGACTTCAGACCCGCTAGTTTAGCTACTATTATTAGCAAAACGGTGTTAAAGGTGGACCCTGACGGATGCAGGCATGGGAATTGTCAGAGACAAAAAACTCTGAAAAGCCCCCCAATTGAAGTATTTAGTAACAAAAACGAAGTACATGTATTTAGTAACAATTTCAAATTTTTTTCATGCCTGGGATGAGTTTTTTTGCAAGAAACACGTCGAGATCACCAGAAAGACAGCCTTTTCAACGATCGGAACACTCACTTTGCTCTGGTTTCCTAGAAATCAAGCCGTCAAAGCGGCGATTCCTCCTTGGCGGAGTTAGAAGCCATTTTGGATGGGGTGGGTGGAGGCCACTCAAGCGCTGTAAGCTTTTTTCTTCTTTGTAGTGCAGCAAAAAAAAGAAAAGGAGCTATTTCCTTGGTTGTGAGCGAAACTCCTTTTGGTAAACTGTAAAAAAAAAGGCTTGTATTGTGGACATTTCGTGATTTGGTCAAAGTGACTCAGGCGGCCATTAGAAAAGAGAAGACAACATGAAAGAATTTGACTTCCAGCATCTCCGCCAAGGAGGAATCACCCCGATTTCTAGGAAACCAGAGCAAAGTGAATGTTGCGATCTCTGTAAAGGGTGTTCTCCTGGTGATCTCGACGTGTTTCTTGCAAAAGCTCATCCGTCAGGGTGCCCCTTTAAAAGGACAAGCAGTGAAATCAGGTACACGGACAAGCAGCGGTGCTGATTTGCGAGTTTTTCATCTCCACAACCCCCTTGGGCTTTACATGTGCGCTAAATAAATTGCCCACTCGAGACATGCATGCAATCAGCAGTTAGTGGTTGTTTCAAGCCCCACAGCCAATGTCAGCAACAGTCAACCCGCATAAAAAACACACAACAATAACAAGACATATTAAACGCACACAAGTATTTGCTTCCAAACAGCGAGAGACAGAAAAGTACATGAGACCAAAGACGGAGCAGCAGTGGCACGGGGCGTGACACTTAGAGGAGTGGGGGTGGGGGGGGGGGGATAGGGGTGGTGAGGGAGAAAGGGAAATATCGTGATTTGACTCATGTTTTCTGAAACTAATGCCAGTCTTCTTTCCACAACAAACGAAACAAAATCCCCCCCCCCAAAATCAATGAACTCAGACCACAAAATATGCAAACCCCTCTCTCTCTTACTTGCTTACACACACACACACACAACTTTATCATAGAAAAAGAGACAGACATCCAGAAGTAAAACGCTTACTGACACACCAACTTCCACAAACAGCGACTTCACGACAAAATTAACTTCAACCTCTAATAATGGACAGGCACTTAACCGGGCTCTCATCGCATCATCGATCATCATCATCATCATCGTCGTCGTCTTCTCGCAACACTTCCATTCAGGAAAAAAATGACGACAAAGATGACGATAATAGGCAGGGATGCTGGAGGCGAGAATCGTGGGGTGGGGGTGGGGGAAAAAGGGGGAAGGGGAGGGAAGATAGAAGCCGGGGGTGGGGACATATCAGACACAAGAATCCAGATTTCTTTCTCCGACACACAAGACTAAGAAAGTTATTGGTAGCAGAAGGCATACACTTGTCCTCCTCCCTCCCCCCCCCCCCCTCCCCTGAAAAAAACCCCACTAAGAAGGGAGTGGCTGGGTATAAGGGCAGGGAAGGGGTAGGGGTGGGGGGCAGGGGCGGGTAGGGGTGGGGCGGAGAAAGGGTGTGCGTGTGTGTTAGAAGATGCAGGCAAGGCAGATACAACCAAAGGAGGGTGGTGGTGGTAGTAGTAGTAGTAGTAGTAGTAGTAGTAGTAGTAGTAGTAGTACAGTAGTAGTACAGTGGGTGGTGGTGATGGCAGTAGTGGTGGCGAGAGTTTCCTTCTCCTTCTTCCACACCCTCGAGGGCCCAATCCCAGCTTCTGCTATAAGGCACAGGGGTAGGTAGGTAGGCAGGCAGGTTTCGTTTCGCTTGCATCGCTTGCTTGCTTGCCACAGTAGTAGTAGTAGTGTGACCGTGTTAGTTGCCAGCTGGGTTAATGGAAACAAATAAAAAGAAATGAAAATGGGTTAGGTTTAGTCGATACAGTTTCGTTTTCGGAAAGTCAATTATTATTATTATTATTATTATTATTAATCATCATCATTATTAATTTTAAAAAGAGGCCATTAATCAATTAATGTAGCATTCGTTAAAAAAAAAAAAAAAAGACAAAAAGATTATTAATCATTAATTCCCCCTCCAGAAGCACTAATAATGCAGAGAACAGAGAAGAATCGAAAGAAGAGAAAGAAAAAGGGGGGGGGGGGGGGGGAAGAAGAAACAATTGTACAGTGTTGGCAAAATGAACAGAAAACATGAGGCAAAGCTACACACACACAAAATAAATGAGAGAAATAATCAAGTGAGAGAAATAATCAAGTTAAAAAACACACTAATAGTCATCAGGAAAATGAACAACAAACACAAGATAATCTCAACAAGTGGCCAAGATAATGAATATATGTGACCCAGCACCACAAAAGGGACCTTAAGTCGCTGAGCTAGTTTCTCATGACAAGCATACAAAGTCAAAAGTCTCTTCTTTTTTTTTTTAATAATCAATTTTGAGTTATGGGTATTTTCGTGCTCTCTAACATCTCATCTTTCATATTTTAATTAATATAAAGGATAATCTTTATTATGGTCTCTCAATACTTCAAAAAATGCTTTGAAATGAGCAGGTTGGTGCATTTGTTTTCCAGCTGGGCTAAACTTTAGACTGTGATTTATCAAAATGGCCGACAGTCACCCTACCAACTTTGAATGCTCAAAACTCTTAAAAAAAAAAAAAAAAAGAAAAAAAAAAAAAAAAAAGAAAGAAAAGTTACAAGAATGGTTCTTATATCATTTGAAAGAGAATTGTCTAAAGTTTTTAATGGGACCATTGTCTCAGAATGGTAGATTTTGACACTTAATGTCCCTTTCGTGGTGCTGGGTCACATATTAACCAGACATGCCTTTTTAGCGCTCACACACACACACACACACACACAAACGCTCCCAGCATTTTGTCAAGCATGCATAAACAGTGGAACAGACAAACAAACAAAGTGCTCCAGGTCTTCAGGTTAAAGTGAGAGATACACAGCAGTAGTAGATGAACGGATACACAGGCTGCAAAAGACATTGGGAGTATTACCACCGTGTCTCATCCTTCAAGCGTTATCCCCCCCCCCCACCCCCCCCACCTCCTCTTCTCCCCAGCTTCTACGCATTTTTGAAAGATGTGTGTGTGTGACAGTGACTCTGTGTGTGTATTTGTCAAGTCAAGTCAAGTCAAGTCCAAATTGTATTTAAAGATGGACATTGAATAAGCAAACATGCATGCTTTTTTTCCCATCAAGCCATCTAACAAAGACAAAATGCAAACACACAAAATGTGTGTGAGTGTGTGTGTGTGTGCCAGTGTGTGTGTGTGTGTGTGTGTGTGTGTGTGTGTGTCTGTATGAGTGTGTGAGTGAGCATTTATGCATGATTGTTTGTGAGCATTTGTGTAAAAAGTACGACATTCGTTGAAATATGTCTATGTGCGAAAATATATGTGCATATGTGTGTGTGTGTGTGTGGAAATTCTGCCTTTGTACCAGAAACATGGACATTTCAGCATCTGAAATAAAAGAATGAAATAAAAGAAAGACAAAAAATAAAAATAAAAGCATAGCATTGTCCCGAGAGAGAGAAACAATCATAAGCAAAGAAGAAGGCAAAGAGTTTTGAAAGCATTTTGAACACAAAAATAGGGAAGCAGCAAACTTTCAGATTGTCATCCGTACTTAAAGGCTCTCCACCGAAAGACAACAGACCACCGAGTTGTAACCAAATATTTATTTAAATAAAAAAAAAAAACAAAAAAAACATACACTACACAACAGAACACACAATTGCACAGTTGATCATCATTTGGATTTCACATTTTTAAAAACAAAAGGCTTTTTTTTGTTTTGGAAAGCTGAGCATTGCCTCAAATGCAAATTGAGGACAAAATACACGACATTTTCAACGGCAATGAGAAAGCTAACAAAGGTAAAGCAAGACCATGAACTTCAAATAAACAAAAACAAAACCAGTTCATTCAACAACACCGCTAGCTCGAAATACACACACACACATGCTCCCTGCTTGACCCTACCATGATCTTTGGTGCTCCAAATCTTAACTTGACGTTTTTCCTCGTCTACATTTTTGAACCACTTCAAACCGGCCATTCAGCAACAAATACTAAGGCCACTGATGTGTCATATTGAGAGGACTATTTCATTCCCATCAACATTGGTTTGATAACATCTTTTTTGCTGGTAAAACCCCTTTCCTTTCCTCCCACCACAGTATCCCATTTTGCGTTGGAAATATCAAAACTAAGACAAATCCCAACTCAAACACAGCTTCTGCTCTCAAATTGTCTGTCCACCCAACAAAACCCTTCTACTTTGTGTTTTAAAATGTTTAAAAAGAAAAGAAAAGGTTTGTTCCTTCTCAAACCCCTACTTTTGCACCAGACTCTTTAAGACACACACACACACACATGGATGCACGCTTACAAACACACATACACCCAGCAAGGATACTTTTCCTAATCCTATCCACGCGCATTGAGCAAATATGTCGGCACATAACAAGTTTATAAAAAAAATCAAAGAATGTCGTTCTTCCGTTGACCTCACTTTTGCACATCATTCTCTATGGCTCACCATGTCGGATTCAAACCGTTTGCAAAGGTGTTCTTTTTGACTTTGCGTAAGATTAAAGCAGCTACAAGGTTTAATTAAGGCACTGGAAAAGAGCTAAAAACCCAGATTATCTCAAAGCCTCAGCACCCCCCCCTCCATCTTTTTCTTTGTTGATCTTAACTTCTTCATTTATCAATTCATTCTTCTCCTAATGTGTGTGTGTGTGCGTGTGCGTGTGTGTGCGTTTCTTCCATGAATTGTGTGAATTACGGGTGAAGCGGTAAACTAATGCAATGAACAGCATCAAGACAAGTTTCGTTGTTCAACACATCACCTGACTAACACAACAATATCGCAGGCTGCTCCAACCACGGCCCACGCCAAGCAAAGGGAAAACCTGTACACGGCTGTGGAGAGAAACGTAAGATTGAAGACAACACTTAACAAAAAGCGTGATGAGGGGGGAGGGGCGGGGGGACGACACTATAACTGACCTGAACACTCTATTTAGGACAGCGTGACCCTGTTGTAAGGGTGATCTCGCACGCCCGCTAGCGTCCTCCGGATTTTCTGCGCGACACCTACAACATTGCAAACACACTGTAAAGCAGCACGTTAAAACGCACACACAACCAAGAACACGCGTGGATCTAGTATAAAGCGTAGAAATGTGCATTTTGAAGACCACTTTTTGTCGTCTTTTTCGCACTAAAAAACAAAAATAACGATGAAAAGCGAACCCCCTCGCAACACACTTCTTCCGTCAAGTACTCATTCGTAACAAGTTCAAACTTTGCGAGAGAAAAACTCAATACAAATACGAGTTTGTAACCACAACAGCTACTAGTTTAGAACATTCAATTTTTTTGTTTTCAATAATAGCCATCTTATTTTTTCTTTATACAGGTATGTTCGGTCTTTCTATATAAGTTGTCAAGGTATACTTCATGTTTTAAAACCAACAAGATACTGTAAAGAGTGGCTTTCTTTCAGCTCTATTGGCCACTGCAATGACCACCTTTTGCAAGAGTGAATGCCCTTGGTAGATGCTTGAGTACTGACCAAACAAGGGAGTAACTCTCGCCAATAACCCTACTTGAGGCCACTGAATGGCTGCCTTTTGCAAGAGTGAATGCCTTTTTGGATACTGACCAACAAGGGCTTAACTCTCACTGTCAAGGGCATTAATAACCCTAGTTGCAGTGGCCAATAAATCTGATCTGCTGAAAGTTTATTCCACTATAAACAAAAGAGCAAAAAGGCACCCCCCCAAAAAAAAGCACTTGGAAAATGTATGCATCTGGGAAAAATAAATAAAAATGATGTATTCTGTCGAACTTGCTAACAATTATCAACACAATCATGGAAACAAAAACGTAATAATTTTTTGTCTCCGATTTAAGCCGCAAAGGCAGAGCACAAGAAAGAATTGCTAGAAGATATCAAATAAAAGATATCATTTTGATTTTACAGTACGAAAACAAGCGAATAGAAAACACTTTGAAATGAAAAACAGGCATTCTTTTACTCCAATCCGAATTATATTCAAAAACTCTGATTTTTTATTTTTATAATCAAGGCACTGGATAAAAATCCGTATCAACAACAATCACTGTGCATGACAAATAAACGTATAAAAAATAAATGACCATAAAAAAAGGCAATATGTAACAATATAACTCCACCAATGTGTTCCATTTGTACACACAAACATGCTCTGTACGGATACATACGATAAAATTGTGTACACAACACCCGTCTCCCCACTCTCAAGTAATAGCCAGCGTATAAACAAAAGTATATAACTCGCATGAACACACGCCCTTTGTACAGATAGTGGAACCTCCTTTATAAGACCTTAAAAAATCGTTCAAAATGGAGGGGTTTCATAAGGGAGGTAATTTTGATGCTTACAAAGAAGGGCAATGTCTCAGAGAAGTAGGTCTTATGTGGGAGGGAGTCATAATGGGAGGTCTTATAAGGGAGGTTCCACTGTACAAACACTGATACAGTAAAATCATATCATATCACACCCCTCTTGCCCCCCCCCCCCTTCCCCCCCCAACCCACTTAAAAGGCAGTAGAATATTAAAAAAAATTATACGTGACATTTGTATGAAATAACGGACAAAGAACAGTGTTCTTAATGCTTTATCCTGCCTCCCCTCCCCCCTCCAAACATTAACACAGCATACACACACCACATCATCATCACAAAGCATCCCTACGTACATAGTCTAAACGATTACCCTTATGAACAGAAACATTTGAACCCTTTCACCGCCAGCCATATTTCAGCCAAACATTTCCATTAAATTTACCTGGGTAGAGAACAAAATCCACATGCAGTACTTGGGATTCTTCAGTGACGCATACAAAATAAGGTCTATCCTTACTCCCCCCAAACTAAGACAATAGGGTCTTTGGATAATAGACCCCATTTTGATGCCTTTTAGTGAGATTGATGTTAAATCACTGTGGTGCTAAAATGTGACTTTGGCGGTGAAAGGGTTAAACAAATATATTTCACAAAGTTACCAACCCCCCCCCCCCCAAAAAGGGCCTTTGCACAGTTTCAAATTTGAGGCTACAGTGTATTTTCAGAGTTCACTACGTCAAATGCTTAATATGTGACCCAGCACCACAAAAGGGACATTAAGTGTCAAAATGACCATTCTGAGACAATGGTCCAGTCAAAAAGACTCCAGACAATACTCTTTCCAATGATATAAGAACCATTCTTGTAACCTTTTTTGTCTTAGAGTTATGAGCATTCAAAGTTGGTAGGGTGAGCGTCAGCCATTTTGAGAAATCACAGTCTAAAGATTAGCCTAGCTGAAGAAAACGCATGAACCTACTCATTTCAAAGCATTTTTTTTTTTTAGTATTTAGAGACCATAAATAAAGATTATCCTTTATAAAATAATATGAAAGACGATATGTTAGAGAGCACGAAAATACACATAACTTAAAACAAAATGAGATGTTTGACTTTGCAAGCCCGTTATGGGAAACTAGCCCAGAAACTTAACCCATTTACCACCCGAGCGACCGCTAGCGCCCGGTAAAAAATCGCGGTCCGTTACCGCGGAGCCCCGCTAGCGCCTAATTTGCACTTGCCGACTACGACCACAGACTGTACTGTGTATATGTAACGCGAGAATATCGCAGCGCAAGACTTGCCTGTCGGACACTTCCTACGCTGCCAATTGCAGTTTATTGCGTCAAAATTTATTGAGTTTTCAGAAAGTTATGATTTTTGGAATTCAACTATAAAAATTTTGTTGTCCGATGAAGAATTATGGCGTCTGCTGAACGATACTGTCGCCCATTACGGCGATTTTGATGGCTTTATAGTGAGGTAACGTGTAGAAATTGAACGAGTAGGGGGCGAATGTGACCTAGATAACAGACTTCGAAGCTCTCGAGGCCAAAATCGATGATCTGACACCAAAAATGATCGCGAAAGTGGATGCCGTCAGCCGAATGGCTACAGTATAGAAATCATAGAGAAACTGTTGTAGGCTGCACTGTTTTGTTTGCAAAGCCCATCTTTGCAACGGACATTGTTTTGCACAGTTTTATTGCACATAGCTGTCTGTAGTAGATTGAATATTCTGTTCTCCGATTCCAAATTGGGAGCCTTCTTGATTGATTTTTGACATTTTTTTTTTTTTTTTTAGCACATTTTGCTGTCACATATGACTTTAAAAAAAAAAGTAATATCATTACCATGAATTTGAAATTAGTGCTTATTTGTTACTTTTTCAGAGTATCAAGAACATAATAGAAATAATTCAATGCATTTTCAGACTGAAATTATATTTTTAATTATTTTCTTAAAGTACCTACTGGTGTGAATTGCGCAAGTTATTTCCCTTGACATGGGATTTCATAGTAAGGTTAGCGTCGGGCGGCTGGGGGTAAGAGGGTTAACTCTTCTACTACCGTCGGCGGGTTGACCCGCCGGTTTACCGTATACCGTTGCTAGCCACGGGTGGGTTTGACCGCCAGATACTAGGGAAACCCTGGTGTCCCCCTTTGCGCTATTTATATCAATTGACATCACATCCTTTACTTCCGTGACATGCGCAGTTCGCTCAGGGAAAGCACAACCTTCCGCCATCTTCATTTGTAGGCTACATTTTGTAATTTTCAGTTGATTTTCGTCGCGTTTTGGACGATGGAAACTGACAACTTTTGGCGTGAACCTCTACAAGACGGCGATAGTGCCGACGAAGCATTTACTGTGGAAAAAGTGGCAGAATCTGAACTTAGGCGAATCAAAAAGAGCATCGAAAGTGTTGAAACGATCTTGGGTTTGCAGCAGCAGATCGACACAGGTAAATTTAGTGATGATTCGAGCGAGTATTTTTTTAATGAATTTTTAAAGCGAGTGTGTGCGAAAATCAGTGCAGCGGCAAAAATTACTTGGTGCGCAACGGTAAAGTCTAAGTAATACTTGGTAGCAGAAGAGTTAACGTGCCTTTCGTGGTGCTGGGTCACATGTACACCTGAGCGGAAAAAAAACCCCAACCTTTAACTGTACAATAGCATCAACCGCAATTGCAATGCTGTTTCCACGGTAACTTAATAAAACATTTTATGCGTAGTTTCCCACAAAAATATAACAAAAAAAGGATACAACAATCAAATACGTTTTGAGGTGTATTCAAAATATAAATGCAATAGCCACTGGCATATCAACTCACAATCACAACGCTGGTTGCTTTATCACGATTAAAAAAAAAAGAAAGGTATATAATACAATGTAAAACTTCATGTCGTTTCTCACTCTTGCGAGTTGTATATAAAAAAAAATGTCATGGTTTTTCTTTGCGTATAAAAACTTGTGAAAGGTACTACATAACACTTGAGTATCCCATCACAGGTGGTATATTTGCACTTTGCATAATAGTCATAAATTACGTTCATTCGGTACAACAATTTAATACTTTTTTTGCTTGTTTTTAAGTTAGTGATCAAATATCAGTTAATTGTTAAGATATTATTTCATTTCGGCAAATTAGCAAATAATACATCATTTTAATGCGTACTTGTTGATTAACAAAAACATTAGTAGCGTTTTATTTGGTGCAAACTACACGGAATTTGACATTATACCCACGTTTTTTGTACAAAACCGTTGTCTAGACTAGTAGAGAACTGGCTAGAATCGTCACCATCCCAACATTTCAAAACTCGACAACATTGAAATGTTTCGACTTTATAATTTGTTGCATTGACTTATGAAATAAACGAGTAATGTCTATAAAATGTATTGAAATGATTGAAAAGATGTGGTTTTCTACTTTCCACACTGTTAGACGCAGTAATGCCAGAAATGTGTAATCTTTAGAACAATAGACGAAAATGTAACTGTGATATGTTGCTTCTCGTGTGCATTGTGAATTATCACGTTTTAATGCGACAGCAAACAAAATTTCCTTGTACATTTCAATGAGGATAATAAATATTGATTGAATTGTAGAACATTGAAAGAAAGTGAAAACAATCGAGATAAGATTTTATGGTGTTTTCTTTCTGAATCTACTTTTCTCTTGTAAACTTTCGAAGACAACTTTCCTGTGTTTGTGTTCCATTACGAAACTGTACCCAGCCTCATGTAAAAAAAAAAGTTTTTAAAAAATTCATCTCATTTTTAATTTAAACCTTCATAACAATTAACATACAAAACTTCATACAAAATAATTTAACAGAACCAAACTTCTGAACTACCCCCCCCCCCCCCCCTCCACCCCTAACATTTCAATACAACAACTTTGCTTGATTGTGCATGCAACTAGAAAGAAAAAAAGCATAATAATAAATAATATGAACACTCTTAACACTAGTTCTTTCGATTTCACACCAAAAAAAGCCTGATCATACATAAAAGCTCTAAAGCTTTCAACAAAGCCACCAAGACCGTTCGTTATCTGCATTTGGATTAATTTTATTTTATTTTATTTACACCAGCAAAAGCGACACACTGAAGTACAGGCTTAACGGGGGTGGCCGGCCAACAACAAAAAAGCGGAAAGCGACAAATCGTGAAGCGACACACGGTGAGCTTCGAAGCTAAAAATCGCTGCAGAGGGGTAGAGGGTTGGGGTGGGGGACTATTCTCTTGAGTAGCTACAGATAGTATAATCACACTTGCAAAAACACACACAATGGGACTGAAGATTAAAACCCATTAAATCCTTCGAAAAGCTTAATCCTAATCCACACAAATTAGTTTTCGTGGCTGCTAATTTACGATTAGGGACACTTAAGTAAGCCATTGATTACCGTTATAAATCCGTTGAGCAAACATCAAATTAAGATTGGTTTTGGTTTTAAATCGTTACCTTTTTAATTTTTTGTTCTAATTCACACCAGTTAATAATTTTTTTAATTCAAATGGGGACTGCATTTGTCAATACTACTACTGCCGCAAACAGCACTGTTATTAACTAATCATCAAATCAAATTTTAGCAAATGTCACAACAACGAAATAAAACAAAGGCAATAAAACTCAATCCAAAGTTTACGATTTATCAAAAGATAAAACAGATTTTTAAACGAAAAGGAATCCGCATAGAAGAAAAACAAGCATCAAATTAAATGCAACAGAAAATGCTTAATTTTCTTATATAATTTATATAATTGGTATCTCATTCATTCCGAGGAGAGATGGAATGAGAGTATAAAAACGAATATGACGCTAAAAATCAAAAACAACGACACCATCCTCAGCCAAATAAAAAAAAAATAAAAAAATAAAAAGAGACTGGTGGAGACGTGAGATCACTCAAAATGGCCGGCCATAGACGACCACAGTCTAGGAATGTTGGATTTCATGCAAAAAAAGAACAAAACACAAAAAACAAAACTGCAAAAAAAATAAAAAAATTCTTGCTATCGGTTCAACTAAGATTTTTTTCCCAAAAAAATAAAACAACATTGGAAGACATGGGGGGGGGGGCTAGGAAGGGATACCCTTTACTGTTCTCTGCAACATCGTTCATAGAATTCTTTCTAAATAAAACTTCAAGACATCACAAGAGAGAGAGAAAAAAAACCACACCCAGGAGCAAAGCAAATTGTTGATATCAATGGCCTCGCGTTTTTGTTTGAATTAACTGTTATAAATTTTTTTCCAAGCAATTGAGTGTAAAATGCATATTTTGCGAGTCTTTAATTTAATTAATAAAAGTAGACAATGACCGGATTGTCCACTGGCTAATTAAAGCCGCAGCCGGCATAAATATAAAAACGATTCACGCGAGGAGCGCACCATGATAACTTGAATCCTTTTTTTCCCCCTTCTTCCCCCCCCCCCCCCTCCATGTTGTGCTTGCCACTGCGAGGCAGCACGTTTCTGACGAGCGAGACCCGATCCTTGGGATCGGTTATCAGGCCTTTAGCTTAACCCTCTTGCATTCGCATTTGTTGCAAAGAAACCCTTCTTCTAGTGTTCAGATTCTGTCACACATTTTTCAGGAAAATCTGTCTTTTGAAGCACACAGAGTGCTGTACAGTTACCTTCACATCACAGCAAGCGAGAAGCTTCTTCATGGTGTGCGCATAACAAGCCGGAACTTAGTGCGTGATGAAAACACCATCAGAGGGGGGGTCTTAGAGTGGGGAGGGGGCAAGCTAAAGGCGATTTTGGGCGGCTTGAATACCCAGAGGCAACTTCCGGAAGGGCGGTTTTGGGTGGAATAAATGCAAAAGGGTTAATGCCAGCTATGCTCAGGACATCCCTGCTTAGGCGCCCCGATTGTCCCAATATGGCGGCTTGTGGAAACGGAACACAGCGCAAAATAAACAAGACAGCGATGGTGGTGGTGGTACACCAAACTAACCCCTGACCATCGTAAAAAGGCCTCCACCAGCAGACCCGACAACCCTTCCACGGACAATACCACCAGGACGAACATCACCATTAAATGCATTACGTGAAAACCCCCCAAAAAAACTGAAAAGAATTAATATATTAATGTTGACACTGCAACATAATAAACTTCCAATTCAATTTGTAGACATCGCGGGAACTGGACTGAGCATCTCATATGGCCGGGATCAAAGAAGAAGACGTCGCGGGAAACATTGTGTGTGGATACTACATCCCAAATTCCAATTAACTCTTCACAATCTAAAGGAGTGCAATACTGAAGTGAAACAGACTTAAAAAACACCCAACTAATTGAGTGAGGCTTGAGAAGATTATTCAAGCTAAGTTTATATGAATTTTGTTCTTGCTCCATGAATAATTTATTCATGGCTGCAACTACACAAAATAAAAAACCCTGAAAGGCCGGGGTTTAGGGGTAATGTCCCCCTGCAGCTGAAGAAAATTAAATTGATTTATGAAGGTATTTTAATTTGCTTTTTCCACAATTTATACCAATGCTTATTCTAAAGTGTTTGGAAAATACAGTAGACACACAAAGATCTTGTTAGACAAATTTGAAAAAGGAAATTCGTTTTCTGGTAAAATTCAAAAACAGGAAATCCTTGTATAGCAGGAAAAGTTGCACCCATGCATATTGCATTACAATGACTATAGAGAGAAACAGATCAAACGCTATTTGAAGCGAAAGGGTTGACGGTCTGCAACATGCGTCTTGTAGGTTGGTGCCTTTCCAATTTTTCCCTTGATGATCTACGGTTCCAGAGAATCTTTGTTTTGCTTCTTTTATCACCACTGTTGTCATCATCAATATAGCGTAATTATCACTGCTCCTAATGGAATGTATTTACCTGTGTCGCTTTCTTTTTGGACACCACACTATCAAGACGACAATCCAAGCAAAAAAAAGAAGTAAAGGGGGTTGGGGAGAGGGGGAGAATACACGGGTGGAGAAAAAAAAAAGAAAAAAACAAGAAGAAAAAAACTCCAACAACATTTTTTACATTCGTAACAATATTAAACGATAAAATTCTGGCAACTGACTGGTCACATTATAGAGAAATAAAATATTTCACAGAAAAAAACAACCAATTTGCGTTAACAAAAACACCACCGTTTCAAATGACGGGCTTTCAAAAACAAACAATTGCTGTAACGTAAACGGCAAAACGTAAACATAGCTGCAGGTTTGCTATTTTCCATCTAACCCTCAATTCCTTCACTATTTGGGGGACTTTTTTTTTCTTTTCTTTTTCACCCCCTCTAAGTAAATGCTGTCTGGAAAGATAGGACAGGGGATGAGCGGGGGGTAAAGTGGGTCTAGACCTTGAGGAAGGTGATACGAAAAAAACCCACCAAACAGCAACAAACAGAGAATTGTGTTGCTCACACATCTACCTAGATACACACACACCGTGCTTAGGTGCACTCAGATTTAAAGAAACAAATAAGAGAAAAAAGTGAAACACTGGCAAATTTTACAGCAGTAACAGTAACACGGGCTATTCCAAACTACCAGCCCCCCCCCCCTCCCCTCCCCCCCCAAAAAGCCATAAGAAATTGATCCAAACTCCCCCCCCCCCCAAAAAAAAAAAAAAAAGGCATACCAAATTTATCCATGGGCCAATTTCATGTGAAGGCTGCTTTTTTCTTTCTTCTTCATTTATGTAATTTATTCATTTCCTAAACTCTTTTTAAAAACATTTTTGTGTGTGGAAAAGATAAGCAAAACTTTTCTTTGCCGGTGGGCTCACGAAATGTGGATAAACTAACAAATTTATTTATGATTAATTAATTAGCATCTATATTTTTTTGACAGGGGCAAGTTTTTTGTTTAGTTTTTTTTTTATCTGAGGAACTTACCTACAGTACCAGCGATTTATTTCTTCCTTTATTTATCTATCAATTTCTTAATCGTCGTTTCTTGTTTTCGACAGACAGTAGGTCTTTTCTCTATTCGAGGAACATAGAGGCATTCCCAGTAGAATCTAGATGAGAATACACCCCAATTTCATGGGTGCAACTACACAAAATGAAAAAACCTGAAAGGCCGGGGTCCAGGGGTAATGTCCCCCTGCAGCTGAAGCAAACATTGATTTATGAAGTTATTTTAGTTTTGTTTTTCCCACAAAGACACAAAAATCTTGTCTGACAAAAAAAAGAAAGAAAAAGGGAGCTTCCTTTTCTGGTAAAATTCAAAAACAGGAAATCATTGTATACCAGGAAAAGTTGCACCCGTGCATTTATCATTAGTAGAATGACAGCTTTACGTCCTCATGGTGCACGCCCTTAGTGACAAGTTCTTCTGGTGCGGTAGTCTTCGATATACTCTGGGCTGATCCTGGAGATACTGCAATACTAGTTGATCGATTGATTGATTTTTTTAAAAGTGAGAAGCAGGTCTTTAAAAAAATAATAATATCTATCTCAGTCGGATCTTAGATGAGAGCAATCCAATAATTATTATTTTATATCATTTTGTTTTGTTTTTGTTTTAGAAACATGCCTGCAGTTTTTAATTGAAGGGAAATCTGAAAATGTGTGTCTTTCAGGACATTCATTTACTTATTTCATTACCTATTTTTTCAAGTCAAATTCTTGCGTGTTTTTCTCCCTTCAATCTGAAGAAGAAACATACCAGCAGGTACCTAAGGGAATCAAAACGCGGGTCTTCCAGGACACTCATTTACTTACTTCATTATCTATTAAAAAAAAATTAAAGTCAAATTTTTTGCCCCCTTCAATCTGAAGAAGAAACATACCAGCAAGGTACCCCAAAGGGAATCAAAACGCAGTCTTCCCCGGACATTTATTGCCTTATTTCAATTTTTTTCAAGAGTCGAATCTTTGCAGGGTTTTTTCCCTTTCAATCTAAAGAAGAACATACCAGCAAGGTCCCATAAAGGGAATCAAAATGCAGGTCTTCCAGGACACTCATTTACTTATTTCATTATCTATTTTTTCAAGAGTCAAATCTTTACGGGTTTCTTCCCCCCTTCAATCTGAAGAAGAACATACCAGCAAGGTACCCAAAGGGAATCAAAACACGGGTCTTCCAGGACATTTATTGCCTTATTTCTATTTTTTTTAAGAGTCAAATTTACGTTTTTCCCCCTCTTCAATCTGAAGAAGAAACATACCAGCAAGGTCCCATAAAGGGAATAAAAATGCGGGTCTCCCCCTGATACACTCATTTACTTATTTCATTATCTATTTTTTCAAGAGTCAAATTTTTACTTTTTTTCCCCCTTCAATCTGAAGAAGAACAGCAAGGTCCCTAAACGGAATCAAAACGAGGGTCTTCCCCGAACATTCATTTCCTTATTTCTATTTTTTTCAAGTCGAATCTTTGTGTGTTTTTTCCCTTCAATCAGAAGAACATACCAGCAAGGTCCCATAAAGGGAATCAAAACGCAGGTCTCCCCCGAACATTCATTTACCTATTTCTAAAAAAATTTCATTTCATTTCATAATCAAGCTGTTGTCGGCTAAGTTTTCACATTTTCTATCTGATGAACATACCGGCGCCCCCGGTGGGGTCCAGGTGGTGCGGGTACTCCAGGATGGTGGGCGCGGCGGTCAAGCCGTAGGGCAGCTGGTGATGGTGGTGGTGCTCGAAGGGGTTGATCATCAGGCCCCCATCCCCGTGCGGAGACATGAGCGGCGGGGGCGCCCCGTTGAGGATGCTGGCGCTGCTGACGGTGGCCGTCATGGGGGACATGGGGGACATGGGGGGCCCCGCAGCCGACATGGGGGGCATGCGGGGGGCCAGGATGATGGGGGCCCCTGCGGGCGAGGGGGTGGCCGTGCGGAACGGGAACTGGAAGGGCTGGGCCAGGAAGCGGTGGGCTGCGTCTGTTTTTTTTGGAAAAAGATACACAGAAAGAGAGAGAGAGAGAGAGAGAGAGAGAGAGAGAGAGAGAGAGAGAGAGAGAGAGAGAGAGAGAGAGAGAGAGAGAGAGAGAGAGAGAGAGAGAGAGAGAGAGAGAGAGAGAGAGAATATGGGAAAGTGAGCGTTTGGTTTAAACCGTTTTAGTCAGACATGAACAGTTGATTAGTACGTTCTAACATTCATGGTATCCACTACATTTTTCTCTGAAAATATGATAGCGCTTCATGAGCTGTTGTCTTTTGGTATAATCAATGGATTAAAAGCCAATGGATTTGCAGGGGGGGGGGGAGGGGGGAGGGGGCAATTGCTCTTGAAGATAAATTCATAAAATTGTTCAAAACTTGGGGAAAGGGCATCTCCTCAAGTACAAAACCCCTTCTGATACTCTTTTTTTTTCATTCACTTTTTAGTTTTACTCTGAAATCAGAGAATTCTCTGATAATTACAATGCCTGACTAATCAGCAATATGATCCAAACTTGAAATGAATGCCTCAAACAAAATCTATATTGTCTCCTTTAACAAACCAACCAAGATTTTCTTCACGAACAGTCTCTTTCAGTAGTCTTTCAAAGTGGTTTGCCGTTGTTGTTGTTGTCGTACCATGGCTAACAGACTCCAGGGATCATCCGAACAGCCAAAGCACTTTAACACTATGGTGCGATCAGCTAGGGATGAGAACATTATGTGTGCAACCATTTTTTATTACCCAGCCACGTGAGCTTCGACTTATGGGGGATTTTGGAGACTGATGATGAGATGCTAGGAGCTTGTCATGGCTGAAGACGATCCCCGCTCAACTATGCATAGCAACACAACATTTTGATGTAGCCTTGGTGTTCTAGCCTATGTCAATGGGTCTGGCACAGCCTTAAGCCAAGGCGAATGATCAAAGTTGTTAAAAAATGATAATATCCTGTCCTCCTACTTTATAAACCCCCACCCCCACTACACCCCAAACACAACAACAGACCTGTTTACCCCCTACACAATTCTTGAGTAGTCCAGATAGCTGAAATGAGTAGTTTTGGTGCAAAATGAATAGTTTTGTTCATTTAAACCATCAAATAATGTTCACTAAAAAAGAGTAGCAATCAAGAATTAAAGAGCATTATTTTCAATTTTGAAGAGTAGTAGAGGTCCAAATTGAGTAGAATACTACTCGAAAAGAGTAAAGTAAACAGGTCTGCAACAAACAAACAAAAAGAAGGAAAAAAAGAAGAAGAAGAGAAAAACGCATAAAATGAGCCAGAAAAAGAAGCAATTTACCCACCCGACCAGACCTCCACCGAAAATGCTTCAAATTCATATCCCATTGATGAAAAAAACAACAACACACACACACACACACACACACACACAGAAACCTACACACTTTATAACGGAAAAAAAAAAAAAAAAAAAAAAAAAAAGGAAGGATTTTTTTTTTACGCTATCCACATACTGTGTTCACAAACACAAATAAACACCTAAACACCTGGAAAAAGAATGTTGACCACCAAACCAAATTTAAGCAAAGAAGAACAATAAACATTCCCCTTAAAGCGAACAACAAACCCTCCCCTTGAACAATACACACACAATGTTGACTTCAAGTTGAATTTTGTTCTCTCCAATGAACTTAAACACCAATATTGGCATACTAAAATAAATACTGATTAAAACAAAAACAATTGTTTTGCTTTTTAATCTACTGCGTTAGCCACCAAAACTTGCTCAAACAAAGCTAACTTAGACTCTCTTTTTCGCTCAAACTAGCTTTCTGAGATCCTCAGAATCTCTACGCACACAAAAACCCAAACAATAACGTTATAAGCTGTTACGTTTAATTAAACAACACCACCCAGGGAATATTAGATAAATAACCGGGAAATTCAAGCTCTCAGTCATGTTGCTTAAAAGCACGAATCAGGGGGGGGGGGGGGGGGGGGCAATATAATTATAAAAAATAAATTACACTAACAAAAAAAATCGACAACGCAATCTTTTCTTTTTCATGCTTTTGAGTTTTGGGATTTATTTATAAAATAAATAAAGATTACGAGAGTTCAAGAGTCCTTGCACTGATGAACTGTACAAGCTGTGCTCTATATGCTTTAAAAAAAAAAAAAAAAAAAAAAAGAAAAAGGACAAAACGCTACACCAGAGTACATGCATGCAAATTGGGAGAAAAAACAAATTCAGTTTACGGTGAAACATGCATCGGTGTCATCAATATTAAGAAGAAGAAAGAGACCCTAGCAAAGCAGACAAGTGATATAAATGTGATACTTTTCAGTGAATGAAGCAAAATCGGGTAAAAAAAAACCACAAATGAATAAATCAGGTGATAAAAAACATTTAGGCAAAGACAGCCCGGTGACCAAAGTACTGCCAAAAACTTTGGGAAAATTAGAAAGAAAGAAAAAAGGAAAAAAATCTTGCAAAATTGTAGACATGTATAGATCATACATTGAAAGCAAAAGTAAAAAGGGAAATAAAACCATATATATATATATATATATATATATATATATATATTCAAAGAGTTAAGAATTAAGAATAAAGCGTCAACAACCCAAAACAGTCCACTAAAGCCATTGAAAGAATGCGTGGAACATGCGGCATCGACTACAAGAAAAAACAAACCGGATGGGCAAAACGCTCCTTTCCAAAAAAACCAAAAACCACTTGGAAAAAACAAACAGAAATGTTGGAAATCTGAAGCCAAAACACCACGGCACACAAGAGAATAAAATATACTGTGCCAGCCAGCCAGCCAGCCACAGAAGGTTTTTTTGTTGTTGCGGGTTCCAACTTACGACTGGACGCCGCCACTGAAGACGGGACCTGCGCCCCGGCAGGCTTTGTGGTATCGCGATAAGTTCCGTTAATTATGGCCAGCTCCATGAGCTGACGCTTCTTTAAATCATCCTCCCCATCGGGCTGCAGCAGGTCCCAGAGACACAGAGAGAGAGAGAGAGAGAGAGAGAGAGGAAAGAAACGACAAAGAGACAAAAAGAGGGTTAATATATTTGGCAACATGGCTGTGGTATCGCCGATCAAGTTCCGTTAATTACGACTTTAAATCATCCTTTTCCCCCCCGTCCATTGGGCTGCACGTTCCAGGTAAGAGGAAGGAGCAGAGAGAGAGAGAGAAACGACAAAGAGGGGGTTAATACATTCACAACATGACATCATGATGGAGAGGGAGGGTGGTGG
>CM065694.1:46460649-46463149 GCA_017654935.2 Phymorhynchus buccinoides
CAACAAAGAAAAAATAATGATCAGTTCTAATTTTCTTAAGTCATTCCAATTTTTTTAGTCAAACATTCCTCCACTCCCTGAGTCGCACCCCACCTCCAATCATTCTCACTCCTCCTCATTCCCTCCCTCTCTCTCTCTCTCTCTCTTCATCTATCTTTCCCTCTCACAATAGGTAATTTAACACCCGTTAATGTTTTTCCCACATAGGTCTTTTGGCGTAGAAGCCTTTAGGCTTGAATCTCTCTCTCTCTCTCTCTCTCTCTCTCTCTCTCTCTCTCTCTCTCTCATGCATTTTTCAACCCCCTGTTGCAACTCAGGCCCCCTATTATTCCATTATCGTTGTGACAATTATGCTGGTTTTCTGTTCTCCCAATGGTAACTAAACACTAGCAGTAATGCTTCAAAAAGCTGAGGGGTGTATTGTGAATGTGACCAATACTTTTCTTTCCCATACCTGAAACAAACACTGTTTCAAGCCCCCAGTAGAAAGAAGTGTGTGTGTGTGTGTGTGTGTGTGTGTGTCGATACATGGTGTGCAGGCATAAACATATATCAGACTCAGAGAGCGAGTGAGTAAGTTTGTGTGTGTGTGTGTGCGTGTGCGTGCGTGTGCATGAGCGCATGTCTCTGTGTGTTTATGTAGATGTATTATGGATAGTATGTCTAAATGTGTGTGTGTGTGTGTGTGTGCGTGTGCGTGTATGTGTGTGTAGTTTTCTCTCTCTGTGCATGTATGTGAACGTGCATGTATGTGCGTGTATGTGTGTGCTTGTGTAGGAGTATTTAATGTATATATCTAAATGTATGTGTGTGTGTGTATGTGTGTATGTGTGTGTGTGTGTGTGTGTGTGTGTGTGTGTATTTGTTTTGTTTTCTCTCTCAGACTCTATGCATGTGTGTGTGAGCGCGCACGCATGCGTGTGTGTATGTGTATGTGCATTTATGTACGAGTATGTCTAAACGTGTGTGTATGTGTTTGTTTTGTTTTCCCTCTTTGTGCATGCGTGCGCGCGCATGCACGTGTATGCATGTGAATGCAAAAACATGTAAAACTCTGTCCATGCAGTCAAAATAGACTTCTTCGCCTTTAGGAAAATTTTCGTTTCAAGCATCAAGCTGAAGAAAACGGCAGCTCATACCAGTCATAGCTCACACACTTCCCACCAAACACAACCCTTACCCTCACCCTATCAATTTGCCAAGCCTACCGTTTGAAATAAACTGAACTGGCCCTTGACAGGGCAATCTCCACATCACATCCACAGGGAAAATACTCACTCCTGTGCTGCAAATTGAGGCACTTGTCACAAGACAAGTGACAAGACAAGTGACTGCTCGACAAACTTTTGATGCTGCTCAGTTTCCAGGGGCACCTGAGACAGAAAAGTGGATTCCAGGGACAAGTTAGTTGTCATCTTAAACTGTTTCCAGGGACAAACACCCCTTAGGGGGAGGGGGTAGGCAGCCCTGCAAAGGGTGCTCTCTTATTCTTTTATTCGTCCCTATTTCAAATTTCACTTCCTTGAAAAAACAACATTACCTTATTACGGCAAGGACTTTTTTGTGTGTGTGTGTCCTTTAACCCTTTCACTGCCAATGTCGCATTTATGCACCACAATGGCTTAACACCCATTATCATTAAAAATCTGAAGACCCTATTTTCGTAGTTTTTGAAGGTAAGGATAGGCCTAATGTTTTACATGTCACAGAGGAATTTGCAATATTTGTTTTCTTTACCTAGGTAAGTTTAACGGTATTTTTGGGGGCCGAAAAATGGTTGGCGGGGAAAGGGTTAATGGCCTCCTCGGCTCTCTAAAAGCCGAAAAGTCTATTTTAAAAAGCTTCTGAATTTTAGAGTGACATGGCTAGAAGGATGGTAAATTTATGGGACAGGAGAAATGTCATGGAAAATAAACTAGAGAGGCCATGAAGATTAGGAAAGGTAAGTGGAAAGATGGGGGGGGGGGGGGAAGAGAGGGGGGGGGGGGGTCACTGACACACACACAAAACACTCACACATCCTCTCCAAAATAACATCAGAAAACCAAAGTTAGAGGGTAGGATGCTGGCTGACAGACAGACAGACAGACAGAGAGACAGACCAGGAGACAAGACATCCCAACAGCCACTTAGAATCTGTTCAAACAAAGCTGGAACAAACAGAAGCTGAAACAAACACTACTCCACACAACAACACCTCAATCCCTGAGACTGCGAGAGAGAGACACGCTGTTTTTCAGCCATAACAATAAGAACGCTTTGCCCTTTCTAGTTCAGTTGTAACTCTTTTTGGTCTAAACAAATGTTTCATTAACACACTTTTGCAGCAACAAAATATATATATATATAGAGAGACAGGGGTACAACAAGCCGAAGCTTATAAAACTACTCAACACGTAGTACTACTTAATTCTGATCGCTTCTCGGCCTTTTGGCTAAGACAGTGATTCAGGAACATAAATTTTTGTTTATACCCTGGTTGGTTTGTTCAGCCCCTCGT
>CM065694.1:46473149-46498149 GCA_017654935.2 Phymorhynchus buccinoides
TTTCCATGACCATGTAACTAAATTTCAAGGACTAAATCTACTGGCATACTGAACAATGTTGGTTGTGTTCCTGCCTACTTGAGCTCCAACAGTTGCTTGTGCTTCTGGCCTTGACAATGGCTTTTTAACCCTCTTGCAATCGCATTTGCTACAGACAAAACTTCTTCTAGTGTTCAGATTCTTTCATACATTTTCAGGAAAATCTGTCTTTTGAAGCACACAGAGCGCCATACAGTTACCATCACATCATTGCCAGTGAGAAGCTTCTTCATAGTGTGTGTATAACAAGCTGGAACTTAGTGCGTGATGAAAATGCCATCAGAGGGGGTCTCAAAATAGGGGGCAAGCTACGGGGCGGTTTTGGGCGGCTTGAATACACAGAGGCAACTTCCGGATGGGCGGTTTTGGGCGGAATAAATGCAAGAGGGTTAACCCTTTCATCGCCACTGTCGCCTCTTGGTACCACAATGATTTAACACTGAAAGGCATGAAATGAGGGTCTGGTATCCAGTGACCTTAGGCTTACATTCTTTATTTTGGGAGGTAAGGATAGGCCCTATTTTATGCTCGCCACAGAGGAATCCCCAATATTGCAGACAAAATCTTTTTTTCTACCCGCTAAGTTTAATGGTAAATTTTGGCTGAGGAATGGCTGGTGTTGAAAGGGTTAAAGCACTCTCGCCCATGCTGGCGATGTCAAAGTTCTTTTAGCACACTGTGCAACTAGCTTTACATTTTGAACCATCTGTTGACGGAGCTAATCAAGCAAATCAGCCTGATATTCTTTCTTTTGTATTTGGAGCCAAACATAATTGAATATGCAGTCTCCTTTCTCCATCTTACCGGAAAACGAAGTACTGCGGTAAAACCTTTACCTTTACCCTTTACTAAAGGGAAGTAACTTCAGTGGCAGACAACTCGCGCAAACCTTGAAAGTGATTCATTTTTTTCATTTTAATTTAGTTTTAACCTTCAATATTTCTTTCTGGAGGACAGATTTTGACTTTGATGGATTGAGATTAAGGACGTGGTCAGACGATTTTGAAAATCCCAGGACTTTTCCAGGAGTTTTGGGGGGCCTTTGCTGTTGTTTTTCAAGCACTTTTCAAGCCCACGAAAAGGCCACGTCAATTTTCCAGGACTTTTCAAAGGATTCAAGGACCCCGTACGAACCCCTGTTCACAAGAGATCCTCCGTTTCTGTTCACATCTCAACCCTAGCAGCAAGCACAGGCAAGCTTTGCGAGAAGATGCCTTGTGACTAAGAAACACTGCGCAGAGTGGATGAGTAGTACCAGAAGTAATCTATCTCTTCTTTCCACACATACCCCCCCCCCCCCCCCCCCCCCCCCCCCCCCCCCCCCCCTCACTGTTCCCCTCCCCCCCCCCCCCTTGTCTTCCTTCTTGCCAATGTGTTTATCTCATCGTCTGTCATAATGACTGCTTGCAGTAACGTAACTGACTGCTAGCTGTACTGCACTTGCACACACCCCTGACTCTCTTCCCCACCTACATAACTCCTCTCTGAAGTCTGAACAGAGGAAAGAACAAAGAATTTTTCGGTTGCTGGTTCTCTACAGAGCCTACTAGTACAACCTCCATTCTGGGATGTTGGGATATTTTTGCCCCTAGCTGATGAGAAAAACATCTTGTCTCTTATCTTTTTGCATTCCTCAGATAGAACTTTAGAAGAGGAGTGAGAGAGAGAGGGAGAAAGAGAGAGAGAGAGAGAGAGAGAGAGAGAGAGAGAGAGAGAGAGAGAGAGAGAGAGTTGAGGGTGTGTGTATGTGCGCGCGTGCATATGATACCCATGCGCAGGTGAGAGAGTGTCATGTGTGCGCGCATTGCATGCGAGTGGATGCAAAAACAAAGTCTACATGCGTTTTTGTCTATATGCGAGTGTATGCCTGTGCGCTGTTTGACAGTGAGAGCATGCATATCAATGCACATACAAAGCTTTTCCCTGCCAAGTTTGTGTTCTTTTATAACTGCGCCCATGCACTCAGGCATGACTCGCTTGCATCTCTCTTTTCCCCTGACGTTTGCACTCATAATACTGATAAATGTGCTTCCTCCTCCATGCCAATTACCCCCTCCCCTCCACCCAAACCTTACCTCTTCATATCCAACCCCCTTCAATAACACCTTCCCTTTGCCATCAGCTGCAGAAGTTAGCGCTCATAAAGTTATAATAAATTGTTAACACCCCCCCCCCCCTCCCCACACACACTAACTGTATCTATGCCCCCCCCCCCCCCCCATCCTTTCCTCTCCCCTCTACCTTCATGAATCATCTTCCCCTTTCAATGCTCTTTTCTAGTTTAACCCATATCCTAAGATACCCCCCCCACACACACACACACCCTCCTCCCCCCCACCCAGTATTATAAATACTGTAAAGCGCTTTACAATCAATTTTTCATCAACAAATACACAACAAAAACAGCATTCAAGAATGACACCAGCCAGCACCAACACATACATGCAAAGCAACTCTCTCTCTCTCTCTCTCTAACACACATACACACATTTAACAACACCGACTCGTTCATCCCCCATTCAGTAAGCACACATTGACTGAGCCGCACAGATTGACCACATACACCAACACATACAGAAACACCCTCACACACAACGTACGCACGCAGACAGACAAACACACACACACACAACCGTGCACACACAACCCACAGAACCAAAACACACACAAGCACACATGTATGCACACATGCATGCTCACACACACACAACACACACACATTTAGAGGAAAAAACAACCCACCAGCGCATTGATTTCGCAGGGCAGGTGAACCACTATATTCAATGACTTTTCAATTTTGTTTGCATGTTTTTTTGTGTCGTTTTATTTTACTACACACTTTTAAAAAAAATGTTTATAAACAACACTTTCCTTCCAGTTCCATCTGCCAACACACTCTTTCGTTTCCAAGATTCTCAGGGCTCTCAGTTTAAGGATCTGTGTAAAGGTGAAGGTATTTTGTAACAAGCGTTCACAACTTGCCTTCTGAACAAAGAGCCCCCGGTTATTAACCCATGATACTACTGTGTGTGTGTGTGTGTGTGTGTGTGTGTGTGTGTGTGTGTGTGTGTGTGTGTGTGTGTGTGTGTGTGTGTGTGTCTGTGAGAGAGAGAGAGAGAGAGAGAGAGAGAGAGAGAGAGAGAGAGAGAGAGAGAGAGAGAGAGAGAGAGAGAGAGAGAGAGAGAGAGAGAGAGAGGGGGGAGAGAGAGGGGGAGAGAGAGAGAGAGAGAGAGAGAGAGAGAGAGAGAGAGAGAGAGAGAGAGAGAGAGAGGGAGAGGGAGAGGGAGAGGGAGAGAGAGAGAGAGAGAGAATGATTTTGGCCAGTATTCCCCACAGTGCTATTTACAGGGCAACAAACGAATGCTTGCTCCACACACCAGTCCCACAGCCTATTGATGGGTGCCAAGACGAGAGAGAGAGAGAGAGAGAGAGAGAGAGAGAGAGAGAGAGAGAGAGAGAGAGAGAGAGAGAGAGAGAGAGAGAGGGAGAGAGAGAGAGAGAGAGAGAGAGAGAGAGAGAGAGAGAGAGAGAGAGGAGAGAGTGAGATAGAGAGAGTGAGTGAGAGAGAGAGAGAGAGAGAGGAGAGGGAGAGGAGAGAGAGAGAGAGAGAGAGAGAGAGAGAGAGAGAGAGAGAGAGAGAGAGAGAGAGAGAGAGAGAGAGAGAGAGAGAGAGAGAGAGAGAGAGAGAGAAGAATGATTTTGGCCAGTATTCCCCACAGTGCTATTTACAGGGCAACAAACGAATGCTTGCTCCACACACCAGTCCCACAGCCTATTGATGGGTGCCAAGACGAGAGAGAGAGAGAGAGAGAGAGAGAGAGAAGAGAGAGAGAGAGAGAGAGAGAGAGGGAGAGAGAGAGGAGAGAGAGGAGAGAGAGAGAGAGAGAGAGAGAGTGAGAGAGAGAGAGTGAGAGAGAGAGAGAGGGAGAGGGAGAGGGAGAGAGAGAGAGAGAGAGAGAGAGAGAGAGAGAGAGAGAGAGAGAGGGAGGGAGAGAGAGAGAGAGAGAGAGAGAGAGAGAGAGAGAGAGAGAGAGGAGAGAGAGAGAGAGGGAGGGAGAGAGAGAGAGAGAGAGTGAGAGAGAACACTGAACACTGAAAAACTTTAACAAGGATGAGAGAGAGAGAGAGAGAGACAGAGAGAGAGACAGAGATAAAGAGAGAGAGAGAGAGAGAAAGCAGAGAGAGAGAGAGCGTGGAGGAGAGAGCGAGTGGACAGGAGAGAGGAAACAGTAGAATGTTATTGAAAAGTGGAAGGAACTTAATAAAAAAAATAATAATAAAAGGGGATTGAGAAGAAGGTGGAAAAAGGGAGGTGGATACAAATTAACCCGAGATAGGAAGTCAACAAAACGACACGTAAGAAATTCGTAGAGCTCTTCAGCCTTTTCATGCAAAAAATACCACCACCAACTGCACAAATCTGAAATAAAACTTTCACATAATTTAACACATACACATAGGTGCAACTCCCCCAAATGAAAAAAAATGAAAGGCAGAGGTCCAGGGACCCATGACCCCGGCAGGGTCACAGGGGCGGAACCCCGTCAGACGATTCAAGGGAGGGCAAGTTGAGAGAGAGAGCGATAACGAGATACAGTTAAAATGATAGACAGTTTGAGTTTGATAAGCCTTGTAAAATTATTACATTGCCTTTGTAAACTTCCAAGTTCAACGCCCTGAATCGCTTGTGGTCGATTTCGTTTTTCATTAATTAACCCTTTCGCTGCCCCACGACGTATATATACGTCCTCTATAGCGCTTCAGTACTTGCCACCGACGTATTAATATATACGTCGCCGCTAAGCAGCGATATTGCCTTGTTCAAAAATCGCGCGGCAAGCCGGCGGCGCATGCGCAAGTAGTAGGCGGCACTGAAGGGGTTAAAAAACAACAACTGAAGGTCAGTTTCTGGTAAAATTTAAAATACTGAAATCAGTGTAAAAATGAGAGTAGCACCCATGGATGTATCAATCAGCACCATAAAACAACAACAGACTATTCTATTACTTAATGCAAACAGAAACACACACACAAAAGGAGCATTAAATAAAACAATACATAGACATGATCATTGATGAAATCGAGGTAAAGGTCAAGATGTGCCACCCCCCCCTACCTATCTCGGTTAATTGTATTTTTCCGTTATTGCCTTTCTTACCATACATAAAGCTGTATTTTAGGAACATGTTTAGCTAATAACCTTTTTGGAATATTAACCCTAACCCTAGCCCTAACCCTACCTCCCACCGTATAAGACGGAAAAACGCAACGAACCACAACTGTGACAAATCGCGGTGTACTGCAGTACATAGTGGGGGGTAGGGTTAGGTTTAGGGGTAGGGTTAGGGTTAGGGTAAGTATTCCAAAAAGGTAATTAGCTAAAAATGTTCCTAAAATACAGCTTTATGTATGGTAAGAAAGGCAAAAACGGAAAAATACAATTAACCGAGAAATGCATGGGGGGTGGCACATCTTTACCTTTACCGAAATCGATTTTCCAGTCAATGGATGTTTTTAATCATCATTTTTTTTGGTCTGAAAAGAATCACATCAGATTAGGGGCTAAGGACACATACAAAATGACAATACTGACAGTGATAATGATGTATATTGTTAAACAACAACAAAAAGTAAAATTTGGTGGGGGTATTTTTGCACTCCTGAATATGCCAAGGCATGAGAATGGGCCAATAGGTCAGACAAATAGTAGATACATGGGGTGCAACTACACAAAATGAAAAAATCTGAAAGGTCGGGGTCTAGGGGTAATGTCCCCCTTCAGCTGAAGAAAAAATTGATTTATGAAAGTATTTTAGTTGGCTTTTTCCACAATTTATACAAATGCTTATTTTAAAGTGTTTGAAAAATACAGCTGATACCCAAAGATCTTGTTTGACAAACAAACAAAAAAGGAACTTCCTTTTCTGGTAAAATTCAAAAACAGGAAATTCTGGTTCACCAGGAAAAGTTGCACCCATGTAGATGATAGCAAAAAGCCTGAATATACAAAGAGCTCGCACTCCGCAGCTGACTGAAGCCGGTTTTTTATTTATATTACTCCCACCCTTTCACCTACACTACAGCTGGGGATCATTGTGAACTCGCTCACTGCCTACAACAACACTAACACTTCCCACATTTCCACCTTGCAGGTGGGAAGTGAGAAAGTTGGCTTCACTCTTTGCAAAGGTTTGTAGGCTGCGAAGTTATCACTCTTTGTAACATATTAGGCTTTTTGATGATAGTAAGAAGAGAAAAAGGGCAAGAGTCAAAGAGAGTGATAGATTAGAGGAAGTTGCTAGGACACTTCCAGAAGGTGGGGGAACTTCTTCTTCAATCTCTCAGATTCCTGTCATTATCAGCGCAGATGAGTCATGCTGCCGTTATGCGCCAAAGAAATAGTTAGGCCCAGCATTGTCCGTCTTCAGCTGCAGAAAATCTTTGTAAGAATTTCTGGAAAAAAAGGCAGGAGGATAACGGACCAGAAAGGCAGAAAGATAGTAGACGACAGTAAGCACAGGGAAAAGACAAGAGTCAAAGAGAGTGACAGATTAGAGGAAATTACAAGCACAAAACTTCCAGAAGGTGGTGGGACTATTCGTATTTGTGAAAAAGACCCCCCCAGGTATCCCCACGGGGGGGGGGGGGGGGGGTGGTGTAAGTTATCTTATATATATTTTGTAGTACCCATTTGTGAGTACCTAGTTTCATGGGTGCTCCTGGGAAATTAAAAAACTCCTGTAAGGCACGGGTCTAGGGGCTGCCCAGGCCCCGGCGGAGTGCATCTTCTCTGGGGGTTCCGGGGGGCAATGCCCCCCTGGAAGCAGAAGGGAAACAACAGTTTCCAATGTAATTGACAGGCTCTTGTTGCACTGTCACTTCTGGTTAAACTTCATGACCTCTATAACCAGCAAAATGCATCTTCTCAAATTCTCATAACCCGGTGACGCCAGCTCCAGGCAATTAAAAAACTCCTGAACTTCAGGACATCCTGGACAAAAAAATCCTGAACTTCAGGACATCCTGGACAAAAAATCCTGAACTTCAGGACATCCTGGACAAAAAATCCTGAACTTCAGGACATCCTGGACAAAAAATCCTGAACTTCAGGACATCCTGGACAAAAAATCCTGAACTTCAGGACATCCTGGACAAAAAAAACCTGAACTTCAGGACATCCTGGACAAAAAAAATCCTGAACTTCAGGACATCCTGGACAAAAAAATCCTGAACTTCAGGACATCCTGAACAAAAAAAATCCTGAACTTCAGGACATCCTGGACAAAAAAATCCTGAACTTCAGGACATCCTGGACAAAAAAAACTTCAGGACATCCTGAACAAAAAAATCCTGAACTTCAGGACATCCTGAACAAAAAATCCTGAACTTCAGGACATCCTGAAAGCAGGAGCATCCATCTAGTTTCCAGTGTTCCCCATGCTTCCAAATTTTTAAGGGTCATCATGACCCTT
Source organism: Phymorhynchus buccinoides (assembly GCA_017654935.2). Taxonomy (NCBI): domain Eukaryota; kingdom Metazoa; phylum Mollusca; class Gastropoda; order Neogastropoda; family Raphitomidae; genus Phymorhynchus; species Phymorhynchus buccinoides. Next base: position 46,480,661 of record CM065694.1, read on the forward strand.
TGCCCCCCAATTTTAAGGGTCATCTGAAAATTTTTGAGGGTCAAAGTAAAAGGTTTTTGTCACCTCACTTAAAACTTCAAGTCTTTGCAAGAACTTCGCGTCGAAGTTTTCGCAATCCAGCGAAGCAGCGCCATTTTTTTTGCTTCCAAGAAACGCGGCTCGGCTAGGCTTGGCAGCAGTGCACGTGCGACCAGCATGGGTGGCGAGAAACAAAGGGAAATTACTCTGTGGTTCATGATAGTTTTTGTCGTCTGCTTCAAGCATGGCATAGTAGTGAAAGAATAGGCCCAGTATATTTTGTTGATCGTTTCCCGCAAGCCGAAATGGCTTCGACATTCTGATCGCGGCGAACACGTTTGAGGAAGCAATCGGCTGAGAGAAAAACTGTACGTCACAATGACGTATTGACTGAAAAATGTATACGTCAAACTTGAAACTTTGTACGTAATTTACGTACAGATCTGTGTAATCAGGAACACTGAGTTTCCACTAGTAAGTGTAAGCGACATGGGAGCAACGACACTGAATGGCCCACAGTATGTAGTTAAAACTAAACAACAACAAACTAAAAAATGGTCTACTCACAGCGGGGATGAGGAGACGCTTGACCTCCTCCACGGCCTTGGACAGCTTGGGCTCGGCCCTGTTGCGCGAGTCCTCCACGGTGATCAGCACGTGCAGCTCCTCGTTCAGGTGCTCCCAGTTGGGCTTGCCCCGGTTCTGGTCCTCCTGCGCGCGCGCACACACACACACACACACACACATGGGTGCTCCTGGGAAAATTCAAAATTCCTGCAAGGGGGCGGCCCCGGCGGAGTGCAGGATCAGCGCACACACACACATTTACTGCTCTTTTTCCACCCCTCTAGACTAGTACAAGTGCTACATTCCTTTGAATAGAGCAAAATGCTTATATAGGCCCTTTTTGTTGTACAAGTGTGTGTAATAAAATCGCTGCTTCTCAAATTCTCATAATCTGGCGACGCCGGCTCTAGGCAATTTAAAAATCCTGCAGTTCAGGACATCCTGCAAGAAGGAGCATCCATGCGACAGCATACACAGCACTCGGGAATTTGTATTGCATTGCATTTGATTGAAATTACCGTATTTTACGGACTAAAAGGCGGTGCCAACCCCAAATGTTACAAAAACGTATTGCCTTGTAAAAAATGGTACTTTTCTGGTCAGACTCGGAGAGAGAACAAAGCGACTGTTCCCACGTGCTGCTAGTGCTAGTGCATCCTGATTTTCTTTCTTGTTTTTCATGTCTAAGTTTCTGATTGAATGAGGAGAGGGGGCAGGGGTAAATTTTGACCAAATGACAAATTGTCATTTGGTCAAAATTTACCCCTGCCCCCTCTCCTCATTCAGTAGTTTACGGACTATACGGTGATACCTTTTTTTTATCCTAGACTCTGACCCCTGCGCCTTATAATGTGACTGATAATAATAAAGCAAGAAACTATAATAACAAAATCTGAATTTTGTGTAAAATTTGGGGGGTGCCCCTTATAATCATGTTCATAGCCTTCATAGGCTCCTATGACGCACCCAACCAGAACCAGAACCAGATCAGGTGCGCCATATTTTAATCTGTAAAATACGGTACTTTGTTACCACTGGGTTCTCTAACCAAACCTACGCAAAGTGTGTGAACACCTGTGACCTCGATTTTTCTTGTCTCATCCGAAGTTAGCATTCTAAGGTCTAGTGGAGAGTGATCAGAAAAAAAAACCCCAAACTGGGCGACCAGTGAAAACTGAAAACCACACACACATAGGTACCTAACCCATTATGGCCACATGGCCTGGGACCACAGAAAAAGAAGTCACTCTCGTTATAACACAATGCAAATAGTGACTGTTTATAACTATAATAATAATAATAGTAGTGAATCATTTATATAGCGCACTCCTCCACCAAATGTGGAGCTCTATGCGCTTAACAACAACAAAAATTAAAAGCAAGAAATTCAACAAAAACAAATCATGTCTCACCTTTGCCTTGTCTCGCATGGACCCCTTGCCGCGCACCATGATCTTGCAGCCTGTGTACTGCTCCAGTTCCTTGGCCGTCATTCCCCGGGGTCCCAGTATCCGGCCCACAAAGTTGAACTGAGAGACACAGACAACAAACATGTGCGCGAATCATTCCAAGGAACAACGATGACTTCTGACTCGCAAAAAAATCAACTTTAGAAAAAGCAACACACAATGACAAATTTCCATGGGTGCAACTACACAAAATGAAAAAAACCCTGAAAGGCCGGGGTCTAGGGGTAATGCTCCCCAGCAGCTGAAGAAAAATTTGATTTATTAAGGTACTTTAGTTTGCTTTTTCCACAATTTATACAAATGCTTATTTTAAAGTGTTTGTAAAATACAGTAGGCACACAAAGATCTTGTTTGACAAATTAAAGAAAAAAGGAACTTCCTTTTCTGGTAAAATTCAAAAACAGGATTTTTTTTATTTTATTATGTACATTTCTATAGCGATTATTCATCAAAGCTCTAAGCGCTTGTAATCATTGTATAAAAGCAAAAGTGGCACCCATGCTTTTCCCGATGTTTTATTTGATTCGCTATCTCAGACTCACAAGGTAGAACTGAAAATCAAAATGATTTAGCAAGGGAAAAAAAAGATAATTACCCCTTACAAAAGAAAATGTCTGCAAAGTTGTTACAAAAATATCGTTATCCCATTCAAATTTGCTGCTGTTTCAGTGTTTACCAGTAAGACCAGCGCTCACTTGACATGATAAGTCAACAAAATCATCTTTTCACTTTCATCACACATTTAAGCATGGTGCTCACGCTCATGGTGTTTACGCTCACTTAACTTTAAAGCCAGCGTGGTACTATATAAGCAAGTAGTACTAGTAGGCTAAACATGTCAGGTTCTGCTTGGCGCTCGCAGCGAAAGCATCCTTTTTCAAACGAAAAAGGAGGGGAAAACTAAACTGGCGCAGGCGAAAGCCCGTAGCTAGGAGAGTCACTGGCTTGTTTCTCTCTCTCTCTCTCTCCCACTCACAACTGACTACCCGATTCCTGGGATCGGCTCTTTTATAGCCCAGTTGTGCCTTTAACAAAGTCCAATAAATTTTGTAGGAAACGCACAGAATACTGAAGGGAACCCCTAGAATGGTGTATATTAAAAAAAAATGATCCAGAGAACTCCATTTCCACTGACAACCCAGTCCAAGTTCATTCAAACAGCCATGTTCTAGGGATTGTAAGGTCCTTTCCCCCCCCCCCCCCCCCCCCCCCCTAGACTATGAGTAAGACCCCCCCACCTTATAATAGGACCAATATTTTAGTAAAAAAAACCTAGAATAACAAAATCAGAATTTTGTGTTAAATTTGTGGGGTGCTCCTTACATAAAATATGGGGATGCGATTGTGTCACGCACATTAAGCCGTCTAAAAATAATTCTGCCATATTCGCTCATTGTACAGAAACTCCACACACGCATAAAATCGTATGGGGATGCGATGCGACTGGGTCACATGAGTCATGATTCACGTGAAAAAATTCAGTCTACAAATAATTCTGCCATTTTCTCTCACTGTACAGAAACTCAAGTAGAGCCAATACATGAATTTCGCGTGGGTCATGGCTCGCATCGTCAAAATCGCATCGTATTCAGATCCGAATCGCATGTGTGTAGCAGGCCCTTAAAGCATGGTCATTGGAAAAGTATTATCACAAATAACACCACTCAAATCAGTGAGAGAGCTCCCCCCATGGGGATACCGGGGGGTCTTGTATAAATAGTTCCCCAACTTTCTAGAAGCTCTCCCGTCGTACATGGCGAAAGCCGATACGCGACGTTAAACTGAACTTCCATCCTAGAAGTTCTGTGCTTGCAACTTCCTCTAATCTGTCACTCTCTTTGACTCTGCCTTTTCCCTTTGCTTACTGTCATCTACAGTCTTTCCGCCTTACTGGTCCACTCTCCTGCCTTTTTTCACGACACTTTAGACTTCCTCCTGCCGAAGTCGGACTTGCTGGGCCTAACGATTTCTTAGTTAGGCGCATAACGGCAGCATGACGCATATGCGCTCATAATTGACAGGAAACTGTCTGAGCGATCGAAGAAGAAGAAAAAAATCAGTGAGAAAAAAAAGGGTGTTGTCTTGTCCTTACATCGGGGTGCTCCTTGACAGGCACATAGAGCTTCTCCTGCAGCGTAACCACGGGGCCCAGGGGCTCCGGCAGGCACAGGTCCTTCTTGCTCTGATGGTGGAACAGCGACACCCTAACCCTGTTAATCTCTGCACAGACAAAACGCACACAACTGAACACAGGTCCTTCTTGCTCTGATGGTGGAACAGCGACACCCTAACCCTGTTAATCTCTGCACAGAAAAAAACGCACACAACTGAACACAGGTCCTTCTTGCTCTGATGGTGGAACAGCGACACCCTAACCCTGTTAATCTCTGCACAGAAAAAAACGCACACAACTGAACACAGGTCCTTCTTGCTCTGATGGTGGAACAGCGACACCCTAACCCTGTTAATCTCTGCACAGACAAAACGCACACAACGTACACACAACTGAACATAAACACAACTGAACACAGGTCCACAAAATGACCTGCTTGCAGCTCATTATGGAAATTATGCAACCTTTGCGTACTTACCCTATACCCTGTTAATCTCTGCATAATTATGTTTCCATAAATGTTACTGCATTTGTTTCACAAAAATAAACGTACATACACAACTGAACACTTTCTCAAAGTTTCATTTGTCAACACCCTTCCTGTCAATTCTAAGTACTGCAGCCCATCCCAGCTCCACAAAATGACCTGCAACAAAACGTAAATCAAAAGACAGCTAATAAATATCATTATGGAAATTATGCAATCCTTTGGAGTACTTACCCTATATTCCCTTTTCTTTACAAAAATGAAAAAGTATGCATAATTATGTTTCCATAAATGTTTTGACCTTTTCTGTTTCTTTTCAACTCCAATAAAATGACTTTGTGAATTTATGGATAAATTAGCTTAGATTATGATTTATCACAATTTTAAATTGGCTTCAGGAGGCATGTTACTTGTGACACGTGACAACATAAAGTACTATGAAGAGTAAAGCAAAGATCATCTTCATAAAGCAGAAATAAATAAAGTCACATTGCTAGAATAATCTGGTATAATTGTTTTTGACACTTTAGTAATAACACATGTGTTATGCTTAATTTTGTATCATCACCCACACATACGTCATTGCCTCACTCGCACACAATTGCCTACCATAAAAGAAAATCTCAGAAACAGCAAACAAATGTTTATTTCTTCAAAGAAACATTCCATGTGTATATTGTAAAGTAATGATAAAAAAAAATTCAAGCCAAATGAATAAGAGTGTAGAACTTTATTTATGTTACTTGCTACACAAATCCATGTGACGACAAATTGAAGTGTTGTCACAGGTAGCAAGTAACATGTGATTGAAGTCATTAAGTCTCATAAACCAACAGAAAAGAAAGTACTTTTTCAAGAAATATTGCTTCAGTATTACTGAAACAGCCAAAGTGTTGTGAAGTAAACTTGTAATGTGCCTAATTTCAACTTAAAATCGTAACTCATGAGTTACTTGTGACATGTGACACCACAAGATCTCCCGTCACAGGGGGTCTCTTACCCTACAACATAATGTTGGCACCCACTAGCAGAAGAGTAGATCAAAATAAAGAAGTTTTGTGCCAAGCTGTCAATATTTCCATCCAAATTATTGCTTCAATCGAATTATATAAAAATGAACTATGGTTAGTGTGTTACTTGCTACAAGATTATGTTACTTGTGACATAAATTCCTCCGTGACAAATTTATGAGCCTTCTCTTCGCTCTTTCGATGTTGAAAAGAGTGGAAAAGCTATTGAGCATTGCACACTGAGTCGAAGGTTTACAGAAACTGGGGGTTCCGTTCTTGTTGACTGAATTTTTTAATTGTAATAAGCATTGAAAGCTCGTAAGTGTTACTTGTGACGTTGTGACGACAATCCGTAAATGATGTAATTTTGCTAACTATTACCACAAAAAAACTATTGTACTAATAGGTGTTAAAAAGAGCAACTTCCAATGGATCTATAACCTTCATTTTAGACTTGTTCCATATTTTTGTTAGTCAAGGTAAACAGTTATCTGCTAGCTCTCAATGTGACGACAATTGTAGCAAGTAACATACCGACTTTGAGGTCATATTACCGTAAAGATACACATGAACATTTTATTTTGAACATTATTATAGTTGCAAAGATTACAGAAGAACATAATACAACTGAAAATGGGTTTGCTATTTGCATCTATTTGGAACCACAAGCCCTCCAAGTGGTGCACTGTTCACCACAGTCAAAATGCACGCCGATTTCTCTAGTGCCGGTATTTTCGCTAATAGTTTTTTTAATTTGATGTCTTCAATAGCTTTTACTGTTTAATAAACATTTTTAATGTTTCTACAACACATAGACTAATCACTGAGATCATAAGCATCATGAAATTAAGTTATGGACAATTTTGTGAGGTAGGGGTGGGGCATGGCACCTTTTGACATTGCCTCATATACCTTTTAGATGTGCCATTCAGCATTAGATATTAGGCATTAGGTACTTTACAGTCACAGAGGCGTCTCTGTGAAATTCGGGTTGCTCCCACCTGGAGAGCGAATCACAGCCAGAGATCCAATTTATAAAAAAAAATGTGTGCATGCGATTTTTGTGTGACTGATGAGGAAGGAAAGGGAGGGGGTTAAATTTTGACCAAATGACAACTTTTTCGTTGCCACTGGGTTTAACGTGTGCTAAGTGCACGGGCACACAGGACCTCGGTTTATCGTCTCATCCGAAAGACGCAATGATTCATCATTCAACTTTTGTGTCTACTCCCTTCACTTTCTTGTTTTCATTCATTTATTTGTATGCACGTGCTTCAAGCTTGTCTGTCTGATTTCAAAGAAAGTTCTAAAATTTTGACTAGTAGTAGTACTGACCACCATCCCCTTCTTGCTGACCAGACCACTGGCTCTTTTCGCATGACGCTGCCAATTGAGTGTGCTGCACAGCACACTTGACCTCAGTTTACTACAGTCCCTTCTGAATAGCATGCTGGACAATGAACCTTGACTGCTAGCCAGGCATTTCCCTTGTTTCCCTTGGGAAGGGGACCTTGCTGGTCAATCAATGTCAAGATCAATAGACCCTTTCCTTTCTTTCTGGATTGTCAGACTCAGAGCAATTAGAGCACCCATGTTACATGTACTACCGATTACCAAGAAGACTTCAGATTCCTGCTTGGGTGACTTAGAACTATTTAAGCAGGCGCAGATCAATTCAGCCTTGAACTTAACTATTGGGTGGAACACACACACATACATACATCATGCATACACACAAATTCACACACACACACTCTCTCTCTCTCTCTCCCCACCTTTTTAACCCTTTCACCGCCAATGTCGCCTTTATGCACCACAATGGCTTAACACCCATGTCACTAAAAGTCATCAAATCAGGGCCTGTTATCCGAAGACCCTATTTAAAAAAAGTATTTTCATAATTTTGGGAGGTAAGGATAGGCCTAATTTTATACATGTCATAGAGGAATTCACAATTTGCAAATAATTGTTTTTCTCTAAACCATTTAAGCTTAATAGTATACTTTGGCTGAAAAACGACTGGCGGCGAAAGGGTTAAAGTCTCTTTTCTATTTCTCACATGTATACAGATTAATGTTTTTGGTTGGTTGGTTAACTGGGTTTGTGTGCAACTGTGTGTGCTTATTATTACTTGTGGCGGTGCCATAGCCGATGAGGTTTAACTGAGGCGTGGTCACCGCTACAGCTATCTGCATTAATTATAAAAAAATTGGGACTTTACTGGTTTCGTACTGCCTCCGGGCATTGCCTCCAGTGTTGTTCCAACCATATTTGTATTTACAAATGTCCCATATGTGTCTGATTCAGACCAAGAGGACGTAAAACTCCATTTTCTCTCTGTGTGTGCTTTTAGCCAGTGTATGCATTACAAGTGTGTGTGTGTGTGTGTGTGTGTGTGTGTGTGTGTGTGTGTGTGTGTGTGTGTGTGTGTGTGTGTGTCACTGTGTGTGCGTGTGTGTGCGAGTCTGCATGTTTGTGTGAAAGAGAATTTGTGTGTGCATTGATCAGCATGCATTCATGTGTGCTTGTGTTTCCTTTTTTAAACAATAAAAATATTTAAAGTCTTAAGACTTAACTGTGCAAATTAATGAGTTCAAAGACAACCCCGACCATCCTTATTTTCAAAACACAACAAAAACAAACAAAAGACACGGTCACCCTGCATAAAAGAAAACAGAAGCTTTAAAAAAATTGACTTTTTAAAAAGTCATAGCAGATGATCTATTGTTCTATTTTATAGCATGCTAATAAAAATCGTAGGCCAGTTCTGAAGCAAACTAAACCGCATAATTCTAATTGAAAATAACAAAATTGCCTTCTTTCAAAAACTATATTGCTAGCAATTTTGCAAACCTAAACAAGCTGATGGCACTCACGCCATGTCACAGCCACTGACGAAACCCATCATAACATGCCAATGTCAATAGGTTATTAGGTATAATGTGCATTGAAATTTAGCATAAAGTTGTCTATAGATCCCTTGTGTTTTAAACAATTTTCACAAAACACTGATATTGTACATCAAATTGAATGTATAACACAGATACACAGTTTTTTTAAACACAAATCATGCAAGGTCACAAAACTTTTCAGTGTCTCTGTAAGTCTCTCTCTCTCTCTCTCTCTCTCTCTCTCTCTCTCTCTCTCTCTCTCTCTCTCTCTCTCTCTCTCTCTCTCTCTCTCAGAAAAAGACTCTCTCTCTCTCTCTTTCATTAGTTCAACATGAAATAGATGAATCTTTATATCAGATAGTGATGCAATTTTCCTCTAAATTCTTAAAAAATCTTATGCCGAAAAAATGTGCCATACAGGAAATGAAAGTGAATCCCTAGAAATGAAAACAGCAAGGACTTTATTATTGAGCTAAGAGTGGAACTCCAAGTACTGGGGCGAGTTTCACAAGGGCTAACGTTTCGTCGCGCTCGCTCAAATCGGCAAAAACGGTCTAAGAAACACCCTTCGTTTGCCAATAGTTCACATGGCGTTTTGCTCTCAGTCGAAAGGTGACAAGCGGCAAACTATCCGGAACTAGTAGGGGGTGAATACAGTTCTTGTTGTTGATTGGTCCATTACAGTTTGTTTAAAATAATTTAAAAAATTGACCAATCAGACAAGAGCTTGTAATATTCTTCCGCAAACGCTTTCTAAAGCGTTTCTTAGGCCCTGTTTGCCGTGAGCGTTATTCGCGCGGCGACCGTTATCTAGAGAAACTCGCCCCAGTAGTAACTTAGTATTGTAACATACCGGTATGTTACGTTAGCCTAGATGCAATCTTGTGTTTGTGTGTGTGTGTGTGTGTTGTGTCACAGTGTGTGTGCTATGTGTGTGCATGCACACAAAATCTACCCATGATGTGTGTGTACAATCCCAGGGCTTCTGAAAACGCACAGATTGTGCATATTTACGCACTAGAGCTATCAAATCACCCCCTAGAATCTGAAACTGCGCGAGATTTACCCATACAAATCTCGTTTAAGGGGCGAGATGACGCATTAAGATAATGATGCGAGGGTGAACACGTCACAACCATTATTTATCATTAAGTTAATGACGTTCTTCGTATTTCAATCGTCTGCTAGGACTTCCTGCAACAATCTGTCTAGGCTACATCTAAAATTCTACTGGATCGCGCAGAAAGCCTAAATTGTCGAAAGCTCATTGTGCATGGGGTGAGAAGAGGGGGAGGGGGTGTCAGAGGATGGAGCTTCTCCCATGTTTTCGCCTTTACCCCTTAAAATTTGCAACTGGGGGTGGAAATGTGAGTTAAAATTCTAAACAGGGGGTGAGTGTACACTTTTAAGAGAGGAAAAGATCAGAAACCCTGAATCCCCATGTTTTTCACTTTTTGTGCGTATAGCGGAAATGAACTTAACCTGCACCTTACATTATGTTCGCATACATATAATGTACTCACTGTCTGTGTGTGTGTGTGTGTGTGTGTGTGTGTGTGTGTGTGTGTGTGTGTGTGTGTGTGTGCGTGCGTGTGCGTGCATACGTGTGTGTGTGCATGCGTGTGTGTGTGCGCATGTGCATACAATGTGTGTGTGTGCATGCGTGCGTGTGTGTTCTCGCGTACATATATGATCTGCATTGACATTTGCCCATGAATGCACATGTATGTATGTGTGTAGGCACTTCAACTTTAACAAGCCTATGGGCAGATGAGAAACCCAGGAAACTCAATACCCCTGTGACAGTTCCAGGTCAGAGAGACAGCCAGCCATACCACACATCACACAGGTATGACAGTGACAGCCCACTGACAACACAACACCAGTTCAGTCCTCAACAAGAAGAACAAGGCCTGCAAGGCTCACACAGTTCAGTCCCCAACATGAATTTTTTTAAAAGCCTCCAAGGTTCACACGCCGCCTCATCTCATGCACTTTTTGTGCTCCGCCCAGGTCCTTGGAACCCATCAAGATGAACACACACAAATCACAGGGTAGTAACAGTACAGTCGTCAGTCAGTCATCCACTCACAATAGCTCACTGTCAAAAAAAGGCATAGCTGGCAAGCTCTTCTCTATTGCTCTCCTCTTTCACATGGTGTGTGTGGGGGGGGTGGGGGTGAGGGGGTGGTGGGGGGGGGGGGGGGAGCCATAGGGAGTTGCCATGTTCTAAGCACACCATAAAAAAAAGGAGACTTTTAACCCCTTGACTGCCACCAACGTATCACGTACTGACCCGATGACATCACTGATGACGTCATCAGATGAAGAGGAATAACCCTGATATGCTGGCTTTTGCTCTAACACAGTCAAGAGAGTAATATCCCTAGACCATTTTGCCAGATTGGCTCTATCATTGTCTTTTTCGTGGCATGATTTGCCCAATGTTGTTTTCTTTACATTTCTCTGGCAGTGAAGGGGTTAAAAAAAAAAAATTTAAAACGTAAAAGATTGTGGTAAAGGGAGAGGACAGGAGAAAAGGGAGCTCTAGATTCTCACCCTCACCCCAAAAGTGTAACTTATAATACCCTTTTTGCTCTCACCAAGACAGGGAAGTGGATAATATCTGTAGAAAAGACAGCTCTGGTACGCCAGCTCTTTCAACGACAAACTTGGTATGCCAGCTCTTTCAGTTTCAATGACAGCTCTTTCAATGACAAACTTCACAAGACAAGCTTGCTTGGTTTTTGTTGTTTTCCACCAATAATACTCTTGACTAGTCTGACAATGCGTGGAACATTTGCTTTGTTGAGCCGTCTTTATGAAAGGAAACCGAAAACTGTCTGGCTATACAGCTGAACCAAAGTTTCAGGTCGTTGTTTCCTTTTCCCTGGGAAGTACTACTCACAGTCACAATGAACGGCACTCACACGATCCAGGTCTCACATTGCAAACTCTCAGTGAGTCAGTCTATGGTGGGATTTATCCATTGATGTAATACAGCTGTCATAACACATGAATGCATTCTTAACTGAAACTGTAGCCAGCTTGTCTAAAGTTGGTTTGCAAACTATTCTTGGAAATCATTGGAATGTCAAAAGATCTTGAACAGTTGAAGCATCAATAATCAATTGCTCAGTTCGAGCAAAAAGTCACAACAGTCAAGAGAAGCACAGCCCAGTGTAAACTGCTAAAGATCATGATTTTACCATCAAACATAAAATGAAGACAATACTCTTAATGTTATATTATAATGCAACAATCACAAAATAATAATTTGTTATATTAAAATATGATTAACACTAATATCAGTCTAATTTGAAAGCTTGGACACAAATATGCACATTGACAAGACACACAAACAGCATACATACACACACACTCTCTCTCTCTCAGTGATAAAGATACACACACACATGTGCGCATGCATGCGTGCACACACACACACACACACACACACACACACACACACACACACACAGACACTTTGACAGACACATGCACACACACAATTGTTCACAAAACAAAAATACCAAAGCACACAAGTTTTAAAATCTAAACATAACGGATTGCAATCAATTTCCACACCCCACCCTGGGAACAAATTCAAAGTAAACATGACACTTTTGACAGTTAATGAATTTTTCAGTTGCTCACCGCTCAACAAAATACTTTACCTGCCGTTCGCCATTCATCATCTTATCTCGCCACATTCACAAAGCCGAGAAGAATACTCCACAAGACTCTGTCTGAGACAACGTTCAGGTTTCCAGAATAGGCTGTCGATTTCTGTTTCTTTTCTTTTATGGTTGTTTCTTTATCAAATCCTACACCTGAATCATTCGCACACTGCTGGTGTGCTTCTTTGAACTGCTGGAAAGAGGAGATACACCACCACTCTATTATAAAACTGGTAAGCTAGTGCACAGCTAGGGTCAGTTCCAAATTTAAAAAAAAGTGATCAACAGTTTTTAAAACTCTAGTACACAAGTATTACAAACTCCAACTAGGAACGGTACAGTTCGACCAACAACAAAAAGGGGGGGGAGGGGGGCACAAAGCATAAAAACAAACAACAACAAAACCTTTATTAGTTCAACTGGTTATATACAAAAGTCTCAATCAACCAACAGCACAAATTGTCTAGTAGTAGTAAGTAATAGAAGAAAGGTTACCAAATAAGCTACGGGTTAAGTCTGAAATGCAAAGAGAAACAGTAAGACCATCAGCCATATTTTGGCTCTTTACAAAAGCTTAATTTACGAGTGAGAATGGAGTGGGGAAAGGGATGGATCATGGAGTGTAAATCATTAAAAAAAAAAGGTAAAGATGTGCCACCCCCCCTTGCATTTATCGGTTAATTGTATTTTTCCGTTTTTGCCTTTCTTACCATACATAAAGCTGTATTTTAGGAACATTTTCAGCTAATTCTCTTTTTTGAATACTAACCCTAACCCTAGCCCTAAACCTAACCCTACCCCCCCACTATGTACTGCAGTACACCGTGATTTGTCACAGTTGTGGTTCGTTGCGTTTTTCCGTCTTATAGGGTGGGGGTTAGGGTTAGGGCTAGGGTTAGTATTCCAAAAAGGTTATTAGCTAAAAAGGTTCCTAAAATACAGCTTTATGTATGGTAAGATTAAGAAAGCAAAAACGGAAAAATACAATTAACTGAGAAATGTAGGGAGGGTGGCACATCTTGACCTTTACCAAAAAAAAATTCATGAACATGCACAGATGCAAATAACTAGGAACAAGTTTTAAAACAAACACTGAAACATGTTTTTACAGTCAAAACGCATAAATGAATGGTGGCATCAAGCTGTCATTACTCCCAATACTCGGCAATAGTGTACAACAACCACAGGATTATAATTTATAATGTGTACAAAAATTCTGCTGGCAGTGATTTTCCAAGTATAAACGAGACAACCAAGCAAACATCTCAGCAATAAACCACAAATTAGATGTTATTAACAGCGTAGTATTAAATACAAAAGAATTATATAAAACTTTTAATCAAAGGGTAAAATAAAGTCTTAAATTATTAAGTGTTATCTCCCTTCAAAACAAAGCATTATGAATTCATGAATGTAAAAATGGACAACATCAAATGAATGTGAATCGTGTACCGTCAAGTAGGGAACAAACACAAAAATCATGTCCGTTGTCTGCAAGTATGAAGAAGCTTTCCAAACCTGTGTGCGCACGCTAGCACTAGCAGGCATGTGGATTATTATTAGTTAAATGTGTATGCCACAGTATGCCAACTGTATATGAAATGGAAAGTTAGTATTGAAATATTGAAAAACAAACCGAAATCATACTTAACTTCTGATTCATACAAATGCCTGCAACGAAACTAAAAGATCTTGTGAGTTAACTTAATAAATTGCATAAAACTAAAAAAGGAATAGAAAACTTAACACTACTTCAGATGTGTTTACTTTATGTCCCCCTATACCATCATGCACTAAATGTTCCATTATATTCAAGATTTATTAAATGTAACATTACAAAAATTAAAATTAAAAAAAGGAAACAAAAAGATTAAGAAAAAAGCAGCTAAACATGGGTTTTTTCAAAATCATAAATTTTCTGCCCTTAAAAAAAAAAAAATTGCTAAGTGACAAAAATTTCGCAAAATACAGTTTCAGTTATAAGTTTTGCTGAATATCCCGAAAATGAATAATTTGGAAGGCATTTTATATGACATGTTCATCTAGACTAGAATAGTAGAAAGTAGACTACTTTCTCTTTCTTCTGGAACTGGGCTTAATTGACAAAGTCAAAATTAAATTGCCGTTCAACTTACATGTTGTCACAACCCACATTAGTGAACATGTCAACCTTACTGACACGTCCAGATTACTTTTCCTTATCTTGGAAATGGCCAGCTAACCTTTCTGCTTGAATAATTTTAGCCTGAAAAGTCGACAGCGGGGAAAATCAACAGCCCCTTGCTGAGTGAGAGAGCAGACGAAATAGTTTCAGCTTTCAAGATGGCGGGTGCTTGGAAAATAGACCGATAAAATGCAAAGGAATGTGCCGTGTAAAAGTTTATCATTGATCGTAAATCAAATACTTGTTGACATTTTATCCAGCACACATACATGAAGATTTTGTACGCACACTTCTGAGCTGATGAAAATCTGCGATACAGTAGGTATCGAGGTTTTGTTTGGGGCAGTCGAAGGCTGAGTTTCTTATCAAGCAGACTACGTCATTACTTGCCTGTGACTGTTGCCAAGTCTGAAATCTGATAAGAGAGATACGCAGGAGCGACCACCTCAAAATAAAATGTTGTTAAATCCTTAACAATAGAACATTATGCCATCTGATGATTCTTCGCACTTCCTGAAAATTGAATAAAAACGAATTATTGTCGTCGAAGAAGTATAAAAACAGAGCTGACTTGACTTACCTTCATCTAAAAGTTTATCCACATGAACGAATACGTTTGGCAGAGCCTGAATCTGTTTCTTATCTTTTAGTAATTGTGCTAGGTACTCAGGCGTGTTACGGTCATCTTTGTTAGTTTCAGTCCCCATGTTAGGAAGCGATGAGCTCTGTTGCAAAACTACCTGAGTTAAGAAGTGTTAGATTCCAAACTACAAACCACAACGCCAGTTTCTCTGATCCCTCTTTCCATCAAAATTTGTTTATGAACACGTGGGTTCACAGCGCATGCGTCTTCCGCGGTTCAGCGCATTTTCACAAGGAAGAGGGGTATGAGAACCAGATTGTAAAAAAATATTCTTTGCAGTTGTTAGATAGAAAGTCCTTTCTTGTTTCTAAAAGACAAAAGGGACTGGGTTTTTTACAACTACTATTCGTAATATTGTCATATATGTGGCGCTGAAGACACTGCATCAACAAATATGTGCAGAAAATCAGTGACACGGAACCAAACACTGCAATGCTCTTCCCCTTTCAAAATGGAACAAGCCCAGCGCTGCGCAGTGGGGTTCGCGACGAGAAAGCCAAAGCATCGCGCAGCCAGCGAAGGAAGGCAGACTTGTGGAATGCTGACATTCGACCCCTCTGTTTCCTCTCCAAGACGTTCTCACGCCAAAAAGACCGAGTAGTTGTTCATAGACAGCTCTGAAAACTGGAGATTGTTTCTATTTCTAGCTTCTGTCTGTTTTTCTTTCATCGGTTTTTTTTTCTCTTTCTTTCAAACCCAGGTTCATAATGAAGGAATAAGCCTACAAATAAAATCTGCAGGCCCACTTGTTGCACATCTAACGGCACTATAATATTACGTAGCCGTCAACACTGAGATACTCAATGTGAAACAGACGGATTCAAATTGTGTGAAAACAATTTTCACTGCAAACAATAAATATGAAATTAAAGAAGAAAATAAAGTGTTTATTAAAAGAAATATATATATTAAAAAAACCAAAAAACCCATTGAAAGACTTTTTGTTGGTCCAAATTAATCTCGCCATAATCACCCTTCTGCCCCATCATTATTAGGCTTGATCACAGTTTTTCCATATCAAACACAGGCCCAACATGTAACACCAAAAAGATGACAACATCAACAAAGCCAACAACAAAAAGAAAAAGCAAGCCCCTCCCCTCCTCCCCCTCCCTTTTTTCTTTCTTTTCTTTCCTCTGTTTTGTGTGTTGTATATGTTAACCCCCCCCCCCCCCCTTCTTTTCAGTATTATTTGCTGCGTACGTATTTATACATTTTATTATGTCTCAGTGTGTGGTTTTGGCATAGGGGAAGACGGGGTAAAAAGCGCATGGGCGGGTAAGAAGCCCAACCCAATTTATCTCATGAAATAAAGAAAATTTCAGTCAAATTTGCCCATGAGACGAATGCTAGACATTAATGCTCGTCTCATGGGCAAAATGAGACTGAAATTTTCTTTATTTCATGACATAATTGGGGTGGGCTTCTTACCCGCCCATGCGCTTTTTACCCCGTCTTCCCCTACGTTAACGCCACCCCCCCCCCCCCTCCCCTCTTAAAACTGATCATAAACCCTGTTGGCAACTGGTGACACCCCCCCACCCTGGGCCCCAACCCCCAACCCCACGAATGAGATTAAAAACTGAGAGGCAAACAAAGAGAGAGGGCAGAGGGAGAGAGACTGAGAGAGAGAGAGAGAGAGAGAGAGAGAGAGAGAGAGAGAGAGAGAGAGAGAGAGAGAGAGAGAGAGAGGGGGGGGGGGTGAGGGGGTGGGGGGGGGGGGACTTTTGACCCTTTGTTTTTTTTACCAGCTGCGAGCGAAGCTGGTAATGTTTAGGAGGGTTACACTTTGCATGCAGATAGGCACCTAACATAAACCTATCCCATTCACACAAAAATGTTGCTTAATTGTGGGTCATTGAAAGTATTAAATGCGAAAATAATAATTTTAAAAAAAGCGAAAATAATAATAATAATAATAATAACAACAACAACAACAACAACAACAACAGCAACAATAATAATAATAATATTAATAATAACAACAGCAATAGAAGAAGAAACTTTGAATTTAACGTCCTCGACGAAGATGGTGTTTTACGTCCTCTTGGTCTGAGTCAGACACATATGGGACATTTGTAAATATAAATATGGTGGGAACAATACTGGAGGCAATGCCCGGAGGCAGTACGAAACCAGTAAAGTCCCGGCAATTTAACGTCCTCTCGACCCATAAGGGCACATATGGGACATTTGTTTTAGATTTGTTTGGGGGACAGGACAACATAAACATTTTAAATTTTTATAATATAGGGCCCTCGCCCTTTGACTTTGACATAAAAGTCAAAATGTTTGTAAATAAATATAACAAATATTTGTATATACAACTTTTAGAAATAAATATGGGCCATTTCAGGCTTTCAATAATAAAATAAAACATTTTGATTTTTAAAAACCAGTAGCCCTTGAATTTTAATTATTGGGATTGTTTCGGTCAGGCCAGACAA
>CM065694.1:46541192-46543277 GCA_017654935.2 Phymorhynchus buccinoides
TAAGCACTACATGTATACGTTTTTACACCCTGCCCTGAGGAGAGAGAGAGAGAGAGAGAGAGAGAGAGTAAGAGAGAGAGAGAGAGAGAGAGAGAGAGAGAGAGAGAGAGAGAGAGAGAGAGTAGAGAGAGAGAGAGAGAGATAAGCGAAGATCACTGACGACGAATTTTATTTATACAGAGAGAGAGAGACTTAGACAGACAGACGAGAGAGAGACAGGACAGACAGACAGAGAGAGAGAGAGAGAGAAAATAAATATATAAAATCACGAAATAAGATTTACGGTGATAGCTTACAAGAGGATAGGTTTACGGCACAATTAAATTACAAGTTGGGCCTATTAGGCTCATAATTATGTGTGTGCTCTTGTTCCGTTCAACTCATGCCTCATGTC
Organism: Phymorhynchus buccinoides; assembly: GCA_017654935.2. Taxonomy (NCBI): domain Eukaryota; kingdom Metazoa; phylum Mollusca; class Gastropoda; order Neogastropoda; family Raphitomidae; genus Phymorhynchus; species Phymorhynchus buccinoides. The sequence continues at coordinate 46,541,587 of CM065694.1, forward strand.
GCCTTGGCGTCGTAAATTCCTTGCGTGCGTATGTTGAATTAATTCATGAAGAACATGAGGAAGAACGGGAGTCTTGGGTTGATTACGTGTGTACACAAAAACGAACGCGCGCGCGCGCACACACGCACACACAACGTACACGCACACACGCGCGCGCACACACGCGCACGCGCGTACACATACGTATGCTCGCACGCACGGACACACACACACGCGCGCGCGCGCACCGCACAAATACGTACGCCGCACGCATGCACACACACATACACGCACGCACACACACACACACGTACACACGTGCGCGCGCGCGCGCACACACACGTAAACATACGCGCGCGCACACACACACACACACACACTATAAAAAAAGCAAACCATTACTGCTTATTCAATGTTTCATCTGAAAATGTTGAAAATTTTGACTTTGACTTTGACACACACACACACACACACAGCTGTTCACGACAAACACACACACACACATCAACACCACACAACACACATACCTTAGGTTTCCTATCTGCATGCAGACTTTGAGCCTCCGTCCTAGGTTCTTCTGTTCACTCGAAACGTTATTGCGCTAACATTGTCAGTCATATAGATAGGAAGGCCAGATTGGCTCTGACAACATTAGACCAGCTTCGCTCACTTCGCGCGCGGCTGGTATAAATATGATTGGGGTCTACGGCCACTGACTCGGGGCTATGTTCTGAACAGATAGACAGACAGACAGACACACACACACGCAAGTACACACACACACACACACACACCCGTCACACACACACACAGCACACACACACACACACACACACACACAAACACACACACACAACACACACACACACACTATTTATAACAAGTTTATAGATTCTAATAGACCCTACATGCCCTAATGTAAAACAAGTAAATAAATTGCTTTTTCTAGTTTTTCATTATTCATTATTTGACGATGTGATTCTGACCTTGACTTGACTCAGCCATAGTCATAATAATAATAATAATAATAATAATAGTAATAATAATAAGAATTCATACAAATCCCTATGTATAATTATATACGATGTCATACTAGCCTACACTACCATTCATACACATCCACCTCTTTCTTTAATCATACCGTAGTGTAGTTGCGTGTGTGTTCTTTTGACGGCGGAAGTCACTGCCTATATTGCCGACAGCCGTGGCGAAATGATGGATGATGTCGACTCCTGCTTCACCCCTGTCACCCCTCTGGTCATATTGCCCCTTTTGTGTCTGTCTGTCTGTCTGTCATTTCGTTCGTCTGTTTGTATGCTGAGTTGTGCGTGCGCGTGTCTGCCTGTCTGTCTGTTTGTACGTCATGTTGACAGCACTTCACTTAAATTGTTATCCTTCTCGTCATACTGGCCTCTCTCTCTCTCTCTCTCACTCTCTCATCCTTCGTTGCCCTTCACATCCTCGCCTCATTCCCTCTCGTCCTCTCCTCTTCTCCCGTCTTTCCATCCTCTCAGCCCTCCTCCAGACCTCTCGTCCCTCTATCTTCTCTCTCTTCTCATACCCGCGTCGAAAGTCTATGCCTGAGCCCATCCGTGCGGGAGCCTAGACTCCGTGCCGGCTCTCGTCGTTTTGTTATCTTGCTCTTCGCTTTACTCTCTTGTTCAGTCTTGTTGTCTTTGTGTTTTGGGCCTTGCTGCTTGATTTTATTTTTA
>CM065694.1:46543777-46548777 GCA_017654935.2 Phymorhynchus buccinoides
ACGCCACCCCCCCCCCCCCCCCACCCCCCCCCCGAGCCCCCCCCCCCCCCCCCCCCCCCCCCCCCCCAAAAAAGAATGGTTTCTTGTATCAATAGAAAGAGAATGGTCTGAAGTTTGTAAAGGTATAATTTTCGCAGAATGGTCATTTTGACACTTAATGTCCCTTTCCGTGGTGCTAGGTCGGATATGGCCTGGGCACGCAGAAGAAGAAGAAGAAGAAGAATAGGCCTAAACTAAGCTTACCTGTCGAATCCCAGTGCACGGCAGACCACTCTAGCGTCAAAGATGTCGAAGTTGTCGTCACACACTGTGCCCCACTCCCCGTTGTAAAACACCTCCACCCTCCCCTCCGCTGGGTTTCTGCCTCCCCGGAGTCGCACCGCTGTTTATATAACGATAGTCATATCATATAATGAATACAATGTTGAATGCATATGAAAAAATAAACACGAACGCATGCGCATGCACCAACACATTTATGCACGCGCACACACAAATAAACATACATGCAGACACACACACAAACGCGCCTGCGCGCGCGCGCACGCGCACGCACGCACACGCACACACACGCACACACGCACACACACACACACACACACACACACACACACACACACACACACACACACACACACACACACACACACCACACACGCACACACATACCCGCATGCTTTCACACAAACAAACAAACAGACGTGCGCGCGCGCACACACTCATTCATACACGCAACGCAGGCCCATTAGGGCCATTATGGCCTAGGAACGCAGAAGAAGAAGAAGAAGAAGAAGAAGAAGAAGAAGAAGAAGAAGAAGAACAGGAACAAGAAGAAGTAGAACAAGAACAAGAACAAGAACAAGAAAGAAGAAGTAGAAGAAGAAGAACAAGAACAAGAACAAGAAGAAGAAGAAGTAGAAGAAGAAACAAGAACAAGAACAAGAACAACGAAGAAGTAGAAGAAGAAGAAGAAGAAGAACAAGAACAAGAAGAAGACTATAAGTATAAGAAGAACAAGAACAAGAACAAGAACAAGAAACAAGAAGGAGAAGAAGAAGAAGAACAAGAAGAAGAACAAGAAGAACAAGAACAAGAAGAACAAGAACAATAAGAAGAACAAGAACAAGAAGAAGTCGAAGACAAGAACAAGAACAAGAACAAGAAGAAAAAGAAGAAGAAGAAGAAACAACAAGAACAAGAACAAGAAGAAGAAGAAGAAGAAGAAGAAAGAGAAGAAGAAGGAAGGAGGAGAAGGAGAAGAGGAGAAAGAAACAAGAACAAACAACAACAACAACAAACAACAACAACAACAACAACAACAACAACAACAACAACAACAACAACAACAGAAGAAGAAGAAGAAGAAGAAGAGAAGAAGAAGAAGAAGAAGAAGAAGAAGAAGAAGAAAAGAAGAAGAAGAAGAATAAGAAGAAGAACAAAACAACAACAACAACAACAACAACAACAAGAAGTAGAAGAAGAACAAGAAGAAGAAGAAGAAGAAGAAGAAGAAGAAGAAGAAGAAGAAGAAGAAGAAGAAGAAGAAGAACAAGAACAAGAAGAAGAAAGAAGAAGAAGAAGAAGAAGAAGGTGTCCGTTTTCGTTCCGTTTCGGTGTTTAGCTAGCACTCCCCCCCCCCTGCCCACCCCCCCACCCCCCACACCCCCCACTCACCCTGGGTGCAGTTGACCCCTACATCATAGACGTGGGTGCAGTAGGTATTGGAGCAGGTCACGTCTTTGTAGGCACGGCCGCAGTCCAGCAGACTCACCTCGGTGCCTACGCAGTTAGGGGCGTAGAGGGAATTGGGCAGATAACCCATGCCGTAATTCTTGCTGGCGTATGTCACGTAAACGGCACTAAAAAATTAAAAAAAATTAAACCCCCCACATTTAGGCCTGATAATAAACTCATGAAGACCAGTTTACTAGTTTAGGATAGTATGGTGAGTGGTCAAAGTCAGCAAGACACTGAGTCAAATTAGCTTCAGGTTATTATAGACCACTCTACCAAAAAAATTGAAGTGATTGAGTCCAGTGGTTCATAAGATATTTGTTCAGACCCCCCAAAAATAAAATAAGGTCAACAATATAGGGTCTTCAGTTCAATGCCATTGCTTCTTTGCGTCCCGCGTGCAATTTGAACTAACCTACCAACTTATCAAATCTGGGGACTGTAACTGGCGCAAAAATATAAAAGACACGGCTAAGACAACACTTGCACCTGTCCAAGGTCAAACACCAAGGTCAACAAGGTGATTGCTACTCGGAATAGAGGTGAGAGGGTGGGGGGAGGGGGGGAGGAGGAGACAGGAGAGGGGGGGGGGGCAATTGCTATCATACAGTCCCCTTGAACATCAGTAGGGTCCACCTTACCAAAAATGCTTCACAAATAAGGGGTACCATTATAAATCACATGTAAAACGGACAGAAAGTTATTATCACTTTCAGATTGCTATCATGCATTTTTGGAAAGGGGTGACTCTACAGATGTCGAAAATATACATGATAGCCACCCCCCACCCCCCCCTCCTCCTCCCTCCCCAGGGATGGTAATCATCCCTATTTTGGGGATCTACCTGATTGTAGAGTAACGTCCCCGATTGAGTTAGGCAAGTTGCACTATAAGATTACTCTCCTTAATTATTTCCTATTTGAAATCACCTCAAACCAGCGTACCCACTTACATGTATTGTACTAAGTTTCGAGACTGTAATTACAAAGATCTGAACGGTATCGCCACAACAACAAATTTACGTTATCAAGAGTTAACTTCAAGGTAAACTGGGCCACAAACATTGAAAGGAACATTCTCTACCAATTTTGATATGAACACACTCAGTAGTTTTCGAAATAAAATGTATCACACACACACACACACGCACGCACGCACGCACGCGCGCGCGCACGCGCACACACGCGCACACACACACACACACACACACACACACACACACACACACACACACACACATACGCATACGCACACACGCACACGCACACGCACACGCACACGCACAGGCGCACACACACACACACACACACACACACACACGCAACCCCCCCCCCCCCCCAAACAACATATCTCCTCGGACCGAGGACCAAAATCACTCAGCATTAAAACGCTAGATCCACCAGCCGCGCGCAGCATTTTCTGCTCCAGTGACCTTGACCTTTGAACACCGACCTTCATTTCCGAACTTGGCCTAGAGATCCTAACAACCTACGCGCAACGGAAATTTGAGCCTCCTACGTACGCCCCCCCCCCCCCCCCCCCCCCCCCCCCCCCCCCCCCCCCCCCCCCCCCCCCCCCCCCCCCGTTCAAACGTTATCGTGTTAACATACGAGACCCCAGTGAAAACTGAAAACCGGACACATACGTATGTTAAGTCCTTTCGCGAACATTTGTCCTCTCGCGGATACCATGACCTACAATAAGCCTAGGGTCTCCCATAGTCGTATATATTCTTGATCCGCATGTCACAACCTATTCAGATCCTGAATTTTGAACCGCCAGTGCAAACCTCCGCCAAGCAAGACTCACAAAACCGAAATTTCGTTCCTTCATGTCCAAGCTGTATCTCATGAACCAATGAGTATGATGGTTTCAGATTTTGTGTGGTAATGTAACATGGCGAGTATTGAAATAAATACTTGCAATAAAAAAAAGGAAGCAGAAACAGGGTCACTTGAGACTAATGTGCACATGAAGACAAAAAGACCGCGAGAGGACTTAACATACGTACCTTAACCATTGTGGCCATATTATATGGCCTGGGAACGCAGAAGAAGAATAAATGTTAACATACATACATAGGCAGCCAGCCAGAAACAAACAGTCGATTGAACGACACTGAAAACAAGTCATCACCATGCTTCGTTTGCGCGGCTGGCAACCAGCAGCAGCCTTAAAGCCTAGCGGCTGGTCAATATATATAATTCACAACTAATGTAGACTGATCGCTTCTCGGCCTTTTGGCTAAGACAGTGATTCAGGAACATAAATTTTTGTTTATACCGTGGTTGGTTTGTTCAGCCCGTCGTACATGGCGAAAGCCGATACGCGACGTTAAACTGAACTTCCATCAATATATATAACTGACCCTTGGAAGCCCAGGGCCCTGCAGGTGACGTTGGCCTCGGGGTAGGTGAAGTAACTGCCATAGCCTACGGGGTTGGTCCACGTGTGGTCCCCAGGGCTGTACGCCTCCAGGCGTCCGTTGAAAGGGCTCGTCCCGTTCACCAAGCGAAGGGGTTCGCCTGACAGACAGAGAGACAGAGAGATAGAGATACTTCAGACTTCGGACTTCAAACACTTTATTTTACAAGGATAAGAATTTAAGGCTGGGCCTAGTCTTCCATTATGTCCTTGATTCTTAGCATGCAACATAATTATAACTAAATACTAGAAACCAACATTGAGAGTAAGAGAGAGAGAGAGGGAGAGAGAGGGTGGGGAGGGAGGGGCGAGGGAGAGAGAGGGTGGGGAGAGAGGGGGAGGGAGAGAGAGGAGATATCCGGAGGAGAGAGAGATGGGGAGAGAGAGAGAGAAAGAGAGAGAGAGAGAGAGAGAGAGAGAGAGAGAAGAGAGAGAGAGAGAGAGAGAGAGAGAGAGAGAGAAGGGAGGGAGAGAGAGAGGGGAGAGAGAGAGAGAGAGAGAGAGAGAGAGGGAGAGAGAGAGAGAGAGAGAGAGGGTGGGGAGAGAGAGAGAGAGGGGGAGAGAAGGGAGAGGGAGAGATAGGGAGAGAGAGGGGAGAGAGAGGGGAGGGAGAGAGAGAGTAAGAGAGAGAGAGAGAGAGAGAGAGAGAGAGAGAAGAGGGTGGGGAGAGAGAGAGAAGGGAGAGAGAGGGGGATGGAGAGAGAGAGGGAGAGAGAGAGAGAGAGAGAGAGAGAGAGAGGGTGGGAGAGAGAGAGGGAGAGAGAGGGGGGGATGGAGAGAGAGAGAGGAAGAGAGAGAGAGAGAGAGAGAGAGGGTGGGATAAGAGAGAGAGAGAGAGAGAG
>CM065694.1:46558777-46605601 GCA_017654935.2 Phymorhynchus buccinoides
ATGTTGTGGATACTAATAGAACACATAACAATAGACATAAATATGCCTTAGATAGATAATTAATATTTTGGGGGTTGTTGACTATTTTTGGCTTTTGCTAAAAACATTCTGAGCGATTTATGTAGGTTTTTCCAATGCACCATCATATTTACGAAAACAAAAGATATCTCGTAATTCAGAGCATTAGAATGATCTGTCTTCGGGACACAGTTTGCAAGCAATTGTCGTTGCCTAACGGTATAGCTTTACAAAGAAAGAAATAGCGTCCTACGCCAACGTTTTGTCTAAGGCAACCAGGACCAGTAGGTCAGAACAACAAAGACATTGGACGTTATTTCAATGTGGAAGATAAGGAGGAAAATTGAACTTTAAAGCCACCAGGCCAGGTGAGTTTCTCTAGACGATGGTCGCCGCGCGCATAACTGTTACGCCAAAAGGGGTCTAAGAAACACTTTAGAAAACGTTTGCAGAAAAAAAAGAATATTACACGCTCTTGTCTGATTGGTCAACAAAAAATATTATTTTAACCAAACTTTAATGGACCAATGAACAACAAGAAAAGTATTCACCCCATGCAAGTCAACGTGATAGTTCGCCAAGAGATACTTTGGGAGTAGTCACATCAACAACAAGAAACGTATTCACCCCATGTAAGTCAGTGATAGTTCGCCAAGAGATAGATACTTTGGGAGTAGCCACAAAACGTTTTCGACAAACGTCGGCAAAAGAGGTGTTTCTTAGTACCGTTTTTGCCGATTTGCGCTCACGCTACGTAACGTTAGCCCTTGTGAAACGCCTCCTGGATGTTGTTCTTATCTCGTCGTCCCTGGGTCAAGGGTTCGATGAGTACTGTTGATGTTAAGATCCCACGCCGGTAGCTTTTATCTGTTTATTTATTGTTTGTGGCCACAAACCTATAACTCACTTTGTCGGTCTGTCTGTCGGTCGGTCGGTCTGTCGGTCGGTCGGTCTGTCGGTCGGTCGGTCTGTCGGTCGGTCCAAAATTGTTGCACATATTGTAAAAGAGAAAAAAAATACTTGGGCATAAAGTAACATTTCAGTTGTCATATCTACAGAACAATGGTGTTTTACGTCCTCTCGACCCGGGAAGGCACATATGGGACATGTCCTTAGGTATGGAAAGAATTGTATACTGAACAGAGCACATGAATCTTCATTTTAAAGCGTACAAAATAATAAACATGCGTAATACAGACACTGCAACAGACACGGCGAGTATGCGGTGCTTCTTTCTATGAGTATAAGTAGAATAAATAGTTTTAAATTTTTTCCAAAAGATATAAAAAGTTACGAAATGGTGCAGAGATAACATTCTGGTTTACAGATTAAAATTATTGAAAAGCCAGGGGAGGCGACTCCGTGTATGTAATGATTGGAGTGGTAGAAATAGACCGCTGCCACAAACGATTGCGAATCCGCGCTTGTTTATTTGTTTGTTTGTTTATCTATTTCATTTCGCCTTTTCTTTTCTACTTTTCTTCTCTCTGTCTCTCTGTCTCTTTTTGCATTATTCATTTTCCCGATTCTTCATCAGCATCTTCTTCTTCTTCTTCTTCTTCTTCTTCGGCAGGTGTTTAAGTAAGTTGGTAGTAGTATTTTATTTGGTATTTGGTATATTCTAGTCACAGAGATTTATCTCTGTGAAATTCGGGCTGCTCTCCCCCGGAGAGCGCGTCGCCGCAAGCGCAGCACCTACACAATTTGTGTGTGTGTGTGTGGGAGGGGCAGGGTAGTAGGAGGGGATGGGGACAGACTTGGGAAATCTAGCTATAAATTTGGTCATACCAGGCAGCGGGATTTATCCCTGCTCTTACCGACTTTCAACACTGTTGTGGGATTTTTACGTGCGTAAAGCGCGCGCACGGGTCAGACTAGCTTTAAGTCCCCCATCCAGTTCAGTTCGATTTTCCTGTCGAACTAGAAAGAAAGGGCGAGGCCGGGATTCGAACCCGGGTCACTCACGCTGCAGTCACGCATTACAATTTTGCTGCAGGCAAACGTCTTAAAGACCCACTAGATCACGCCTGTCAAAATCACGGCGTTTCACGTGTTTTTCCCCTCTTATAGCTGGTAAGAAATCCTTATTTTTGACCAGGTTTGACTCCCATACAAATTTAATCCCCCACCAAATTCAAAACGAAACATCGTTTAAAAGAGCAGCCTCAATTTGAAGTCGGGGGTATTTATATGTAGGTCACAGCTACCTAGAAACAAATCAAGGGACTTAATCGTGGTGCGTCAGTGTGTCTTTAACCACTCTGCCTGCCACCTTTCATCCTATACCCTAACCCTCCAAAACGAATTCATCACGTTCTAAAGCGATACATCAGCTTCAGATAATACGCCTACGTACAACATTTCAAGTGATTCTGTGCTGATTGTACGGTCAGAGATATTGCGTGAGCAGACACGCAAAATGCATGTACAACGTGTATACATATCTGGACCGTTTATTCAGGAACCAAATGAACAGTATGTGCATATGTACATACATACACACATACATACAGACAGACAGGCAGACACAGACACACTCGCGCGCGCGCACACGCGCACCACACTGGCCAGGCAGAAAATACATACATAATTAAATACAGAAAGACAGACAAGATAAAAGCACAAATTAGGGGAAGACGGGGTAAAAAGCGCATGGGCGGGTAAGAAGGCCCACCCCAATTATCTCATGAAATGAAGAAAATTTCAGTCTCATTTTGCCCATGAGACGAGCGTTAATGTCTAGCATTCGTCTCATGGGCAAATTTGACTGAAATTTCTCTTTATTTCATGAGATAATTAGGGGTGGGCTTCTTACCCGCCCATGCGCTTTTTACCCCATCTTCCCCTATGTATTGTAGAGACAGGCGGACAGGCAGACAGAGAAAGAGAGAGCGAGAGCCAGTTCACAATCGCCATCATTAATTTATCACACACACACACACACACACACACACACACACACACACACACACACACACCACACACACACACACACAAAAACCCCAACAACAAATGTTGCATATTTATATTAAAACTGTATATTTATTTGAATTCTTTTTTCGAACCTACTTAATACACGCAACATAAACGAACAACTATGACAAGAAATAAAACGAAACAAAAAAATCAAAAAATGGAGTAGGCTACTGTAGCTCTACACTCGTTGCATCACCTAACACACAGGCTATTTAGCAACAAAACAAACAAAAAAATACAAAAACCTCGTCCCGATAAGAGATGATAAGAGGTGGTACAACAAATGATTATATTATATGTTAGGATGAATTGACGAAACACAAGGTGAGAAAGAAGTTCTGACCTGTTGTTGGAGACATTAGGAGGAAGCTTGCGAACGTAATGTTCTTCTTCAGCCTTGTTGATAGGGTGAGTGACAAAACTGGAAGCCGGGGACAGGTCAGGTAAGGTCAGGTAGATTAAGACGACTAGGCCTCGCGGCCTCTCAAGCGTCTTTTCTTTTTTTTCTTTTCTCATTTCCCACCCAACCACCCCTCTTTCTTTCCCCTTCTCCCCCCCCCCTCTCCTCCCCATCCTATCGAAAGAAAGAAAGAGGGGTGGTCGGGTGGGGAATGAGAAATGTTGATTGTGTGTAACTGAAATGCAGAGAGAGAGAGAGAGAGAGAGAGAGAGAGAGAGGGAGAGAGAGAGAGAGAGAGAGAGAGAGAGAGTGAGGGCGGGCGGGAGGAGGGGGAGGAGGGGGGGGGGAGGAATGAGAAAGAAAGAGAGGGGTGGTCGGGTGGGAATGAGAAATTTTGATTGTGAGTAACTGAAATGCAGAGAGAGAGAGAGAGAGAGAGAGAGAGAGAGAGAGAGAGAGGATGAGAGAGAGAGAGAGAGAGAGAGTGAGGGGGGCGGGAGGAGGGGGAGGAGAGAAGAAAGAAAGAGGGGTGGTTGGGTGGGAATGAGAAATTGTTGATGTGTGTAACTGAAATGCAGAGAGAGAGAGAGAGAGAGAGAGAGAGAGAGAGGGGGGTGGGCGGAGGAGGGGGAGGAGGGGGGGGGAGAAAGAAAGAAAGAGGGGTGGTTGGGTGGGAATGAGAAATTGTTGACTGTGGTTGTTTTTTACATGCACACATAGATGTTGATGTTTGAGAATGTGAGTGAAATCAGGATGCGTGAAATCAAGAGAAGGAATAAAATATGGAATACCATTTTAATCCTTTTTGTATGGCTTAAGTTTGTAAAGATGTGACTCTGTGCTGGCATACGAAGACAAGACATCGAAAAAGATCAGTAGCTCGAAATATCTACTTGAATTAATCAGACAGTTATTTCCACTTGTTGGTGTGGTGGGTTTTTTTTCTTGTTGATGTTCTGCTATTCAAAACCATAACTGATTATAGAATACATCATATAGAATAGTTATTAGACAATGGCTGTGATCGATCATCTCGTGTTGGCCGACTGTCTCAGTTTCCGCGCATCATTCGGAAGAGGCCGGGACGGGGAGGGTGGTTGGACTGGTTGCTGTAGCGGCATTTACCGTCGTATGCTTTCTTCACGTATCTGCAAACATATTGTGTATAGGTGAAGACGGGGTAAAAAGCCCAGTGGGCGGGTAAGAAGCCCATGCCAATTATCGCATGAAATAAAGACAATTTCAGTCAAATTTGCCCCATGAGACGAATGCTAAACATTAACACTCGTCTCATGGGCAAAATGTGACTGAAAGTTTCTTTATTTCATGAGATAATTGGCATGGGCTTCTTACCCGCCCAATGGGCTTCATACCCCGTCTTACCCTAACACAGTTTAAATGGGGCACCCTGACGGGTGAGTTTTTGCAAGAAAAACACGTCGAGATCACCAGGAAAAACACCCTTTTACAGAGATCGCAACACTCACTTTGCTCTGGTTTACTAGAAATCAAAACTGTCAAATCGGCGATTCCACCTTGGCGGAGGTGCTGGGGGGGGGGGGGGGGGCGACACATTCTGATTTCCCTCAGAACAAACATTCAAATGACCACATGTACGCATACATGCATATGCATATACAAACCATTTCCATTGTCTAAAATCACACACGCACACACCACGCACACATGCACGCACGCACCGCACGCACACACAACACACAACACACACAACACCCACACCCACACAACGACACGTCGCACCGACACACGCACACGCACACAACACCACACACACACACACACACATCACTTTAAGTGAAAAAAGACGTAATCACATTAAAGAACAACAACAACACACACAAACACACATACACACACACATGACACACACACACCACACACAACACACACACACACACACAACACACACACACACACACCACACATCACTTTAAGTGAAAAGATGTTAAATTAAAGAACAACAACAACAACAAAACACACACACACACACACACACACACACACACACACACACACACACGCGCGCAGCGTTGCGTGCGTGTGTGGGTGTGCGCACCCGCCCGCGCGATTCTCTCTCCCTTCACCTGCAGTCCAGCAAACACTGGTTCCCGTAGGTGTTTCCGTCCACGCCACACACCGGGCTGACGGCAGAAGGGGGGCACAGGCTAGAGCAGTCCCTGCCCCCAGACCCCTGATCGGGCCTTAAGCCCCCTTCACACGGTCCGTCGTGCTGCTGCTTCACGCCGCTGGAAACCCGGGGAAAGTCAAGTCAAGTCAAGTCAAGTCAAATGATGAGTCTTTATTGACGATAAAGGAATAAGCTAAACAAAACTTTTTGTTCATCCTGTCGTCATAAATAAATAAGAAATACAACTGAAGCAAACAAGATGAAAAACAAAAACTGTAAAAAAAAAAAATCAATTTGCAATGACAAATATGGAAAAAAATATACATATGAAAGAAGAAATGAAGGCAAGATGTGTCAAAATATCAAGAGTCTAAAGTCTTTCAAGGCTCAGTCACTCGCTTTTGTGTGTGTATGCCTTCTATTTCCCGAGAAAATGCCAACGTTAATGTTTGGAGATTAGACACGGACGCAACACACACACACACACACACACACACACACAACGCGCGCACGCGCGCACACGCACACACACACACACTAGCACACACACACACACACACACACATGCAACGTAGAATGTTTGGTGTACATGTTCACAAAGTAATATACTACAGACGCACACGGTGTGTGTCTTGTGGAATCTCTCTCTCTCTCTCTCTCTCTCTCTCTCTCTCTTCTCTCTCTCTCTCTCTTTCTCACACACACACATACACATACACACGCACACACACACACACACGCACACGCACACACACACGCACACACAACACACACACAAAACACTAACACAAACACACACACCACACACACACACACACACACTACCCACTGGCACTGCAGGGTACATGGGTTGCTGTACGTGATGTGGTCCACTCCACACACGGGCTGACGCATGTCTGGGCAGTCACACCCCTTGTCCTCAGGTTTGCAAGCCCCCTCGTGCGCTTGACCAACACCGCTGGTCAGAGAGAGAGAGAGATAGAGATAGACGGATGAGAGACAAAGAGTGTGAGGAGAGAGAGAGGAGAGAGAGAGAGAGAGAGAGGGGATGAGAGAAGAGAGAGAGAGAGGAGAGAGAGAGAGAGAGGAGAGTGAGGCTGAGAGAGAGAGAGCGAGAGAGAGAGACGAGAGAACGAACGAATTTTTATTTATACAGGGTAATGAGTTAAGTAGGGTAAGAGAGAGAGAGAGACGAGAGGAGATGGAGAGAGAGAGAGAGAGAGCATAGATAGAGAGAGAGATGGGTGAGAGAGATGAGAGAGAGAGAGACGAGAGCTGAGAGAGAGAGAGAGAGAGAGAGATGAATGGAGATCGAGAGAGAAGGAGAGAGAGAGAGAGATAGAGAGAGAGAGAGACGGAGAGTAGAGAGAGAGAGAGAGAGCGAGAGAGAGAGGAGGAAACGAACCCGGGGTGGGGGAACGAACGACATTTAATTATACAGGGTAATGAGATAAGTATGGTAAGAGAGAGACGAGAGAGGAGAGAGATGAAGAGAGATGAGATTCTCTGAGAGAGAGAGAGCTTGAGGAGAGAGAGAGAGAGAGAGTGAGAGAGAGAAACAGAGAGAGAGAGAGAGAGAGACAGAGAGAGAGGAGAGAGAGAGAGGAACCAGTAGAGAGAGAGAGAGAGAGAGCGAAGTTTTACATAACTAAAGTAAGGGTTTAATTACACGTATTATGGGACATTTTTAAAAAAGATAAAGATAACATAATTTTTAACCAGGCAGAGGCAAAAAAGAAAGCCCAAAATGGAGCAGAAAACTAACATCTAGCATCTTAACCCATTAATAGCCAATAATGTTTGTGTGTTAAATCCTACAAACTTTTTGTGAATTTCTGTTGCAAAAGCAACCCAACAAACTAATATTCTAGAGAAATAGAAAAATTCAAAAATGTTCTGTGTTTTTTCATGCGCGCGCTTGAAGCGTGCATGGCTACGAGAGGGGATGGGTTTTTCCTCATAGTGATGCAATGAAATCAGACAACAGAGAGAGAGAGAGAGACTGAGCGAGGAGAGAGAGAGAAGGAGAGAGAGGGAGAGAGAGAGGAGAGAAGAGAAGAGAGAGAGACAGAGAGAGAGAGAGAGAGACAGGTGGAGACATTGTTAAGCGAGAGAGAGAGAGAGAGAGAGAGATGGGTCGCCAAATGATGAAGTAAAACATGCTGTGCAATTTGCTGGTGCACAACATGAAATCGTTGAGTTAACAGTGTAACCCAAAACCACGTCAGTATGTGTATTAACCAGAGCTAGTGGTATTTTTCCTTGACTTCTCGCATATTTCTCTTCCCCACGCAACAAGTAATAACAGTAAAATCACTGGGGCCAGTTCATAGCCATGCACGCTGACAGGTCGCAGTTGGCTAGCATTACCCCAGCAAAGAAAGTTACCTAGGATTTTAGAATGTCGCAAAAACGGTTGAACACGATAAATTGTAAAAAATGTTTATCTAAAATCTGTGCAGTTGTTTTAGTAAAATGCGTGAGAGAAAATATTACAATAACCTCGATCGGGAGCGGCTTCCCTGGAAGCCATGAATTTCATCTTCCAACACAATTACAAAACTTGTTGGCATGCGCCCTCGAATTCAAACCACCGGATGCTAAAAAATACATGTGGAAAGGTAGAAAACTCCTTTTTCTCAAGAGATCAGACCCATATAACTCTATTGTTTCCCTTCCTCGTAAAAGGGCACACACTCACTGGCCACCATGAGAGTTGACAGGAGTCAGGGTAAGTAAACCACGCTCACACTCCACACCACTGGTTTCACCCACCGTAGTACATCTCCCGCTCACGGGGCACACCCCTTCCAGTTCCCGCACCTCCATTACCCTTCCTGTCCACACCCCTGGAAATAACCACCAACGACACTCACGACAATACAGTAAACGCAAAAAGAAGAAGAAAAGGGTGGCGCTGCACTTGCGGCGACGAGGATCTCAGTGTTGCGGGCAACCCGAATTCCACACGCATAGGCCCCACGTCTCTGTGACTTGAGTATATACCAAAACTACCAAATAGAAACCAAACACTGGAACGTTACAATGTAATTGTAACAATAACAATATGAAAGTCCGCATAAATTACTGTATATTCACAGTTTATTGTTCTCTGGTTTTTTATGTCCATGGCCGTAAAGGGGCACCCTTGGACGGAATGCGTTTTGCAGAAACACTCGAGATCTACCTGGCAAAACACCTGTGTAAAGAGAATCGCAACACTCCATTGGTTGGTTTTAGAAATCAAACCGTCACACGGCGCGACTTCCGCCTGGCGGGGGCTGAAATCAATTCATTTCTACTGAAAGAGAATTGAGCCTTGTACCGTCTATTTTAATGGCGACAAATTGTTTGCACCGAAATTTTTTCGAAACACACGCCTTTTTAATCCTTGGCGGAGGTGCGGAGAGAGAAGCCATTTTGGATGGTGTGGGGGGGGCCAAACCATTGTGTTGAAGGCTTTTTCTTTTTGTAGTGCAGTTATAAAAAAAATTGAAGCTATTTCCTTGTCGTGAGGCGAAACACTTATGATAGAGCCATAGGTCCCTCAGTCAACGTTATCGTGGTAAACATAGGCCTGATAGGAACAGAATGCTCTGAAAAACATTAACCAGATTCGCTCGCAGCTGGTGATAATCACATGGCATTCCGAATTGCATTAAAGGTGGCAAAATGAAGGATGAGTTTTTGCAGAAACCCGTCGAGGTCTACAGAAGAAAAGACAGCCTTCTGCAAGGATCGGACACTCAATTCGACTCTGCGTTTCTTAGAAATTAAAAAACCCGTTCAAACGGCAAGAGTCCTACTTGCGGATGATGCCGGAGAGAGAACCCATTTTGGAGGGCCGGTGGGTGGAGGTCACTCATTGTGGTTGAATGGTTTTCTTTTTTTGTAGTGCAATAAAAAATAAAATGGAGCTATTTCCTTTCGTTGCTGAGCCGGAAACGCCTTTAGATAAACTGTATACTAAATAAAAGAAAAAGAAAAAAGTCTTGTGCACACGCCCTTCCTCCCTTTTTCTTTCCCACGATTTGGTTCTAAACGCAGGCGGCCCATTAGAAAAGAGACGGCACACGCATTCTCTTTAGGGGTGAAAGAATTTGGACTTCTATCAACCTCCGACCAAGGAGGAATCGCCGATTTGACGATTTCTGATTTCTAGTAGGCTAAACCCGAGCAAAGTGAGTGCTTGCGATCTCCAGTTAAAGGGTGTTCGCCTGGTGATCTCGACGTGTCTTCTGAAAAAAAAATCTCTCCGTCAGGGGCTCACTAAAGTGGTTGTAGGGCTACATACTATGAAATCGCCCAAATTAATTAATAAGATAAGCCTAGTAAAACAAACAGACTATTGTGCGTGTGTGTGTGTGTGTGGGTGGTGTGTTGTGTTGTGTCGTGTGTGTGTGTTGTGGCTTGTGGGATGTGTTGTGTGTGCTGTGTGGGGTGTATGTGTGGTGTGTGTGGGTGTGTGTGTCTAGGGTGCCTGTTGCGTGCGGGGTGTTGTGTGTGTGTGTGTCGTGCAAAATAATGCATGCTTATCTTGGCATAGGCCTTAACTTTTAAAAAAAAATCACTTTACGTGTCTATATCCAATGTAATCATAGAAAGTGCTTAACGCATTACTCAAGTTCTGGATGAGCGTAAAGGATGTTCTCAATTTCAACGTTATAGTCCTCTTTAGAGCTCAGTAAGATTCCCCAGAACGCAGACTTAACACGAACATTGACCACCAACGATTAATGTCCCAGGTTTTGTTTTTTTCAGGCTAGCTGCGACCCACATACAAATGTCCCCAACTTCAAATTGAGGCTGCTCTTTAAAATGACGTTTCGTTTCAATGTGGGGGGGACATTTGTCAATGGGGATCAAACCGCGTCCAAAAAACAAGATTTCTTACCAGCTTGTAAGAGGGAAAAACACGTGAAGTGAAACCCGTGATCTTTGAACGTGACTGCGCGGGTCTTTAAAGGAAAACTTGGCAGTGCTCTGAAAACCGCTAAGAGATTTTAGTCAGGAACGCACAGGACTATTGGGCGCGCAAAGCCAACTTTGGACAGTTGTAGGGGTGGGCCGTTGTAGGGGTAATCTAGATATACCGCCATTCATTGTTAAAAAGGGGGCCCTGACGGATGAAGTTTTGCAAGAAACTACGTCCCAGATAAGCAAGGAAAACACACCACTTCTACAGATCGAAACACTCAATTTGTCTGGTTTCCCAGAAATCAAAGCCCGTCACAAAAAGGCGCTCCTCCTTGGCGGACGGTGCTGGAAGTCAAATTATTTCACCCAAGAGAAGGAGCTTTGCTCGTCTTCTTTGTGAAATGGCCGCTCTTGTTTAGACCAAATCGTTGCACGAACTTTTCGCAATACAAGGCTTTTTATTTTTTTATGTTAAAATTTTATACACAGGTTATCTAAAGGAGTTTCGCTCACAACAAAGTTGAAAATTAGCGCCTTTTTTAAAAACGCACTACAAAAAAATAAGAGAAGACTTCAACCACAATGAGGACCCACCCACCAAAAATGGCACTCTCTCCGGCATCTCGCCAAGGAGGAAAAATCGCAATCGTTTAACGGTTTAATTTATAAGAAACCCGAGCAAAGTGAGTGTTCGATCCTGGAAAAGCTGTCTTTTGTCTGGTGTTGGTGATCTCGAAGTGCTTCTTGATAAACACAAACACATGTCCCGGTCGAGTGCACATTTAAACAGTTTCAATCGCAGGTCAAGTGCATTGCGGAAACTAATAGGGCCAGCCACACACACCACAAACGAGTCGCGTCTGAATGCACCGGATGCGATTTCTGAAGATGTTGGGTCGACGAATAAAATGAAAATACTCCTACCTAAAAAAATAAATCTCTGCTACCTCCACCCCCCCCCCCCCCCCCCCCCACCCCCCCCCCCCCCCTCCCCCCCCCCCCCCCCCCCTCACTATACCTACAACTAGACCACAATAATGAATTTCACTGTGATTCGACTCAGAACCTCAAAATCGCATCGCCATTTGGATATCCGTGGGGATACTGGGGCTCGGGGGGTCTTTCGCTAAAAGAGTGTTCCCCCACCTTATGGAAGTTGTGTGCTTGTAACTCCTCTAATCTGCCACTCTTCTTTGACGCTGACTTTTCCCTTTGCTCTCTGTCATCGCTATCCTTTCTTTTTTTTCAAAAAAAATTCCAAATATTTTACTCCCTGAGGCTCCTCGAAATCGGAATGTGTTGGCTTGTTACGCAGCGGGTGAGGAGCCCAGCGAAAACTGAAAAACGGACACGCACTTACACTTACCCATTATGGCCATATACTGGGAACACGCAGAAGAAGAAGAAGAAGAATGCGATTCGTATTTGTGTGTCGGTGGCCTTCGGAGTAGTACTCCAGTTACGATGGCTTACGCACTTAGATGTCACAAACGGACCATCTTCCAGTAGTCACATGACTGATTACTTGACCCTCCCATTATTGCTATCAAAAAACAACCTAACGAACTTGTATTAAAAAAAAGACTGCAAACTTAATGTAAAAGGGGGCGAGTTATGCATCTTCTTTATATTTCTTGCAAGTACCCTTTTTTGAAACAAGTATTAGTTTTAGCAATCCACGCTTACACTAATTGACTCGTTTGTCAATGGAATATTCGTAAGATAGTCAGTTTTGGACTTCCTAAGCCATCGATTTATATTGTATGAATTTAGGAGTCTGGAACGATGTTCCTTCTCCCTGTCACAACATCGACTACCGGCACTTCACTGGCATTACGTTGGAGTAGGTTTACCGTACCGTGCCGCAACACAAGGGTTCGCCATTGGGGCGGGACACACCAAACAGCTGGGGTTTCCCCCCCATTACGCTGTCTGGGGTTGGGCATTGGTGGGAATCTTGGCTGCACTCGTCCTGTGTAAGCGCAGGCACGTTGCCATGGTGAGAAAGAAAAA
The DNA here is from genome assembly GCA_017654935.2 of Phymorhynchus buccinoides. Classification (NCBI taxonomy): domain Eukaryota; kingdom Metazoa; phylum Mollusca; class Gastropoda; order Neogastropoda; family Raphitomidae; genus Phymorhynchus; species Phymorhynchus buccinoides. The sequence goes on from CM065694.1 coordinate 46,571,251, forward strand.
AACACGACAGGGCTCCCAGGTACCCATCATTTGGGGGGAGGGGGGCGCGGGGGATGCCCGGCGCCCTGGGGCTCGGTATGTCCCCCCCCGGTTTCGGGCCGTTATATGACTGGTGCTTGGTGTCCCGGTGGGGGTCATATGCAAGCACCTTCCCCCAGCAACTTACTATACTAAAAATTTCTAAAGGGAACCTCCCCACCTCTTTACTAACAAGACCACCTCGTACCCTATTATGACCAAATGTAATGTCTCTGCAGGTGGGGGTCACAGGGGATGCAAACACCCTAGAATTTTTATTTTAGCAATTAGTTAATGCACTGGGACCCCTATATAACGCTACACTCTAGGGACCACTCATCATCGTCACCTATCCCTGTCTATACTGTTTAACGGTGAATGAGTCCATGGCGACCCCTCGTTTCCCCCCACTCGTTTTGGCGGGTTTGGACAGACTATCGCGGGGACCGGACCGGAGCCATACAGGCACCAACGATCATCGTCAGGATATTCACAAAATCTTCCAGGACTCGGGATATATGACTTTGGTTTTTTGTTTTAAACCCGTCATGTTCTTTTTGAGTAAACACACGAAATCAATAAATAAAATATTGGGTGTTAAAGGTCTCAGCCCGATTTTTTTTTTTCTTGTGACACCTTCACCCTCTTACATTTCTCGGTTAATTGCTATTTGTCCGTTTTGCCTTTTCTACAATTTACATCCAAAGCTGTATTTTAGGTCACCAATTTTTGGCTACTAACATTTTTGGAATACGACCCTACTCGCTAACCCCCTTAAACCCTACGACAAAAAAAAAAAAACAGTAGACGGAACAAAAAAAAAAAAAAAAAAAAACAGAAACCAAAAACTAAGAAAAAAAAAAAAAAAAAAAAAAAAACAAAATAAAATTATACAAAAAAAAAAAAAAAAAAGAAAAAAAAAAAACAAAAAAAACAAAAAAATTACACACCAAAACAAACAAAAAAAAAAAAAAAAAAACATCTAACAAAAATAAACCACGAAACAAAAAAAGAAAAAACAAAAAAAATCAACACAAAAAAAAAATCAAAAAAAAAAAAAAAAAAAACGCAACGCAACATCCAAAACTAGTGTACCAAAATCGCAGTTGCTTTTCTGCTTCTTTTTTCTGTTTGGTTTCTTGTACACTGCCCCAGCAGACAGTAGTCCCCCCCCCCCCCTTAGGGCGGTTGCGCCCCCCGTTAGGTGTTAGCTGTTAGGCGTCTTAGGGTTTAGGGTTAGTATTCCAAAAAGAGATCAGCTGAACAATGGACCTGAAAATACAGCTTTATGTTGGTAAGAAAGGCAAAAAGGAAAAACATTAAACCGATAAATAGAGGGTGGATTACGCATAAACACGCGCGCAATCTCCCCCAGGTGAACACTCTTACCTTTTAGATATGATTTAAAGACCCACCCACGTCACGTGTCACATTCCCTCTTATGCTGGGGAGATTCTTATAGATTTACCAGCTGATTCAGAGGGAGAAGTCCTGTGGAAATCGTGATGTTGAAACGTGACGTGCGGTTGTCTTAAGCAAGCGCACAGAGATGAGGGGATGCCGACGAATCACAGAACCAGTACGTAATCACAGGACAGTACCTGTATCACAGACAGTAGTAATCACTAGCACAGTACGTAATCACAGGACAGTACGTAATAAAAGACAGTAATGTACATGCTGTACAGGGGATTTTTTCCTCTCATTCTCGCCCACTAGCGCTTTCTTTAACGGTTTTTCTGAAAACGGTCCTGGAGCTTTCGGATGAGACGATAAACTCGAGACTCGGTGTGCCCATTTCACTTAGCATACGTTAAACCCTCCTAGTGGCAAACGAAACAACGTCTCGTCATTTGGTCAAAGTCTACCCCCCCCCCTCTCCCCCCCCCCCCCACCCCCCACCCCCCCCCCTCCATGATCAGTGACAAAAAATCGCATGAAAAATATAAAATTGGGTGGCGCGCCCTCTGGGCCCCTGTCGACACGCGCTATCCAGGTGGGGAGCACCTGAAGTTTCACATAGACGCCCTTCTGGACTATAAAGTACCTTAATACCTAATAATACCTAATTTCTTCCCTCTAATCTTAGTTTATTACTAAAAGAAAGTTGGCTAAGTAGTAAATCTGTTTAACGCCTCGCGTCTGGACACAGACACATATGTGCGAATTAGTAGATGTAAAAGATGGTGGGAACACTTACTGGAGGCAACGCCCTGAAGGCAAAGAACCCCTCCCGAAACTCCCGATTTCTTTGTGCTAGCGATACACGATAGTTTTCCCGTATTTTAACCGTTGAAAAGCTGTCATTTTTATAATAAAAACCTTACTACATACACGAAAAACAGACGAGAGCAACATCAATGCGCGCCAAAATCATAATGACACCACACACTAGCTCACACACAAAACGCGTGCACACGATCACACACACATATCAACCCCCACCTCCCCCCCACACACACACACACACACACCTCCCGCAAGACACTCGCTCAACATACACTCATCACAGATCGAGAAGAGAGAGAGAGAGACGGACGAGAGAGAGAGCACTGAGGCGAGGACGAGAGAGATTGAGAGAAGAGGAGAGAGATGACGACTCACTCGGCAGTTGCATGTTTGGCAGGCATGCTGTGTAGGTTGCTTGATGTTATCTTCTCCCACAACACGGGTACGTAACTCGTTGGGCAGGCAACAACAGGAGTACACTCCCCTGTGTGGCCTAATCTCCACTTTATGTATTTGATAAAAAAAAATTCTAACAAAACGAAATAAGAAGAAGACTATGCGGGTTATCAGCCTGTACTCGTCATAGCCGCATTTATTTGGATAGAATAAATAATAGACTATTTCTGGAAAGAACCCCCCCCCTCCCCCACCAAGGGGAGACACTTCGTGGAAATTAGAGTTGTTTGACTCGCTTACTCGGTCAAATACCACTAGCAACAATGGCGTCGGCAAGATTGAAAACCGCGGAGGCGATTTGCAACGACTTGCAAAACATTTTAACAAAAAAAGAGGGGGGACAGTGCACAACTGACCAAGAAATCTTGCAAAATCTTGTAAAAACTTGTAAACTGTTAACAAATATATTAAGGACATCAATTTAGAACGACCGCACGGTGTTCTAAGTTATGCTCAAACACACGAGGCGAGAGCGGGGATCTATTAACGGATGGTAGAGTAACCTCCCCACATTTGACGAAGTTCTGAAATCAGGGCACGACACACCCACACACACGAAATTACTCCCTCCTTAATTATTTCCGAGCTCATCCTATTAATGAGAAGTAGATGGATGCTTGATTCACAAGATGGCGCCGGGAACCCCTCATGAAGAAAAAAAGAAAAAGAAACAAGAAAAGAGAAAAATGACAACTTGATCTGCGGTTTCTCTTCTAAGGGTCGCACACGCACCTATAGATACAGAAACCTCGTGCGCATATCGTGTCAAAAAAAAAGTAAAAATAAAGAAAGAAGGGGGGAAATAGTCGCGTGAGTCTATTTCCACCGAAGGAGATAAAAACAAGGAGAGAAACTACAGCGTTAAACGGCTAATCGCAACCGCGCGCAGCGTTATCGGCCTCCAGTGACCTGAACTTTGACCCATAACTCATTCATCGAACCGGACCTAGATTTCCTACTACCTACCCGCATGAAAATTTGATCACCCTACGTCCATTCCGTCAAACGTATAGAGAGGATACCGGCGGCGCGTATTCGGCTCCAGTGACCTTGACCTTTGACCAATAAACCTTCATTATGAATGGCCCGATCGTCCTACTACTACCCGCATGCCAAATTTGAAGCACCCTACGGTACAATTACCGTTCAAACGCTAGATGGATAATTCAAAAAACAAACATACAAAACATAGTCTCGCCTCAGACACGAGTGAAAAAACATTACCAATCCGCTCTCTACGATCGCGGTTGGTAACAAGGGTAAAAAAAAGCGGTTTGCTGTTTTCGTCAACCGGGTTTTGTGTTCTTTCCGGAAAACCCACCCCAAAAAAACCCCACAAAAAAACACCAAACCCATTTAGATGTTGCCAAAATCTAAGCCAGCAACGTCACAAAATGTTCTAACAGTAAATAACGCCTCTTATATAATCTAAAAAAACAACCTAGATCAAACTAAAACAATGGATCGCGTCATTAATACAGCGCGTTATCCATGATAAAACCCAAATAGCAATAAGAATAAAATAACAAAAATCTGAAATACGACTTCAAAAACAAAACAGAGCCACATAGAGAGAGAGCAGGGAGAGAGAGAGGAGAGACCGAGAAGAGAGATTTGCCAGAGACCGAACGGAGAGAGAGAGCGGAGAGCAGAGAGAGAGAGATGTAGAGAGAGCGAGAGGGAGACGACGCAAGAGAGAGGGAGAGCCGAGACGAGAGAGAGACGGACCCGAGCAGAGAGATGAGGAGAGCGAGAGAGAGAGAAGAAGTTCTGAAGTCTTGAAATTGATTTAATTTTTTAGGCCTAAGGGCCCATCACAATATTATATTCACACATAAACGTAGAATTAGATAAAATAACATCATTAGGAAAGAACACTTGTTATCGTTCTGGAGTGCATCTTTTTCTTTACTAATATAGGCGTTGTCACATATTTAAAAGCCTAAATATAAGTTATGATTCTTCATGAGACGAGCACAGAGAGAGACGAGATGAAGAGAGATAGACAGAGATGAGAGAGATGCAGGAGAGACGAGAGAGAGGTTTTCCGATGACCGAGATCGAGAAGAGAGTGGAGAAGAGAGCGACGAGAGATGAGGATCATTGAGAGGTACGGTCGAGACAGACGGACGAGAGAGAGAGGAGAGAGAGAGACGCGCGCGGGACACACTCGTGGCAACACACAAAGAGGACACAGGAAGGTAGACGCGCGCGCACGCACGCACAGCAGCACGCACGCAACGCACGCGCACGCACACGCGCACGCACACACACACACCACACACAACACACACACACAAACCACACACACACACACAAACTAACAGGAGTCACAAACACCACCAACCTAGCACAATCAGAAATGCATATCACCACATTACTCGAAGTCGAAAGGCTTTTTGGGCTGCGCATGTGGCGGGGTAATCAAAACGATCAACGCGCGTAATGTTCCACTCACTAGCCTGGTGCATTTTGTATACAATAGTGTTCAAGCGCTTCGGCTGTTGGATGAACCTGGAGTCTTTGAAAGCCAGCAGTATGGACAACAATAACAACAAAAACAATATCGTCCACATAATCACTATCATCTCTACTCTCTCTCTCTCATCTCTCTATCTATATATCTGTTCTCTCTCGCTTTTTTTACTGCTTTTCTTCTCTCCCCTCCACTCTATATTCTATCTCTTTTTTTCTCTCTTCTTCTTCTCTCGCTCTTTCTCTCTCCCTCTCTCTCTCTCTCTCTATCTCTCTCTCTCTCTCTAGTCATACATTTCGCGCTCTCTCTCTCTCTGTCCTCTCTATTCTCTTGCGTTCTTTCTTATTCTCTCTACTGTGCTTTCTCGCTCCCTCCCTCTCTCTCCTATCACCTGCTTTGATGCTACTTTATGTGCGAATCCTGATGTTAATATTATGCCCTGCAAGTCTGTATCTCTATCGTTATATAGTACCAATAAAGACAAATTGGAAAGGACTAGCACCGGTCTGCACACTTACAATCCACTTTATCCTGAAAAATAAAGTTACAGTTTTTTCACAAGTCTCATCCTATCTCTCTCTCTCTCTCATCTCTCTCTCTTCCTCTCTCCTCTCTCTCTGCTCGCTCGCCTCCTCTCTCTCTCTTCTCCCTATACTCACACCTCTCCTTTCCTTATCTCTCTCACTCTCCCTCTCCCTCCCTTTTCTCCCTGATTCCCTGTCCTATATTCTCTTCACCCCTCTTCGCTCCTCCTTTCTCTCTCCTCCCCCTCTCTTTCTTCCACCCTCCTCTCTCACTCTCTAATTCTCTCTTCTCTCCTCTCTCTCTACCTCTCTGATATCTCCTCTCTCCCCTTCTCTCAGTGGCCAACCCGCAGTGTTAGCTTCGACACGCAGTGTCTGTTGTAGGTATGACCGTCCACCACGCAGGACGGCGGTCATCAGACGGGACACACACAGACCTAGGCGTGTCTGCAGGGCCCTCGTGCCTCGGGCTACCACTACATTCACCACAACCATCATACATCATCATCTCTTATACTAAAGATCTAAGTTAGCTGAGGTATGTTGTCTGCTGTCTCTCTGTCCGTCTGTCTCGCCTATCAACAAACAAAGGGACTGAAATCTAACGGGAACGGGTTGGTTTCTTGGCCAGGGGTTTTCCCCACTTGATATGAGGGAGGGGGAGAGAGAGAGAGAGAGACGAGAGATTGAGAGGAGGCGATGATGAGGACCGAGAGATATCGAGACGAGACGACGAGAGAGAGGTGAGGGAGAGAGAGAGATCGAGAGGAGAGAGGAAGAGAGATCGGAGAGAAGAGATGAGAGAGAGGATTGAGGGACGGGAGAGAGAGAGAGAGAGACGAGAGGATTTCCCACGAGAGAAGAGAGAGAGAGAGGGAGAGAGGAGAGAGAGAGCGGAGGGAGGAGGGAGAAGAGAGAGAGAGCGAGATGATTTTTCGAGACGAGATGACCGAGAGGATTAGAGAGAGCGGATGAAGAGAGAGCGAGATGAGAGAGAGAGTCACGTAGAGGAGAGATTGATGAGAGCCCCGATGAGAGAGAGAGAGAGAGATGAGGAGGGAGGGCAGAGATGAGAGAGAGAGGAGAGCATGAGAGACGATTGAGACGAGACGACGAGAGATGGCAAGAGAGAGAGGGAGGGAGAGCAGAGAGAGATGAGAGGAGAGAGCTATGCTTGACGAGGGAGAGAGAGGAGAGAGAGAGAGAGAGGATGAGAGTAGAAGAGTAGAGAGAGAGAGAGGCGACGGGAGAGTGAGAGAGAGAGAGAGGGAGAGAGGAGAGAGAGAGAGAGATGAGAGGAGAGACTCGATGAGAGAGGAGATGAGAGAGAGGAGAGAGAGAGAGAGGGAGGGAGAGAGAGACGAGAGAGAGGGAGAGAGGGAGAGAGAGGCGGGAGGAGAGAGAGAGGAGAGAGAGACGATGAGAGAACGGGAGGGACGAGAGAGAGAGAGAGGTGAGAGGAGGGAGAGAGAGAGAGAGATGAGAGAGAGAGAGAGAGAGAGATGGAGGGAGAGAGAGAGAGAGAGGAGGGTATTGAGAGCGAGACGAGAGAGAGTAGAGAGAGAGAGAGAGGAGTTAGGCGCAGCAGAGTGGAGAGAGAGAGACCGATCAGAGGACGAGAGAGAGAGAGAGGGGGCATGAGAGAGAGAGAGAGGAGAGAGAGAGTAAAACATGGCATATTCACCGGGATTAGGCTCTCAGAGAGGGTGGGGGACTGGCACAGAAGAAAAGAGTATAAGAAGCAACAAGTCAAAAGAAACACATGGAGAGAGAAAAGAGAGGGGGAAAGAGAGAGGGGGGGAGAGAGAAGGGCGGAAGGAGATAGATCGTGCAATGTAACAGCAGAGGAGAGGGAGAGAGACAGATCCAGCAGAGGGGGGGAGAGAGGGAGAGAGGAGAGGAGAGATGAGAGAGGACGATTTGAGCAGAGAGAAAGACCTGAGAGAGAGACCGAGGAGAAGAGAGGAGAGACTCATGAGACGACCGCCACTTCCGCGAAGAGAGAGAGGAGGTAGAGAGATCTTTCCCAGGCAAACAAAGTCCCGGTACAAAATTTCTTGTACAGAAATACATTGAGTAGAATGAAGAACGGGACACAGTTCACTGACAAGTCTCTGTGACAATAAATAATTTGTTTCAGTCTAGCCGTCTCCGCCCTTGACTGGCAGATAGCTGAGGGTGGGCGGGCGGGGGCGGGGGTTCGCATTCCGGCGGGGATCGGGCTAGAAATGGTTTATTGGGATGGTACCAAATACTTCATTGACATTAACATTATATAAACTACAGATAACGCAACACATGTGCGTTTTAAAGAAAAAAAAAGCAAAACTGACTAACTCAACACAGGCGGATCTAGGGGCCGGGGAAGTGTGTGTCGGGGGGGGCGGGGGGGCTCGGGGGTGTCCTGACCCCCCCTTCTGCCCCAAGCTATGTACATTTAAAAAAAAAGAAAATAACAATTTTAAAAAAAAGTTCCAGAGCGAAGCTCGGGGGAACAATAAAACAGTCAAAAAGCTGCAGCAATTAACGTGAATAAGCAAGCACCCCAACGTCACTCATTAATCGAACTCACTGGCATGGCATAGAACAGTTGATTTAACGTCCTCCGGCCTAGAACAGACACACGTGGAACATTAATAACTATAAAGATAGCGGCGACGTATCCTCCGGATTGGTACTGGCAATACCAGGAAAGTCTGAAAGTTGTGTTGTGGTTTTTTAAAATAAATAATGACCCTCTACTGGCACTGACACGCAGGCCAACTGGTTGTACATACGTGACGTGACAATCCTCCCCAACATACGGGCAACAGGAGGGCTGACATGCGCACTGCGGGGGTCATCGTCACTTCCTGAGCAGGACCCCGTGTGAGCCAGTAGCACTCCCTAGATGATAAACAAAAAATAAATGCATAAAATTAATAAATACACAAATTAAGTAAATACCTAAATAAATAAATAAATGCTATTAAATATAATAAATATGAAAGAAAAAAATACCAAAGAGGCTTGACATACATCATAAACAAATCACACACCATCACACACCACACAAACACACACACACACACCAACAAACAACCACAGCACACACACCTACCCGAAGGGACCATCCAACCTATCTGGAACCGGGTATGCTCAATCAATACTAAACAAAACACAAACAGCAAATGAATCGACATTAATATAATTAAAACAACAAACAAAATGAACGAACGCCTTCGCACCTGCATTCAGTCACACCGCACTGGATTGCTGTACAGTAGGCCACCACCAACTGTTTGGGTGCTCAGCAAACGAAAGATGAAAGAACACCACTTCTCATTGCAATTCCAGCTAACAACTGTTGTGCAGGACCAACTTACTGTGGTGCAAGCAATTTAAGAACAATAAACGAACTCATTCAGCTCACCACTGGTTGATGCAGCCGCACCGTTTGGTTGCCAGTAAACGAAAGATAAACGAAAACACATCCAGCTCACACTTGTATTGCTGAAGGCCACACTACTTGGTGCAGAACCTCCCAAAAAGATAAAAGAACAATTCCAGCTCCACTGATTGCCTGCAGGATACACTGACTGTTAGTTGCCAGGAAACAAAAGATAAACGAAAAAACATGCCAGCTCATCATGTGGCTGCAGGCCCCCCCCCCCCGCCCAAAAAAAAAAACCCCCCATTTAGTGCACAGCAAACGAAAGATAACGAAACACATTTCAGCTTCACATGATTGCTTGCAGTCCACACCATTGGTGCAAGAAAACGAAAGGAATAAACGAACAATTCCAGCTCACACTGGTTGTATGCAGGCCACACTACTGTTGGTTGACAGGACAAACGAAAGATAAAGAACCACAGTTCAGCTGCACAATGTTTGCTGCAGCTACCTATGTGGTGACAGAGACGAAAGATAAACGACATCATGCAGCGCAACACTGGTGTGCAGCCACACGTTCAGTGCCAGCAGAGAAAGGAAAAACGAAACACATTCAGCTCACACTGGTTGCTGAGGCACCCATTGGTGCCAGCAAACGAAAGATAAACGAACACATTCCAGCTCACCAATGGTTGCTGTAGGTCACAGCAAAACAAAATCAGATGAACGAACACACTTTCTCACCTGCAGTCTGGATAACACTGAGTGCTGTAGCGTCCAAACACATTGGTCGCCAGCAACTTAAAAACAGTATGAACGAACGCCTTCTCACCTGCATTACAGCCAAACTGGTTTGTATGTCACACACTGGTGGTGCCAGCAAAACCAAAAGATGAAACGACACTTTCCGCTACACTGGTTGCTGGCAGGCCAAACACTGTGTGCCACCAGCAACAAAGATGTAACCGACCACACTTTCTTACCCTGCATTCCAGTCACACGGTTGCTGCATGCCACATCTACGTGGTGCAGCAAACGAAAGATAAACAACACAAGTCAGCTCATAATGGTTGACTGTGGGCAAACACCATTGGTTGCCCCAGCAAACGAAAGATCAAACGAACCATTCAGCCCTCATACACTGTTGCTGCAGGCCACACCACCCGCTACGTGCCAGCCAACCAAGATGAACGAATAAACTTTGCACACCCCCACCTACCTGCATTCCAGCTCACATGGGTTTGCGGCAGGCCACAGTAACTGTTCGGCTGCAGCAAACGAAAAGCATAACACAGAACACAGTCAAGCCACACTGGTTGCTGTGGGCCACACCGTTGTTGCCAGCAAACCAAAGCATAGAACGACACACACTTTCCCAACATTGCATCTCCAGCTCCCATCGGTTGTCCTCCGTACGTCACAACAGTTGGTGCCAGCAAACCCAAAGATGAACGAAAACACTTTCATCACCTGGCTCTCAAGCTCAAACTTTTGCTGTAGGTCACACGTTGGCGCCACAGAATGGCAGCAGCGATACGGCGCGGCACCACACACAATGGAGGGCCTTGTTTCACCGGCCGTCGTGAGATTTGCCCACGTTATTCTGAAGGGAGCAAGACAACGCACGCATCACATAGCATAAGGATACACGAGAGCGCGCGCGCAACACGTGTCACACACACACTGGTCACAACAGATACACACATGTCACACAGATACAACCACATGTCACACACCATCACAACAACATGCAAGCATACCAAGAAGAACGCACACACACCGCGGCGCATGTATGCACACACACACGCGCGTACACACACAACACACACAACACACACAAACACACACACAAACACACACACACAAACACACCACACACCACAACTAAAAACACTCACTGTCACTTCACAGACAGTTCGCCTTGGCTTAAGGCATATAGCCCACAGACCAATAGGACAATGAGCCGGCTAAGCTGCTCTTTTGACCGCAGTGTGGAAGAAAACGCTCAGAGTGGGGCTATCCTTTCGCTATTCTAAGTTGGGATAAAGAGAGAGAGAGAGAGAGAGAGATGAGAGAGAGAGAGAGACAGAGAGAGAGAACCGAGACGGAGATAGAGAGAGATCCGAGACGGAGAGAGCAGAGAGAGCAAGACCGAGACGAGAGGATGCGAGACGGACGAGATGAGATGAGAGAGAGACGAGACGAGATTGAGCGAGAGACGAGAGAGAGAGATAGAGAGAGAGAGAGGAGACGAGGCAATCTCGTATCTCTCTCTCTCTTCTCGCTTCTCTCTCTCTCTCTCTCTCTCATCCCTCACGTCTCTCTCTCTCTATCTCTTATCCTCTACGCCCAAACTAAGAACTATAAGCGTGATAAACACTAGAGGTCTGCGACGACCCACTGGCGGTCAAATATATCCACGGATATGTCGACCATTGTTACAGAAATAATTAAAGGGAGTAATTTAATGCGTGTTGTGGGAGTGATCTCGCTAATTTCAATCCCGGTCAAACAGGGGAAGTCACTCTAACCATCAGCTCTCGTCGCCTATCGACTCGTGTGTTTGAGCAGACATAAGCATTAGAAACACCGTGCGTCATTCTTAAAAAAAACCGTCATTTATATTTTTAGGTCATAGTTTGCAAGTGTATCAGTTTGTGGCACCTGCACCCTAATTTAAAAAAAAAAAGTTGCAAGTCGCTGATCGCATCCTGCGGTTTCAAACTTCGACGCACTGTTGCATGTTGCCGTTTTGACCGAGTACAGGTAATGGAAGGTAGCATTAGAGAAAAGCATTGCATATAATCATAAACACAACACACTAACACCCACCTCCACCTTCAAAACCCCCCCCCACCCCAACCCTCACACCCCCACCCACCCACCACCCCATTACACACCCACCGCGCACGCGTTAAACTCAAAATCAACGCTCAATGAGCTGGACAGACAAGAGGGGGAAAGGATCATAGACTTTTACAGAGAGAAAGCCCTTTTTTGTTCGTGGCACCCAAGCCACAAACCTATAACTCACTTTGTCGTCGTCGGTCTGTGGTCGGTCGGTCGGTGGTCGGTCTGTCCAAAATTGTCGCAACATATTGTAAAAAAGAAGAAAAGCGTGCCACAAACGACTTGGGAATCCGCGTTTTAAAGAAGTGGTTTTTTTAGTCGGGAATTATGCAAACATGACTATTACTTTGCCTCTTGCGATCACTCTCGCACAAACGCGTCGTAAACGGCCAACAGTCCGCGATGACTGCGATACTCTCCAGCCATAATGTGAGAAAAAAGTAAATCTAAAAACAAAACAAAAAAACAAGGTGCAAACGCCGAGTGGCGGCAAGTCCCTCGCAGGCATCGCCGAGCTATCGCAAATCGGATGTGTCGGCTGTAACACATACAATAAAACGCATGAAAACACACGTAACTACATAAAAAACGCATCAAAACAGCACGTATACTTGGAATAGTTTGTTTTTTTATCAGCCTTGGGTTCGGGACCCGTGATTGAGGCGACCGCGCGATCATGCCACCCGCGCGCACAGAACAAAAATTCTGACAACTGCGTTATAGACCATTCAACAAGAAATGTTGTAACCCCAAAACTGCATTGAAATACATGCAAAACTTCGCGAGATATTAGCGATTATTTTGCTTCGGGCGGTGTGACCACCGTAACTGGCGCGACCTTGACTTTTATGTAAAAACCGAAATACATCAGTGGAGCTGCAACTTGGCAAAACTAGCCTATACCAAATTTGATGATGATAGATGAATAGTGTTGAGAAACACGGTACGAACGAAAGACGGATGGACAGTACGGACACGCGCGACAATCGCCAGACTGGACGGAACAGACACAAAAACAATAGCTTACCCCGACCTTCGGCTCGGGACGAAAAAAAAACAGGCAAGACCGACACGACAGACTAAATAACCCGGGGGGGGCGGCTAAACTTTTGGGACCGGCAGTTGAGGTCACACTCGTTGGGGTAGGGGTTGGTGGCCAATGGCCACACACGCCGTCTGTACAGGGGTATGACCAGGCGACAGGGGCGTGGAGGAATCTCACATCCCCTCAGTGATCCAGTCCACCCGATGCACACACAATATAATATTATACCACTACCACATACGTGACAACAGACGACACGAATAATTCTTTAACGCATAAATCACACGACATTTAGTTTCTCGAATACTACCAGTAATAATTAATAAATAATAAAATAATAATATAATGATAATAGCTAGTTAATTAATAATACAGAATCCAATTCAAATAAATCATGTTATAATAATAATAATACCCATAATAAGGCATAACTAAAATAATAATAAAAGAACAAGAAATAAATAAAAATAAACATAATAATATTATTATTATTTTCAATAATGAGTAATAAAGGATACCTACACGAGTAAAAAAAAGGGTCCCTACGAAGCAACTTGAGCGGTTAACTGATCTCATTTTGTAGTTTGTACCGAATATGCTACCATTAAACCTTAAGAAAAAACACATTTGTAGTTTTGTATGGCGCACTTTACACAAAAACACAGTAAAAAAGTATCGTTTCCACAGAGATAATACTACCGTACAAATGAAAAACAGAATGTAGTGACGTGAAGGAGGCTGTTCTTGGTCACATGGGGAAAAAATCACCGCGATTTTGACACACAAGATCTCGAGGACGTGAGATCTGAAATACCCACACTAGCCCCAGTGTGTTATTTTGGGGACACAAATACTTTATTCCTACGAGCGCAACGACCCTTCTTTGAGTCAACGGTAACGCCTAGGAACGTAACGCCAAGTAGTGGTAACGCTGCAGTACAGCAAATCTTGAAGGAGTTTATAAGGCCCCGTTTCCCGTTGGCGCTGCCTGAGAGTTGACGCGCTCCAGATTCTCGTCACCATCGCGGCCAGGCTTTGCTGGCCATAGCACAAGACTGACTGCCAAATTTGAAGCGATTCGGTTACGAAACGGCGGATTATTTGTGAACAAGGTGATTTGAAGCGGGTATAGGCCGCGCAGTTCTGAACCGATTCGCTTCCGGTTTGGGCACAACGATAGTCACCGCCCCCCCCAACCCCCCTCCCGGGTGACCGTCATCTACCTGAAACATTTGAAGGCAAATCGGTCCAGAAATGCGGCAGATTGAGGCGCCGAGAGCTCAAGCGGATACGCGTTTCGAGCCCATTTGCCCCAAAACGACGCAAATGACAACGGGGCCGCCTCGGTTGCCGTTGCCGTTGTCAGGCTCACAGCAAATTTGAAGCGATTCGGTTAAAAAAAACGGCCGGAGGTACCTAAGGCCCCGCTATGTGTTTCCGACAGCAGACAGACAGACAGACACACACACACCACGGACATTGGCTTTTTACTATATGATGATTTCTCACTCTGCCATGTGACATTGGGTACAATATTTGATCCCCCCCCACCCCCCCTCCCACCCGGCTCTCAACCACCTTGTTGTGGTAGGGGAGCTGTTGAAAAAAAGAGTAGCCCCCACATTCCCTTTTTTATTATCTCCATCCTCATTCCAATTTATGACATGCCAGTTTTTACTTTTATTGTTCACTGGCTTTCACGAGTGATACCTACGCCATTAAAAAAACAATGGGACATGTTGACCAGCTCACTGCCATTGCAGTGAATATTTGCCTATATGGCCTTATATACCTGTATTAAGATATATACTATATATATATATTGTCACTAGGATGTGTTGTTATCTGTTACCCTGCAAGCCGATAGTAGAGTAGAGTGGCTCAACGGTTCCAGCACTGTGTGAAATTATGAGCTACTAGCGCAAAGCATAGGACTTGCACAAGGCCACCATATGGTAAACAACCTAGCAACCGGTAACGGCAAGTACTGGTAACGCTGAGTACAGCCACATTTTTTTGAAGCGAGGCAGTAGAAACGGCCGGAGTTATAAGGCCCGTTTCCACGTTGGAGCTGCTACTGAGAGTTGCCCGGGCCATAGCTAAGGACTTGACAACAAATTTGAATCCATTCGGTTAAGAAAACGCGGAGTTAAGGCGTGAAAAAGTGAAGCGGCGTATAGCGCGACGCGTTATCTGAACCGATTTGATTCGGTTTGGTAAAACGTTAGTCACCGTCCCCAGTCATCTACCTGAAAAGCAAAGGCCAATCGGCCCAGAAACACGGAGCTACGGGGCCGAAAAGCCGTTCGGATGCGCGTTTTCGCGCATTTGCCGAACCGCAGCAAACTGACACGGCCGCCTCGTTGTCACCACAGGTTGCCGTTTGCACATCGCACCGTTAGGGCTCACAAGCAAATTTGAAGCGAAATCGGTCAAAAAACGGTCGGAGTTATAAGGCCCGTTTCGTTGTTTCAGACCAGACAGACTAGAAACACAAACAGACACACACACACACTGGACTAGTTGGATTTTAATTATATGTGACTAGGGTTCCAACTGATGAAGATGCATCTCGTGAATGGTACTGTTTGTTTGCGTGTTGTTGTTGTTGTTGTTGCTGTTCAGGTTTTTGACGTTGTAAGAATCATTGATGGTGTTTTTGTTATAGTGGTCGAACTTAAGTCGGTGACCTGTCCTGAGATAACCAGAGCTGTGACGGGACCTAAAACAGACTACTAACTAATACTTGAGCTTCCAGTTCGGGGAGGTGTAATAGGGCACTCCTGATGGATGAGTTTGTAAGAAAACACGTCGAGATCACAGGGAAAAACCCCATACAGAGATTGAAACACTCAATTTGCCTCCGGTTTCCCCGAATCAACCGTTTCAAAAACGGCGATCTCATCTCTCTTGCCGCGTAGGTTGCTGGAAGCAAATCTTTCCACCCAAAGAGAAAGGTGTATGATGTCTCTTTTCTAATGGCGCCAAAATCGTTTGAAACGCAAATTTCCGCAATACAAAGCCTTTTGTGTTATCTTCTCGTAATTTTGTTTTAATGCAGTTTATATAAGGAGTCCGCCTCATCAACACACCCATCCCCATCAATAATGTGCTACTCTCTACGCATTTCCGCCAAGAAGAATCGCCGTTTTGACGGTTGAATTTCTAGGAAACAGAGCAAAGTGAGTGTTCCGATCTTAAAAAGGGCTGCCTTCTGCGTGATACGCCGCCCCCTCCTCTCTCCGGTTTATGGCAAAAACGCATCCGTCAGGGTCCACCTTTAAAGGCGTTTGAAGGAGAGGGAAGAGACTCCTGTTCTAGCTCGCACGTTGCGTTGTGTCTTTGGAAAAGAACTTCAATCCTAATGTCTTCTCTTCGCCACAATGTAAAAATATGCACCGATCTTAGTATGCGGCATGGCACTAGATCACAGAGGCAGTCTCTTGTGAATGCGGGTTGCCCACCCACCTGACAGAGCGCATCGCAGCCGAGGCGCGACTACCCATTTCGAGTAGGTGTGTGTCTTCAGCCTTTCTTGTGTATCCCTTCCCTTAGTTGTGTGTGGTGTGTGTGTGCTGTGCGTTAAGGTGGCCTGAAAGTGAGACGGCCCTAAACTCGATTCCAATATGATATGCGAGCCCCTACCTTTGCGAAGATCTCTCGTTAGGGGCCTAAGTGCGGTCCATTAACGTCAGAGACACAAAACGAAAGTCGGGGTCCAGGGGTAATGTCCCCTGCAGCGAAGCACAAATCTGATTTACGAAGGTATTAGTTTGCTTTGTACCACAATTTATGCGAACGGCTTATTTGAGACAGAGTTGAAAAATACAGCAAGACACACAAAGCTCATATTGTTTGATAAATGAAGAAAACGGGGATTAATCTTTCTGGGTAAAATTCAAAAAACAGGAAAAATCCTTGTATACAAGAAAAGTTCCACTCTCCATGTGAGACCGTGAACTCCGAGCAGCACCTAGTCCATCGCCACGTTAATGTGGGTGTTCCGCGGGCGGCATGGGGAAGGGTGTGTTTGGGCATGTATCCTCGTCACTGGCGAACCGCCCCCCCCCTGTTACGGGCGCGTACAAACCGGCGCGATAGCAAGACCTAGCACCGGCAAACTCACTCGAGAGGGGTCACAGGCCAGACCGGTCCGGAGGACTGAGTCATAGCCTAGACACAGGAAGAGAATTCACAACCGGACCCCAACGACATTGTGAGATTCCCACCTTGAATAACCGAACCTCCCACTCCAAGGCGCAGTGGGATGGGAGGATAAAAACCCGGTTGCTCCACAACTAATGTTTAGCCTACGGGTTGACACTGAGAGAGAGGAGAGAGGAGAGCAGGGGGTGGGGGGGGGAGAGAGAGAGGGAGAAGAGGCGAGAGAGAGAGAAAGCGAGAGAGAGCGAACGAAGCGAACGAAATGATCTCTAAATCCAGGGTTATCCAGATAAGCTAATTACAAGTTATTTTTTACCCACTTTTTTCCCCCCCAAGCATGAGGCAAAAACAGAGGCGAAAAAAGAAAGGCAAGTACGTTGATCAAAACCCAAGAAATAAAAACCATGAAAAAACACAACATTATTTTGAATGTAGGTACGTAATCAACAAAAGGGAAGAGGTAGTTGGGGAGTGCGGGAGGCGGGTTAGCGAGGGAAACAGTTAAATGTGTCTATGCTCATGAGGCAGGTGAATTCTTATGAGGAACATGATTATGGACCCAAAAAGATGAACATTCTGTTTGATAAACAATAATAAAAACATAATTCATTCCCTATCAGAGAGTAACGAGAGTATAAGATCGCAGACGAAAGAGAGGGGAGGTCCGAGACGAACAGCGGAAACAGCGTAACACTGAAAAAACTCTATTTAACAAGGGAGAAGAGAGAGAGAGAGAGATGAAGAGAGGAGAGAACCCCGAGAGCCACTCGATGTCTTTATGAGAAAGATGAGAGAGATGAGAGAGACGAGAGTCAGAGAGAGAGAAAGACAGAAAGACAGACAGACAGAGACAGAGATGAGAGAGAGAGAGACCGACGAGAGCCTAGATGAGAGATTAGACGGAGACGAGAGGAGGAGAGAGAGGGATGATGAGAGCGTAAAGAGAGAGACAAGAGAGACAGAGAGAGAGAGACACACAGAGGACACAGAGAGAGAGAGAGAGGCACTGCAGAGATGTTTAGGAGAGAGAGAGACCGTGATTTGAGAGAAGAGAGAGACGAGTAGAGAGAGAGAGACTAGACGAGAAGATCAAATACACTAACGGGGCATAAAAACAAAGCACAACAACACCCTGCATTCCAGGTTCGCAGTGGCTGGGGTAGGTGACCCCGTTGGATCCACAACGGGCAGATAGACGGGTGGGGACAACGGCACCAGCGGGGGGTATTCCGCGGGCAGGCACGTCCATGTGAAAAGCTGATGTTGCGTACCACATAAGGGGAAACCGTGACGCGAACAATCATTGAATTAATAGTCGGTTATAAACGTTTGCGTAAATGCACTCAGTTATCCCACTTAAAGGGAAACAAACGATCCCAGGGAGCGGTTCTTGCCTCGTCAGAAAAGCTCGCTCGCGGTAACTCACAAACAGGGAACAAGAAGGGGCGTGAACGTCCTCTGCAGATGTGATTCAAATTGTGAGCGCGCGCGGAAAAGTTACTGTACGTCCTTCGGCGAAGCCAATGGGACATTACTTTTATTTAGTTTAAAAAGGAGCGCGACTCAGAGCCCCCCTCTTTTAGAGTTGGTCGGCAGGTTTAACTGTACCTACCACCGTATTTATTAAACGCGGCCGTTATATCAGGGCATAATTCAAATAGTTTGCAGTGACAGGTGTCCGCATTACTCGGAACGCCCAAAATCACTAGTAGTATAGCAGGCAACATCCAGGGCTACGATTTGCATATTATTATTTGTGGCACACTCACTGGTGGTTTCTCATACGAGCGAAAATTGGAGCGAAAGCAATGCTATCCATTGTGTAGAGGAAAATGAAGGTTTCTCGGATAAAAAAAACACCCAACAACCTCCACTAAAGCGAACTGCTTCTGTGATTGCATAAATAAACAACTATATCACAAAGAGAAAGAAGCACATCGAACATAGTGATAAAGAAAGGGGGGCAGCGCTAACATAATTACTACAGCACCAGAAAATGTGTGTGCAGCTACGCCGTGTGTGTTGTGCAAGAGAGAGAAAGAGACAGATAGAATGAGACAGAGACAGACCAAAACAGAAAGACAGACAGAGATGGAGGAGACCTGTACGAGTTAGGGAATCTAGAGCTTGGAAAAACACTAGATCAACCAGCGACAGACAGCACTTCGGCCTCAGTGACTTCACCGTCGACCAATGACATTTATCTTCAAAACTTGATTGGGATATCCGAAGTACTATTCCGCAATGCAAAGACTTGATGGGTCCTAGATCATCCGTCAAAGCTGTCGTGTTAAATAGCCAGGAAACTGACAGCCCTGAAGACATTTTTAACCCTTTCCCGCCAATGTCCCATTTTAGCACCACAATGGTTTAATACCTGGCATCCAAATCAGGGACTGTTATCCCAAAGACCTTAGGTCTTAATTTGGGATCGGTAAGGCTAGGGGCCTAGTGTTATAACATATAAAACTTATCTAGGTCACAGAAGGAATTCGCAATATTGCAGATATTTTATGTTTCTCTACCCAGTTAAGTTTAATGGTATGTTTGGCTGTAAAATGGCTGGCCGGCCGAAAGGGTAACAGCTGTTGCTACGCCGCCTGGTGAAACTAGAGTGACCATGTGCCACAGAGTAAGGAAGAAAAGAAGGAACAAAACGGGGGAACGTGGATGGTATGAAGGACAGAAAGTGGAAGGGGAAAAGGGGCTGGGTATAACAACGCACGCATTTTAAGCCTATATAAATTACATAAGTACATATTGGAAATGATTTTAAATGCATAATCAACATAACTTGGTTTTTCGAGCCACCGTTGAGCAACTTTTCTTGGTTAGGTTTTCACTTATTCTCTGCTACAGTGTTGAGCGTGTCTGTAACTTTTTTTTGTTTAAAGGGTTGATTGCAGAGTTTAAAGGCAAGACACAAAAACACAGCCAAGCCAAAACGTTGGAATTTCTCAGAAATCGGAACATTTGACCACAGTGCAAGAATTCCACACAGCCCAAGGGAAACCAGCACATGAAGTCGTATTTGCAACAGTTATCAAACCCGTGCTTAAAGTGACGTCTCGAACAATTTTGGTATTGCTGATTTCCATCGGAATCTTTTTCACTGACCTGATAAATTAAAGACTGACCAATGGAAATCAACAAGAAACAGAACAAAATTAAAAGAATATCAGCACGCTCAGAGAATAATATAGTCCTTGAAAATGTTGTCTAGGTACAGGCAGGGGATACAAATACCGGTTTGACTGTAGAAAACTTCCAGTGCTCAGTCTGGGAAGCAAAGGTACAGTTGCAAGAAACCAGGCCAATCAGCCATACGGCACAACAGGATGCTGTTGCTGATGTCTTTTCGAATCTCAATGTATCTGAATGGGAAACGAAAGAACAAACAAAAAAGATCCAAGGTGATCAGGACAGATGATATTAAAGTGATACTCGCTAGAAACGAAAGACAAGAAACCGACGCTTTGCAAGGTGACCTGTTTTTCCACGTGTCATCAAAATGAAAATAATCTGCCCTGTAATCTTGATCAACGATTCCAATGACGTGAAATATAAAACCCTTAAAAAGTCAGCCAACAGTCAGGTGATGACAAAACCTGTAAACCCACTGGCAGTGTCATTGTCGTACAACCAGACGGCAAAGAAAACAAAAGACGCTTTACCAGTAGTAATGCCAGACAGGCGATCAACCCACAAAAACCACACGGTATGTCCATGGCGAGCAGTAAATCCTCACACGGACGGAAACCTCATCTTTATTGGAAACAGGAATCGCTTGTCAAAGCCACGAGGGAAGAATACATTGGCAACAGAGTTTATAATTCGGTGTAAAAATGTATGTAACGTAATTCCAATTTCCTTTGAAAAACTGTGATTGGAAACGTTACAATGGGCTTTACTCACCCCATATGCGTCAGTCAAATGAGGCAAATATCGGGAGGAAAGGGTTAAGAAAACTAGGATGCAGGATAAAGTTAAATTATAGTTTTTCCAGCGAGGAAAATGGGACAGGATCTGAGATCGAATGATAATTGGGGGTATATGCCAGATCTATCACAGTAGCCTGTCATGCTGGGCACTCAATGACTGATTTACCTATAGATGTGGTCAACCGGATTTGCGAAAGAAAATAACCGTCTCCAGATTTTCAAATCAATATAGATTCCATGTTGATTTATTTCAATTGATTATTGCTGAGATCTGGACTTAGATTCCACAACGCAATGAGGAATGTGCGTCAACAAGCAGTGTGTAAAGGACCAGGTGGATCAGGTAGGTATTGTTGGACGGACGTATGACAATGTCATGCCAGAATGTGGCATCCAGGTATCGGAGTTTTTTCCCCCAGGGGAAAAAAAACAGTACCGCAGTAAATGGACCGACACACCAAAATGTGTAACCCTGGCACTGACAGTCTACAGGACAAGTAGCATCACACAGTAAACTCATCATCATTGCAGTGGACTTGAGACCAGCCATCCGCATAAGTTTCAGAATGAACACTACCCTGGAAATTTGCACGTAAAAACCCTGCTGAACATTTGATGTCCTCAAATCGTTCCCTCATCTGGGATTGATTACAGTCGTCTTTCCATCGCAGCGAGTGTAGACTGGCAGACCCCAGTCATCAACAAGTTACCAGGACAGCGATAGTGGCTGTAAGGGACGGAGCGTTAGAGTCATGGCTGGTTAGGGTGGACAATAATTGATTACGAAGTGGATGAGAAGAACGGGAGAAAATTTGCAAGTTTGAATTGCAATCTTTGAAATTCGCTGCAGCCCATGCTCATATGATATCTTTGAATCAAATAACAACTGGTCGCACACCTGAAGTAGGACACGCACTGGCATTGGCACACAAAGAACTTTACTTGAATGGGGAATGCTGACGAAAGATCATCAGTCTCATCCATGACATTCCCCGACACAAAGTGCAAACTAGGGTATATGCTGAATGTTGCCTTTCATTAACTACACGCAAAACGGAAGGAAGTTATTCATGACTAAGAGGACTTGTTCAAATAATATCCTGTTGCATGCTGGAAGCTTGGGAAGGAGATAGCAACCCGTAGTGTTTTGGATTTGACAAAATCATTAGGTATGCATGGAATAGCAGGAGAGAATGGTATAATTCATATGGCCACCACGGGGGACAAAAGGTTAGAGACTCGTTGTGATAATGATAACGTGGTCAAGGAATAGCCTTCGAGTGGTTAAGATGTCTGGTCTAGTTTTCTTGCTTAAATAAAAACACTTTCATGAATGGGTCCAGATCATTCGGGTTATGGGCGAGCAAAGATATAATTACCCATGATAAGTCATGCCAAAACCAAATAGCAACTTTTGGCTTGGTTTTATATGAAGTAGATGAAAAACTCAATATGGCCAGAAAATTGTGCTTTTCATTCTGTAAAGAAAGCATTGTCCTGTATGTGGAAACGTATTAGCAAGCATGAGAGAAAACTCCACAAAGAAATTCACATGATTGACACATATGTTACCAAAGAAAAGAATAACCCCAGCCTGTTTTGACAGCTGCCCTTGTATCTCATCCCAAAGGCCAGTATTATATCAATCGAAATATATCATTTGGATGGTTGTGGGGAATCCATGGAGGTACGTGCAAAGTCCACTTTTCTATTGTTATGCTGTTCTCTTCCAGAATGATGCTTGCATGTGGGTTATAAAAAACATGGTTCGTTCTGTCCCAATCTACGTTTTTGTCTTTGTGTATACATAGCTCTCTTCAATGGTATTCAAACTTCAATCAATTTCACAATTAAAACATATATTATTTCTCTGTATATGTGCAGGTTATAAATAGTTAAAAGAGAGTGACGATCAACCATGGCTATAAAGAATAGTGTTGGGCGTGGGGGCGTGCATGCATGCATGCGTGCATGCGGTCGGGTCACTTATTACTTACTCATTTCCGGAATAATAACTAGAATTGGAGGACCAAGTAATGAGAATGAAGGGTTTCTCTCTCTCTCTCTCTCTCTCTCTCTCTCTCTCTCTCTTCCACAGAGAGACTAAGACCCCATCCCGTGCCAAGGTGATGAGACTCCCTAGAGTCAAACAGCCTCTGCCTTGGATGGTGCTGCCCTTGCCTCCTAATAAGGAGGAAACAACTAAAGCCTAGCAATTCTTTATTTTTATACTTAAAAAAACCTATAAACATCAAGCACCAATTGTTAATTTAATTGGGTTTTGATTTTTATGAAGGTTTGCATCCAAGATATAGGGACAATAAAGTTTTAGACCAATTCCTGTTATCGAATAAATATTGATTCTAATTTTTTCTAGCGATGTATTATTGTCAAAAAAAAGACTTCCAGTGCAGGGTACTGAAGATTGTAACATAAGTTCAGGGCATCATTTTTCATTCTTAACACTGGAATGTTAAATGGGGTTATTGTGAAGAAAAATGATAAAGATTTGTGTTGAGTTGTTTAGAAATTTGATTTTATATGTTTGGTATAAACATTCTAGATGAACTTCAGACCGTCTGTGGTTCGGTGGTCATAAAGTTTTCTGTAAAACCAGAGTCAAGTGGGGGGTGGGGGGGGGGGGGGACCCAAAAAAAAAAAAAAAAAAAAAACTACCACCGAAGGCGGTTTGGGTGGATGTTTGCTTTGATAAAGTATCAGATTCAGTTCGTATATTAACCCATATGCTTCGTCAAAAATTTCTTTTGATGAAACTAATGAAATACTTTGGGGTTTGTATTACAATATCATATCGACAATACACTTTGTTTATTTCGTCGGACAATAGTTTGATTTTGAGGGGCAAATATGTGATTGATCGTGATAGCGATATGGTAGTTGTTTTTTTTTATGAGGAATTATGTATGTTTCAATGAAAATAAAGTAAATTTTGCTTTGTAATCAGCTCGTATAACTTGCTTGATTTGTTAGCACAAAATCTGCCTTCTGCTTTTTCATAGCAGACAAATGGGAATAATCAGTGCTTCGTACAGTAGTCTGGACATTGGCGACCATTGGAAATGCACTCACCTCAGGATAAACAATGGTGTTGCCAAGTGGAAGACATGATCCTTTGCCATTTCACCTCCCCCATTTCACCCCACCCCCGTTCTCCCTTTCCCCCTACATTATATCTCAGCCCCCACCCTTTTTGCATCTTGGGTCTGAGAACAATCATGGACATACACACCATATGCTACTTTGCTGTCACTGTGTTCTTTGACGTAGGACTTAAGGGTTACTAAACCGTGCACATTGATCAATCAAATAAGAGGTGGTTTCCCTCGGTACATTTTCGTCTTTGCCTGGAACTTGGCCAATTAATAGAAATGTTGCTTTCGAGGTCACACTTCGAGGTAAAAAATAAATAAACGGCTGTTTTTTTTTACTGTAAGTGATAACCAACGCACAAACATTGAAGCCAATTTTGTCCAATGGTATGCAAAAATATTCTTAGGACAGGGACAGATAAAAACACATGAGAAAAACTATTCTCTGAGCAAATAGGAGTCTCACATTAATGATTGAGGGTCGAGTAAAAGACACATACCTTATACTTTCTTGCTATTGTTTTTCTTTAACAAATGTTAAAGCAATTGCATGCTGGAGGTTTCTGTGACTCCGGTTCCCATCCACAACTCTAAAAACATGGCAGATAAAAACGGAAAGAGTCAATGAACTTGCAAGAACTACACACCACGCTCAGTTTTTAAAAATGTTTTGTGATGCTGACAGTGAGCAGATATCAGTTAAAATCATTGATGTTTCCTTTTTGTCATTATTGATTGTAAGAACAAAGCTGGTCATTAAATACTTTAAGGCTCGAAATCATTCTTCACTCCTGAGATTTACGTTTCCTTTGTAAACCAAAGGGAGTTTCTCTGTATATTGGTAAAAGGCTAAAAACAAAACCCCACCAAATTCAATTAAAAATAGAAATGATATAAATTTTATCTTAAAGTAAAAGTATAAACTAACAATTGTTCTAAAAATCAAACAAATATTTGACTTGAGTGCTGGTGGGTTTTTTGGCGCTTTTACCAGTACAGGAAGGAAACATTACCCTTGTGGAACATCTTCTTGCGTGAGGTGAGAAGTAGTCCACCTGGGTAGGCTAAGCCCCATCCAGTGCTCAAGTATGATTGAGACTCCCTAGAGTCGAAACAGCTGCCATGGATGGATTCTGCCATTGCCTGCCTAAATAAGGAGGAGAAACTAAGCTAGCACTCTTTCTTTATTTTTATTTTTTTTTAGAACATAATCAAACACCAATTAATTTGAACATGGTCTGGATTTTTTAATGTGCGCATCCCAGACATAGGGACAAACAAGTTTTAAACAATTCTATTATTCATGCATATAAAGCTTTAAACTTTTGGAAGGCCTGTAGGGCTGGAGGATCAGCTTTGGCAGTAAGTTGAGAATTTTTCAATTTTATATATATATAGAGATATTTTCGGTAAAATCAGAGATGCTGACGTGAAATTTTTGTACATAAGTTAGGAATATGACTATTCAACCTTTGCTCATGTGTTCCTAGGAATAAGGCAGAACGCCGAAAACGTTAGGACATTGTAAATAAACTAAAATAACCAAAATTGCTTGTGTCTTGAATTAAAGGTTTTATTTATATATATTATATTATATATATATATATATAGTATAATAATACTAATATATAGAGAGAGAGAGAGAGAGAGAGGAGAGAGAGAGAGATGAAAACAAAATCTCCCATGTTACGGGAAATATTGGAATCCGGAAAATTCGACTGTCCCGAGTTTGGAAAATTCGGAATCTTTCCCGGGACAAATTTTGGAATCTGATTTTTTCCCGGATTGGTGTCGGTAAAAATTCAGAAAAATTCTAATTTTTCCCGGGAAACATCCGAATTTTCCCAAGCTTACCATCGAAAGTTACATGAATTGTGTTGTAACAGATGAAACTTGAACTTTGAAATGTTGAATGTGGATTAACTGAGATGAGCATTACATCCTCAAGAATGACGACAGGATATTAACAACAAAGTAATAATATATTAATAATAATGATAAGAAACAATAACATCCAACAATGATCATAATGCTGTATATAACAGTCAAATTATAAACAAAATCCAAACAATATAAAACATAAATAATAACACAAGTTATAAAATATCAGCTTAGACCAAACCATACGCACTTAAGCCGTGCACACAAGCGCACACACTTACACACGCACACATGCACACACTCACGCATGTGCACACACACACACATTAGTAAATGTAGCTGCGTGCTCGTTGCTCCCACATAATCTTCTTTAATGTTGTTTGTGATTGGCATAGTTCTGCAGGCAAACAGTTTGAACAGATTCAATAATTTATATTGCTGTACTACCCCATATCTCGTTGCATAGGGGGTTTTTTTTTTTTTATAACATGGATTCATCATAAGATGAAATAATTTAAAAAAGATAAGCTGTGTAATATTACATAAACTCTACATTGTTGTCATGATCTTAGTTTATATTTGGGCTCTCTCCTAGTAAATCTTCCAGCGACTGTTACAAAGATAAAGATCTGGGTCAGTTGTTGTTGTCGCTGCCGGATCATTTTGCTTGCGTCTCTATGGTCAAATCGTAGATTCAGATACGATGCGAAAAATGGGGGCCAGTTGCCATCTAATTATACTTGAACAATGGCGTCATATCAGTATACTTTCATGAGTTAATTTTTAAAATCCGTATTTCTACATTTTTCTTCTGGCCAGTGGAAAGAGCCATGAGTTGCTAGAAGACACTTCATTTTCAGTAGATTCAAAAGAATGAGGCAATATACATGCATAGAAAATGCACGTGAATTATTTAATACAACAAAGATTTAGGGAAATAAACAACACGTGTCAACTCATTTTTTTGTTCTTAAACACCGTGTTGAATTGAATGCATAGCCCTCGCTGGCTAATGAATTTTTTCCACAGAAATCGAAAGTTGAATTTGCAAAATGTAAAAGAAAAATACAGTGAGGGCCTGTGACAGATATTACCACAGTTTAGCCATTGCCCAAAAAAAAAAGGCAAAGCACACAATTTTAAGGCAAGTGTTGTAGAACATTTCTCAAATAGCAAAGTTTACAAAAAAGATCAGTTTTAAATACACTGGTTGAAGGAGATCAACCGAAAAATAAACGGCTGATATTTGACAACCAGGAGCAAGCAGTAGTAAAACTGTGGGAAAGAGGATGGGATTAAGCAGCCTTCAATGAGGAAAATGAGCTAATAGTTCACCAAATTCAGCATGTTTCTGTCAGGAAGAAGTTCGATTCAAAGAGGTCCAACCTAGCACACGTCTGGTCATATCAAAAACAAGTGGTAAACGTTGAAGCTGTAGCAAGCGGTGTTTTTGACCCATTAATAGATCTGATAGTTTTGTCGATTTAAATATGAATTAATAAGCTGTGTATCTGAATTCTCATGAAAACCGGAACCTTCCTGTGTATCCACACAGACTTGGTCAAGATTCAAAATCAAAAAATGGCAAAAAAAAAAAACTAGCCGCTGACTTGGAGTCATGCCAGTAGTGAGTAACGAGATTAAAGGTTTTAAAGCGAACAATCACGGACATTACGCTCACCTGCATAAAGTCAGATCTAAAAAATGGACCATAAACGGTCGATTTTGAAAGGAAAACAGTAAGCGGGCTTGTTTAAATGGTAACGAATTTAGGACACATCTGATTTTACAGGGTGTGCACGCTGACGTTGTATGACATTAGCCACACAATCACATCATTCTTACAAAATCCATAGAGTGAAGACAATGAAAAAGCACCTCCCCAAATGCTAAGGTGATCAAGCAATTAACTGGGTTTTTTTTAATTTTTAAAGTATACTCATGATTTTGTGCAGTCATGTTGTCCAACCTAAATAGACACAAACAACTGGACCAAGACTGTAGTTTAGAGGTTAAAGTCAATCCCAGATATTTGTAACTATTCACTACTTCAATTTGCTCTCTTTTATAATACAATTTTTAAGATTTAGACAAATGCCCCTCTTTTCTAAAAATCATAACTTTAGTTTTATTAAAATTTACTCAGTTTATCAGACGCTACTTGCAAATTATTTTGGTTTTGTAAACCTGAAGGTGTAGAGGAAATTAAGCTATGTCGTCTTCGAAAAGTAAGATAAAATTTATTTCAACCAAGGTAGCAATTGGAAACCATGCCTTCCTACTTACTTCTTCGGTACATCAGTTATGAGAAAAAAAGATTAAGGGAGATAACAAGCAGCCTTGCCTGAGAGCCCCACCTTAAGCATGATTGTACAGATTTGTGTATTCCCTGTAACACATAACATTTTTGTGAATGTTTTTACTTTTTCGAAAATTCTCCATCCGTTTTCTCTGTTAGCTGTAGAAAAAAATGTTCAAAGGTAGAGTATGACTTGCAGAAACCTGCTTGCTCCGCACATATTTTTTTTACAAGAGGTCATTAACACTGCGTTCTCATGACATAAGGGAAGCAGCATTTTCATTGCAAAACATTGGAGAGCAAAAATAATAATACAATATTTAAAATAAAGGGAACTAAAAAGAACAAAATTATTTCCAAATAAATTTAAGAGAGAGAGAGAGAGAGAGGAGGAGGAGAGATAGAGCGAAGAGAGAGAGAGAGAGAGAGAGCAAATAAATTATAGGATACATATGTTTGCAAGTTTGGAGTGCAAACGCATCTATAGGCCTAGCTGTTGTGTAAGCTACCTTTTATTTGAATAAGCGTGAAGACGTTGTTAAGTGCTTTACAAATTCACACAGCACAAAATCGATGTTTAATACAAGCCTTTACTGTTGGCGCTGTTTAGTTTTGGTACGGTTTATTTGACAGCATCTGTTTGCCGTTTGTTCTTTTTCATTGATCGCGCGTGTCTTGATTTGAACATTTGCAACACCTTCTCTTCTCGTACTCGTTGTTGACGCTGCGCTGCAACACTCCACATAAAGAGAAGAGGGTTGAGACCAGAATTGAGCGGTACCATGAACACGACCATGGCGTCATGCAACTGGTGTAATAAATCAAGCCCAAATGACAACAGCATTGTCACCACACCGAGGGAGAGCCAGCAAACGGCAGATGCAGAAAGCACATTTCGCATTAGATCGATTGAAAAATGTACCAGTTTCATGTGAGAATCCAGAACAATTTTGTATTTTGGAGTCCGTTTATTGACGACACATTGACAGGATTGAATGGAGGCACAAAACTGAGTTGATGAAGACAAGGACAGTGAGCCACTTGAACTGATGGCCAGAAACGATGGCAATCAAAATGAAGTCAGACGACAAAGGACCAGGACTGACCTTGTAGGCCGGTGTGACAGCCCAGGAAGAAACGGAATCAGTGAAAGCATCAGACTAACTGTCATATACCGAACATACCACATGAGCTGAAAATATCATTGACAATTTTTGTTTCTTTGAAAGAGAAAGAGTTTTAACGTGATCCCAAGTAATCAACCAAATGACCTAAAACAGTATTCTGTAGAAAAAAAGAAAAGAAATCCATTTTGCTTGCAGACCACAATTTCAGTCCAATTTCTTTTCAAACAAGACTATAGGTTTCCGTGGTATATTTCATTGCGTACATAGTAATAACACATTGAAATCCCATGCACACATCAGCAAACAGGAACATTAGTGAGATCATTAGAGAATGCTTTTAAACGTTTTTTCCCCGACAATCCAAACTATGAAACAAATCAAATTCCCCCAATGACAACAAGGCCATGACCCAGAAGTAAGTTAAGTGAAATATTGTTTGGTATCAAAAAGCTATACAGGAAGGGCATAAAAAACCTAAAATTGGGTACACATCTCAAGAAACGGAAATGCTTAGGAAGTAAAACATCAAACAAAATCGTGTTGATGAAATTATACTGCGTAACTGTTTGACGTGAGAACAGATCAAAGGGAAGTCATCATGTCTGTTTTCCCCGTAAATATCCACTAACTCAACTGGGGCATGTTTTGGAAAGCCATAAATGGAAAAAAGTGAAAGCCAGGAATGAGAAGTCAGATGTTTTAAATGTGGAAAATAGAGGTTGTTGAATAAATGAAACAGAGTGTTTGATTAGTCAATGTGCTTTAAACTATGGTTGAATTGGTTTGTCAAACAACACATTTTTCCAGCGCCTAAGGGTATTTGCTATACTTAACTATTTTAAGCTCGGCAAAGTTAGAACATTTCTAAGTTGATGGTCCTCAAAAAAGTACTGTAAGATCTAAAAACTGCAGATTGTTTATTCCACGCCAGATACATTCACCACAAACAATTCAGACAAGCTAAGAGACAAGGTAGCTGTTTACCTAACAATCGGTAACAGTCATTTGGAGGCCTGAGCAAC
Source organism: Phymorhynchus buccinoides (assembly GCA_017654935.2). Classification (NCBI taxonomy): domain Eukaryota; kingdom Metazoa; phylum Mollusca; class Gastropoda; order Neogastropoda; family Raphitomidae; genus Phymorhynchus; species Phymorhynchus buccinoides. The sequence continues at coordinate 46,601,766 of CM065694.1, forward strand.
TGCATAACGAAGTCTCCTGGGTACACAGAGTGGCACTGAAATATTGCCGACAAACAAACGAGATGACCTTGACATGCACAACCTTTCAGGGACAGAAGAAGCCATCAAACATCAGTCATCGTCTCGCTGCGGACACTGGCCCCAAACCATCACACCAGATGATAATTCATGGGGACGAGACTGCAGACTGGCTGCACTGTTAGAAGCCGGGACACGTTGATTCTAAAGCCTTGGCTCGTCTTCCCCATAAACACAGTCAAAAATTGTTGCAGAGAAGTAAAGAAAAGAGGCCAGGACAGTTCAAGCCATTCAGATTGGGACATCGGTAATAGGGTCCAGGTGCTGTTCATTTTCTGGTGACCACCTTTCTTATGAAATAAACAGTGCCGTCCCGGTAATGTAAATTGATTTTTCAGCTTTTCCATGTGGACGTTTTTTATGTTAAAGTGGTGTTCTTAACACAAACTGTCTTCGGTCTGAATGGTCCAGACAATCTGAAAATTCATTCGCAGTGTTGGCTACATGAGACACACTGACCAGTTCTACACAAAGGAAGCGTCACACATGGCGGATGTTCACAGTTGAATGATTCACCACTGTTGGTCTGACAGGTATCTCTGAAGTCGCACTAGTAGTGTGTGGTGCACTGTTGTGAAGTCCATCTAACACCTAAAATAGATCAGATTTGCATGAAGAGCATGCTGGACCAGGAAGAACATGATGGGTATGGTATGCTTTGTTGGTCATGTTGACGATATCAATATATGGCTTCTGCAATGGCTATCTGTTCAAACGACAAAAATGAGCGAGTTATGAATGTGAGGGCAAAACTCGATAGACAAAGTTGATGTTAGTGGAGGTGAATAGGGTGAAGGGGAGATTGCCAAAGGTATTGTTTGAAGAGACGTGCCGCCAAAATGGTTGTAAATTTACTTTCACAGAGATCATTAGCATCAACAAGGTTTTCATACTACTTTGCGTATCAAGTTAAATCCATTGTTTCTAGAATAGCAATTCATCCTGTATGCATTGTATAGATGCAACAGTGTCCAAAAGAAAACTATTACATCAACGTTGTATCTCCGCCACATGAGAATGTATGCATACATAAAATGGTCTGGAATCAAAGTTCTAAACTTATGCAATCAGGTATCGACTGGTATTTGCTAAGAAAATTGGGAAAAATATCGTAAAATCTGTTTCTGTTGTCATTGTGTCTGGAATCCCACCATGGGAGCATCATAACTAAAGCATTAAAATACAGATAAGAGTTTTTCCATGACCACGAAAAACATTGTCTGTGAAGCCATCTTTCCCGGGCAGCTAGGATGCGTAGGGGCAGTGTTGTTTCATTCCAGATCCATCTACGCATTCTGTTTTCAAAATTGCAAGCAATGTTGGTGAAGCTTGGAGGTAAAACTATACCGAAACAATTGTAACAAAACAGTGGATTGATTCTAGTATTCGATGATAAAATACTTGGATTCACGAAAAGTGGAGGAACAAATTTGCATATATACGACGCCCAAACCTGAGAAATTTGAACTATAACGTTGGATGCCCTACACCAGTTTTGCTGGGTTTTAAAACTGGTTCATGTAGTTTTGCGACATGTAGCTGAGCGTGCTTGGGTTTCTGTATGATCAGTCTTATTTCTGTTTCGGAAGGCAATCGATGACTATTTGAGAATGCTGACCATTGTGATCGTTGTTCGGGTAATACTGACACGTTTTGTTATAAAAGTAATGGTAATAGTTGCCCATTCCACATGGTATATCATATACCCAGACTATCTGTACGGCAGATTAATAAAAACAGTGGGTTTTGACAATCCTGATTTCATTCTAACAGGCAGGATCTAGTTGATGTTGAATATATACAGTTCTAGGTGATAGAAAATTGTTCTTCCAGAGAATGTACACCGCATTTCAGGTAGTTGAATGCCAAGTTTTTTTGTACATATATGATATACCATTGCCTTACCTTACAACACCAATATTGCTCATCGGAATATGGATGAGAATGTGCACACTTTTGACTTAGTTTCCTTTACCCGCATAATACAAAAAAGCTGTTAGTTTCCAGCACACACTGTAGATGCTCCTGGTGGGAAACCTCCATGGCAAATTTCTTCCACAGTTCTGATCTCTGCTTTTGCCCAGGGAATGTGTATTCCTGTGCGGTTCTGATTGGAGAAATACTGAATCAAGACAGACCTCAGTGACATTTAAAGACGAGGAATAAGCATGTTTTTATGTCGTGGGTACCTTCTTGGCTCAAATGAATCTATGTGGACAATAATTAGGAAATGGGTCACTATCTGCAGACTACCAGAATATGATGGCTTGACTTTGAAAAAAAACATTAGACAGTGTGAATAGCATAAAACGATATTTATGGAGCAAACAAGAAAATCCAGAAAATGACAGTAAAAAAAATGACGTAATGAAAGTATTTATGCCATGAAGAAGCAGAACCATAAAAGAAGCAGGCATTTCAGAACTGTTCTATAAGAAATAACAAGGAGCTGGTTCTACATGCGGAGTCGAAAACCTGAATATGTACATCTGGCAAGACTTGGTCAAGACAATGAAAAAAAATGGCAATAGCCCACCTTTTATGGACTCATACCAATCAAGGATTGAAGGGGAAAGAAAACCCCACAACATTTTCCCCATGACCCACCAAGAGTCCTGATCTTCTTTTCTTCTGCCAAATGAAGTCCACCTGCCGTAAACCGGCAAAATAAACCGACATGATAGTGGGGTTTCAAAGAAAAATGCTGGAACGGGGGAAAAAAAAGTCCTAGATAGATAGAGAGATGGAGGGCATTAGGCACCCCGGCGAGTCCGAGATACACCTGGCCCCATCTAAATCTGATCGAAAAACGGGCTGGGTTCTGTTGGAAAAGGAAACACAGTCGGTGGCTGTGTTGAATGGTTAAAAATCTCGAATTGTGTTAGGGCATGCACGTTGACGTCCATGAATGGTCAGCATAGCCACAAGAGCCATAATCCTTACAAGATCCATAGAGGACAGACAGTGAACAACTCCAAATGCTAAGCGGATGAAGCAATTAACTGATTTCGTTATTTCTTATAAGGTACACCTCAGTTTTGTGCAGTAGGTCGTACAAACTAAAGTTCAACACAAACAACGAACAAAGACGTACCTGTTCTTAGCTGATAACTTACTTTGTGAGCACATACCCTACTTTTGACATCATCTTGACCTTCGACATGATCAAAGTTTGTCTTTTGCTATCTTTGGATTTTTTTACAGTTACGGCGCCAATTTACTAGATGGAAGAATAGTTGCAAAGTACATCAAAACTGCAATTAATATTCTGTACCTTAATGAACCTGTCGTTGGCCCTTTGTATGTTGAAAAATCTTGAAAACTATCATATATATATTTCTAAAATTTAGGTGGAAGGATATAGGAATTTCATGTACCCACGTCCTGCTGACGTGACCTTGGACCCACGAATGAGCGATCTGATCTAAGTGTGCTAACGATTGTGGGTTACTAGAAAAACTAAGAATATCCATTCACGGTTTCCGTGCATAGAGGAAGGGATAAGGGAGTCTAGATGGGAAAGAGCTTCTAAACCCCACTGAATGAAAAAATGTAGGAGGAGTATAAAAAGGACCGGCGACCAGGGACATGTCGTCAATCGGCGACAAATTCAATCTTTTTAACATTGTTTGCATGCTTGGAATTGAGAATACTTGACTGTGTGGTATCGTATTGAAATACAGTAAATATAGTTGCTCACGGAAAACGTAAAATATTTTTTCTAAACTTTTTGCATAGTCCTAGCTTCGATCAGAATA
>CM065694.1:46613601-46618601 GCA_017654935.2 Phymorhynchus buccinoides
CGCTTCAACCACAATGAGTGACCTTCATCCACCCCATCCAAAAAAGGCTACTCTCTCCGGCATCTCCGCCAAGGAGAAATCGCCGTTTTGACGGTTTAATTTCTAGGACACCAGAGCAAAGTGAGTGTTCTGATCCTTGAAAAGGCTGTCTTTCTGGTGATCTCGACGCGTTTCTTGCAAAATCTCATCCGTCAGGGTCCACCTTTAAGGTTGATGACTACTTCAAAATGAAAGTTTTGAGGATTTACTGAAATGATATTTTTTGGAAAGGAAACCTCATAACAATGTAAAAAAAATACCAAGTTATTGTTGCTGTGAGCTCTTTTGTTGTTCGTGGATTTATGAATGATGTCAAAAGGTTGATAAGGGCAAATGAAAGATATGTAATATTTGTCTAATTTAGGGCATGGAAGAGGGGTGGGGGGTGGTTAGGACGAGGAAATAGGTAAGGACAGGAGGGACGCCATGGTGTCTACACGTGCGCTGTTCACGCGACCCGCGCACGCAGAAATCAAGTATACTTATAGAAACCCTTATTTATTTACGGCGTGTGTGTGTGTGTGTGTGTGTGTGTGTGTGTGTGTGTGTGTGTGTGTGTGTGTGTCTGTCTGCCTGTCTGTAGGCTATGTGTGTATGTCTGTGTTTGTGTATGTGCGCGCACGTACGTGCATGCTTGCGCGCGCGCTTGCGCACATGTGTGTGTGTGTGTGTGTGAGCGTGTTTGTGTGTGTGAGCGTGCGTGTGTGTGTGCATGCATGCATATGTATATTATGCGCGCGCACGCTCGCGCGTTTGCGTGTAGGAATCAACCCATACTTAAACCCCCCTCTTTAGGACCACAGCATCGCAACTACAAGCATGCAGAGCCATCTCCACGTCAAACAGCGGTGGCACAGCATCAAAAGACATGGAGTGGTGTGCGCGGCGACGGTGAAGAGGCTTCCACCATACAAGAGGGGAGCGATGCAGACAATGGGCATGCTGAAGGATTTAGGGAAGAAGAACCCTGTCAGTGTGGGCAGAAACGACAGACAGACAGACAAGACAGAAAGAAGGAAAAAATCGATCGTAGAAAGAGAAAGAACATGGAAAAATAACGAACTGGCTGCCTGTCAACGATTCTCGGTGCTTGAAAGAGAAGAGGCTCGCTTTGATGGCTGCGAAGATGTGGAAGCTGATGATGATGATGATGATGATGGTGATGATGATGATGATGATGATGGACGGTGCATGTCAAGTTGTTCTGCAACAACAAGATGGCTGCTGAAAAAGAAAAGAATGTATGCCCGTCTGTCGTTTCTGACTAAGCGCACGTACACACGTACGGGAAGACGGGGTAAAAAGCGCATGGGCGGGTAAGAAGCCCACCCCAATTATCTCATGAAATGAAGCAAATTTCAGTCTCATTTTGCCCATGAGACGAGCGTTAATGTCTAGCATTCGTCTCATGGGCAAATTTGACTGACATTTTCTTTATTTCATGAGATAATTGGGGTGGGCTTCTTACCCGCCCATGCGCTTTTTACCCCGTCTTCCCCTACGTGGAACTTCCGTGCGGAAACCCATAAATAAGTACAAGAAAGAAGGAGAAAAAAAAATCGCACGTTTCCTGTACCGGACGGAAACGCGTCCGCTTATTTATTTCCTTCTTTCTTTTACTTATTTACGGCATTTCCGCACGGAAGTTCCGCGTATACGTGTACGTGCGCTAAGACTTCCAGATAGCAAGGGAGTCAGCTACTATTCTTGAGAGCTGGGCTAAAACTTGCTCGTAGTGGAGACGCTTCGCGCAGGGTAAATGGCTGGGGAACACATGCGCGCGCATTCAGCAGGGCCGCCATTTAGGTTTGGTCGCCAGTGTCGTCTGCTGCTACGCCGTGTCCTGTGCTAATTAAATTGACCGCCGATTCATTAGGCCTACGGCGTCGGTTGAATGTCCGCAAGCTAAAATAATAAGCTTAAGCTTAGTTGAAAGTGATTAAAAGTAAGCGTCATTACCATCCATTTGCTACGAAACGTGTTCAGAGACCCTGTTGCTAAGTTCCAAAGTTATTGAGTGATTCGAGATTCCTGATACTATACCACAAAGAAAGAACGACTGCTGGCATCTTTCCTGTTCGATCTGTGAAATCCGTAGGCGCAGCCTTCCCAGTTCAGCGCGAAAATGGTGTTTTACGTCCTCTTGGTCTGAATCAGACACATATGGGACATTTGTAAATACAAATATGGTGGGAACAATACTGGAGGCAATGCCCGGAGGCAGTACGAAACCAGTAAAGTCACGATTTTTAAAAAATTAATACAGATAGGTGTAGCGGTTGTCGCATGAAAAAATGTAGCTCGTAAAAATAAGTAGCTCGCTACCTATGACAGTGTGTATTTGCGACATTGAGCATGAACCACAAATTTCACTTTTTTTCTAGGGTTAGGGTTAGGGTTAGGGTTAGGTAAATGGTTAAAGTACAGAAAAAGCGAAATTTGTGGTTGTCGCAAATACAGACTCTCATAGTAGGGGAAGACGGGGTAAAAAGCGCATGGGCGGGTAAGAAGCCCACCCCAATTATCTCATGAAATAAAGACAATTTCAGTCAAATTTGCCCATGAGACGAATGCTAGACATTAACGCTCGTCTCATGGGCAAAATGAGACTGAAATTTGCTTCATTTCATGAGATAATTGGGGTGGGCTTCTTACCCGCCCATGCGCTTTTTACCCGGTCTTCCCCTAGCGAGCTACTTATTTTTACGAGCTACATTTTTTTCATGCGACAGCGGTAACCACGCCTCGGTTAAACCTCATCGGCTATGGCACCGCTACAAGTATTTTAATAAACACCCCCCTTCCCAGTTCAAATCTTTCGGCGAGCTTTTATACCTCCTTGATAGCTTTTATACCTCCTTGATAGCTTTTATGCCTCCTTGATAGCTTTTATACCTCCTTGATAGCTTTTATACCTCCTTGATAGCTTTTATACCTCCTTGATAGCTTTTCACAGTTGGTGTATGAACCTACCGTCGACTTTGTACCAACTTCTTTGTCTCTTCTCCTGTTGTAGTTCGAACAGTCACAAAATGCAACTCGCTTCCGACAGTTTTGCCATATTAGTTGTCCCGTCTAAATGTCAAGATGTGCCACCCCCCCCCCCTACCTATCTCGGTTAATTCTATTTTTCCGTTATTGCCTTTCTTACCATACATAAAGCTGTATTTTAGGAACATTTTTAGCTAATAACCTTTTTTGGAATACTAACCCTATCCCTAACCCTGCCCTAAACCTAACCCTACCCCCCACCCTATAAGACGGAAAAACGCAACGAACCACAACTGTGACAAATCGCGGTGTACTGCAGTACATAGTGGGGGGGTAGGGGTTAGTTTATTAGCTAAAAATGTTCCTAAAATACAGCTTTATGTATGGTAAGAAAGGCAAAAACGGAAAAATAGAATTAACCGAGAAATGCAGGGGGGGGGGGGGGGGGGCACATCTTTACCTTTACTAATTCGTTGAAAGCGTGATAATACACCTGCATGACAAACCCCCCGCCATTTTTGAAGGGGTGGGGATGGATGGGGAGGTAGCTATTTCCTTTGTTGTGAGCTAAACTCCTTTTGGCAAACTGAAACTGCATGAAATAAAGGCTTGTATTGTGTACGTTTCGCGCAAACGATTTTGCCTAATTAACCCTTTCGACACCGGCCATTTTTTCAGCCCCCAAATCTTAACTGGGTAGAGGAAAACAATTGTCAGCAATATTGGGAATTCCTCTGTGACATGTATAACATTAGGCCTATCCTTACCTCCCAAAATTAAGAAAATAGGGTCTTTGGATAACAGGCCCTGATTTGATGCCTTTTAGTGACATGGGTGTCAAATCATTGTGGTGCATAAATGCGACATTGGCGGTGAAAGGGTTAAGCGACTCAGCCAGCCATTAGAAAAGAGAATGCACAATACTTGTCTTTCACTGAAACATTCTGACGTCCAGCACCTCCGCCAAGGAGGAATCGCCGATTTGACGGTTTGATTTCTAGGAAACCAGAGCAAAGTGAGTGTTACGATCTCTGTAAAGGGTGTTTTCCAAGTGATCTCGACGTGTTTCTTTCAAAAAACGTATCCATCCGAGTGCCCCTTTAAACAACGAAATTGACAACCGTAGCAACGACTGTGCGCCAGTCATTCCTACTCTCTCTGTGGAAAGAGGGTTCCTCCTACCTTGAGAATCAGAGTCTTTTGAAAAAGAATTTGTTTTAACGATTTCCACATTCACCTTTACTCACAATAACACAATACTACAATAATAACGACCCCCCCCCCCCCATTCACCGTTACTTACAATAACACAATACTACAATAATAACGATCTCCACATTCACCTTTACTCACAATAACACAATACTACAATAATAACGATCTCCACATTCACCTTTACTCACAATAACACAATACTACAATAATAACGATCCCCACATTCACCTTTACTCACAATAACACCATACTACAATAATAACGATCTCCACATTCACCTTTACTCACAATAACACAATACTACAATAATAACGATCTCCACATTCACCTTTACTCACAATAACACAATACTACAATAATAACGATCTCCACATTCACCTTTACTCACAATAACACAATACTACAATAATAATAACGATCTCCACATTCACCTTTACTCACAATAACACAATACTACAATAATAATAACGATCTCCACATTCACCTTTACTCACAATAACACAATACTACAATAATAACGATCTCCACATTCACCTTTACTCACAATAACACAATACTACAATAATAACGATCTCCACATTCACCTTTACTCACAATAACACAATACTACAATAATAACGATCTCCACATTCACCTTTACTCACAATAACACAATACTACAATAATAACGATTTCCATATTCACCTTTACTCACAATAACACAATACTACAATAATAATAACGATCTCCACATTCACCTTTACTCACAATAACAC
>CM065694.1:46628601-46633601 GCA_017654935.2 Phymorhynchus buccinoides
CTCATGTGACAGGAAACTGTCTGAGCGAACAAAGAAGAAGAAGAAGAAGAAGAAGAGATGGCTGCGATATTAACCCTTTCGCATTTGGGATTTCCTTCTGTGCCAGCCATTTTTCAGCCAAAAAATACTCATTAAACTTAACCTGGGTTCCGGGAGGAGAAAACGTAAATCTGCAATTTTGGGTTTTCCTCTGTGACATGTATAACATTACCTGGCCGAGGTTATTTCCTTAAGGTTTTGCTCCCGAAAGGATTTTGAATGTCGGCACGTGAGAAAATAGGCGCGGTCTTCGGATTTTAACAGACGTGTGACTGCTATTGATAGCCTTTTAGTTTGAAATTGAAGGCTATAATTGGGTGTTAAGTTGTCACCAAGATGGTGCTAGAGCAACATGCGACATTGGCGGTGAAAGGGTTAATGAATAATACGGATGAACGTGGACGTTCGCTTATTATGTTTGTGTGTGTGAAAGACTTTTGGACCAGCGGTTTATTTGACTAACGATGATTTAGTAACACACGGTAGGAAAAGATTAACCATGCATGTTTTGTAAAGTGAGAGAGCTTGACTTCAAAAACCAACAACTGTTGAAGCCCCTCGAAAATAAACAATGGGCGTCAATTAAGGTGACAGACTTTAAGTGTTAACCCCTTGACTGCCATATAACGTATCACTTTGTACTGACTTGATGACATCACTTGTGATGACATTGGTCATCAGACGAAGAGGAATAACTCTCAGATATGCTGGCGTGTGCTCTAACACAGTCAAGAGAGTAAGAAGTTATACCCCCAGACCATTTTGCCAAAATTGGCTCTATCAGGCCCTGTTGATGCCTTTTAGTGACTTTTTGTTCATGGCATGGTTTGTACAATGAAACGCGTGGACGTAAGCGGCTTTGTTGTCTTTGATTTTCTACTGGCAGTCAATGTAGCAGAAACTTTAAGTGAACAAGCCGACGTAACGTCCCACATCCGCTATCACTCATCGCTGTCAGCATCCCCACTATCACTGTTTCATCTCTGGCCATTTAACAAGTCACTAAATCGCTGTCAACAAACAACTCTCCACAAACTACTGTCTTAAACAACAAAAAAAAACACACACACACACACCACACACACACACACACACACACACACAAACAACACACACACACACACAGAAATCAGAAAGAAACAAGTGCAACGCCGAGCGGCTGCAAAGTCCCCTCGCAGCATCGCCGAGCTACTCCGAAATCGGAATGTGTCGGCATGTACATACATAAGAACGCATGAAAACAGCACGTAAACTGAATGGTATTTTTATATATAGCCTTGGGGTTCGGACCCGTGAATTGACTACGATCATGCGCACACGCGCGCACCTTACATAAAACGCATCAAAACAGCACGTAACTGAATAGTTTTTTTTATATATAGCCTTGGGGTTCGGACCCGTGATTTGAGCGCGCGCGATCATGCGCACACGCGCGCACAGAAAAATTCATGACAACTGTGTTATAGACCATTCATCAAGAAATGTTGTGAAAAAAACCTGCATTAAAATACATGCAAAAGGTCGCGAGATATTAGCGATTATGTGTTTTCGGGGTTTGAACCCCGTAACTGGCGCGACCTTGACCTTAATGTAAAACTAAACACATCAGTGGATAGCTGGCATCTTGGCAAACTAGTATACCAAATTTGATGATGATAGACAGAATAGTTTTTGAGAAAAAACGGACGAATAGCAGGGACGGACGCCGGACGGACTCAGACAGAAGAAAAACAATAGTTCCCCGAACCTTCGGATCGGGGACTCAAAAAGATGCCTGTACGTTCTGACTGTAGATTAACCTTCCTCAACCCGAAGGTCCAAATACTAATTTGTTTTTCGTCCAATCGTCTCCTTCCCTACCTCTCCCGTCTACCCCCCCCCCCCAACCCCCGATCTTTTACCTACCCCCCTCCCCCACCCCACCCAGTTCCTCAATCTCGCCAACTCCTACTTACTCATGTTTGTTTCTTTCACCTTGGTGTTTGCTGGAGGGCACACGCCGCACACGCACGCACACAACACCACACACACACACACACACACACACACCACAACACACACACCACTAAACACACATCACACACACAAAAAAAAACACACACACACACACACACATCAGTCAAATTTGCGGGTACTACATCTGACCATTTTTCCTTGAAACTCGCGCGCGCGCACACACGCACACATACACACACGGACACACCACGCGCAGACCACACTGCACACCGCACACGCGCGCACGCACACATACACAACGATCACATTACACTATACACAACGCACGGACACGCACACAGCGCGCACTTAACGCACACACGACACGCACGCGCACGCACACACGAACACACCACGCACGCGCACGCACACACACACACACATCCACAACACACACACACACACACACAAACATATACACAAACACACACATATTCACCACATGCACACTCACGCGCGCGCGCGCACGCACGCACGCGCACACGCACACGCACACACACAACACACACACACACACAACACACCACATACATATATATCCACACAACGCACACACGTACACACACACACACAAACACACACACACACACACAACACACACACACACACACACACACACACCACAAGCTTGGCCATCTGTCATCACACACACACACACAACACACGTACGCACACACAAACACACACACACACACCACACACACACACACACACACCACACACAGCACACACACACACACAACACACACAACACCAAAACACACACAAACAAACACAAGCCCACACCAAGCCTCACCCCACACCCAACCCCCAACCCCCACACCACCATCATCACCACCACCACCACCATCACAACAAGGAATCCCCTCCCCCCTTCCTCCCCTCAGACATTTTCTCTGTATCAACGGTTTTCTGGCCAAAATAAACAGGCTACTGGAATCAGGTTTACATTGCAGAGTCAATACAGAAGAAGAAAACAAATTGGATGGGTGCTTGCCAAAAGGTAGTATCGACTCTCTTCATTCTTTCTTTGTGTTAGTAGTATCTGGGCATAATGCCCCTTCAAATCTGAACTGGTTTTTTGTTATATTTTTGGCGCGTTATATTTTTCGTGTTAACTTAGAGAGAGTAGAGAGAGAGAGGAGAGAGAGAGAGAGAGAGAGAGAGAGAGAGAGAGAGAGAGAGAGAGAGAGAGAGAGAGAGAGAGAGAGAGAGAGAAAAGAACACGAAGTGAGTCTATAGTACTATGATAGTTGTTCGGTTGTCTGTGTCTGTGTGTATGTGTGTATATAATTATATACACACACACACACACACACACAGACAGACACACACACACATCACACACGCGCACGCGCGCGCGCACGCACACACACATACTTACATACAACGCACATACGCGTTTACATATATAGGGGAAGACGGGGTAAAAAGCGCATGGGCGGGTAAGAAGCCCACCCCAATTATCTCATGAAATGAAGCAAATTTCAGTCTCATTTTGCCCATGAGACGAGCGTTAATGTCTAGCATTCGTCTCATGGGCAAATTTGACTGAAATGTTCTTTTATTTCATGAGATAATTGGGGTGGGCTTCTTACCCGCCCATGCGCTTTTTACCCCGTCTTCCCCTATATATACAACATATATATATATATATATATATAAACGGCTACTCTGTGTGTGTGTGTGTGTGTGTGTGTGTGTGTGTGTGTGTGCGTGTGCGTGCGTGCGTGTACGTGTGTGTGTGCGTGTGCGTGTGCGTGTGCGTGTGCGTGTATGTGTGTGTGTGTGTGTGTGGTGTGTGTGTGTGTGTGTGTGCGTGTGTTGTGTGTGTGCGTGTGCGTGTCGTGTGCGTGTGTGTTGCGTCCATGGTCTAATCTCCGAACTTCAACGTTGGCATTTTCTCGGGCAATAGAAGACATTACATTGTTCAAACTTTGCACACATATAAATGTCTATGCCAGCTTTCAAACAATAATGATTTGAATACTTAAATACTTTAAGCTTTTATTGTCAATCTTGTACTTTAGACACCCCCCTCAATCTTTGTTTGTTGTTGTCCCACGTGTTCCTGTGCGAGTGAGCCTTGAAGGCTTTGCCTCTTGGTTTTTTTGGTTTATATCAGATATTGGGCATCTGGTCTGCCAGAGGAATGGACTGTTTAGGCTGAGATGGATTAGTGGATTACCTACCCGACCAGGTAAACTCCTGGTGCCAGGAATAGTTAGGCCAGTTGTTTTTGTTCAGTGTTTTACTTTTTTTCTCTGAAGCTGTTTTTTCCTCTCTCTCTCAAAATTTGGTTCGTTCATTCTCTCTCTCTCTCTCTCTCAACCTTTGTTTAGCCTCAGGGCTGAGTGTAAAAAGCAAATTGTGTGCTTATCTTATAACCCTGATTAAACAAAAATGTCGTTCGTTTTCTCTCTCTCTCTCTCTCTCTCTCTCTCTCTCTCTCTCTCTCTCTCTCTCTCTCTCTCTCTCTCTCTCTCTCTCTCCTCTCTCTCTCTCTCTCTCTCTCTCTCTCTCTCTCTCTCTCTCTCTCTCTCCTCTCTCTCTCTCTCTCTCTCTCTCTTCTCTCTCTCTCTCTCTCTCTCTCTTCTCTCTCTCTCTATCTCTCTGGGTTGGTGGTTCTTCTCTCTCGAAAGAAAATATTTCAGAAAGTTGGAAAGGAAGGTTCTCTAGAATCTCGAGAGAAAGAGAGAGAGAGAGATCCTCTCTCTGGACAGAGAGATAACATCCAGAGGAGATCCTCTCTCTCTCGGCTCCTCTCCATCCTTCTCTCTCTCTCAAGAGGGAGAAAGAGAGAGGTTGGTAGAACACAAGAGAGAAGAGAGAGAGAGAGACGAGACAGAAACAGAGAGACCCAGTACAAGAGGACGAAGATAGAGACTGAGAGAAGAGAGAGGGGAGGGCGAGTACCGAGACAGAAGGATGAGAAGGGACATGAGAGAGATTTGAGAAGGGAGGAC
>CM065694.1:46646101-46656381 GCA_017654935.2 Phymorhynchus buccinoides
TCTCTCTCTCTCTCTCTCTCTCTCCTCTCTCCTCTCTCTCTCTCTCTCTCTCTCTCTCTCTCTCTCTCTCTCTCTCTCCCTCTCTCTCTCTCCCTCTCTCTGTTTGCACCATAAGCCTGAACCGCGATCTTCAATTCCTTGCACGTGTTGACCATTAAAGCGTCTTTCTTCAAATAAAATTCCGTCTGAGCCGTCAAAAACACTTTCTTCAAATAAATTGGGTTATAACTATCAAAGCCATCTTTTTCAAACAACGTTTTCAAAGCCTCTTTCGTCGAATGGAATTTTGATTAATGCATCCTTTTCTACTTTATTTGTTTAAAAACAAAACAACAAAAAACCATGGTAAGTTTTTTTTCCTTCTTCATCTGGCATTCATCATTCATCGTCTTCTACGTCTTAACCATCAATCAAAGCCTTTGATATTTTGACGGCAAGGCCATTGTTGTGCTTCTTAAGGGCCAGTCACGCTGCATACGATTTGACCCCAATACGATACGATAGTGACGATGTCTGCCAGAAGAGAAAATGGAGTTGTACGTCCTCTTGGTCTGAATCAGACACATATGGGACATTTGTAAATACAAATATGGTGGGAACAATACTGGAGGCAAAGCCCGGAGGCAATGCCGGAGGCAATGCCCGGAGGCAGTACGAAACCAGTAAAGTCCCGATTTTTTTAACATGAATACAGATAGCTGTAGCGGTGATCACGCCTCGGTTAAACCTCATCGGCTATGGCACCGCCACAAGTACTGTCTTAATTTGCAAGATGTGATGTCTGTCAGTCATGATTCACGTGAAATATTTCCTTCTAAACAAAAATCTCGACCATTTTCGTTCCCTCTACTCAAGTAGACCGCAACACACCAATCAAATCAAATGTCCAATACTTCTTCTTCTTCTTCTGCGTTCCCAGGCCATATGGCCATGATGGGTAAGCTACGTATGTGTCCGGTTTTCAGTTGTCACTGGTCTCCCCGCTGCACACAGCCGACACATTCCGATTTCGGAGGAGCTCAAAGGAATTTTTTTTTTTGGGGGGGGGAGATTTGTTTTTGAAAAAACGCAGGAGAATGGGCCAATAAGTCAGAAAGATAGTAGATGACGGAAAGCAAAGGGAAAAGGCAGAGTCAAAGAGATTGACAGATTAGAGGAAGTTACGAGCACAGAACTTCCAGAAGGTGGGGGAATTATTTGTACGAAAGACCCCCTGGTATCCCCACGGAGACGTCCGATACAAGAATAAGATATTTGATCAGATTCGTATACGGGAGACTACAAACATAAGCGAACATAACTAGTTAGGATTTCACCAGATGTATTCATTTCATATAATCACAAAGCAGGTGTTTGTTACGTTATAGTGTCCTATGCCGTTACATTACATAACATCTAATGATTTTGTCTCTATTCCTATTGCCAATGCTTACTCATTGCGACACGGGGTTGGAATACTGGTCTGCACAGTGATGTGAAGTGGAACTCTCTCTCTCTCTCTCTCTCTCTCTCTCTCTCTCTCTCTCTCTCTCTCTCTCTCTCTCAGCGTGTGTGAGACGACTTTGTATTTCTGATCGCTTAGGATTATCAATGAGATATTGAGGATTTTACTTTTACTCATCCTTTGTCTATTTTTTTTTTTTTTCATTTGGTTCTACGTTTTCTCTTTATTGTTATGTTTACTGTTCGTTGTTGATTGGTTTGATATTTTCGTAACTGTGTTTTCCCCCCCCCCCACGGTCCCCCCCCCCCCCCCCCCCCCCCCCTTTCTTTGTTATGTCATAAACTGGTATAATTCCGCCTAATGTTTATGCTGTGTAATTTATATCGAACTGAGCACGTCATAAGCGTTGCTTGTTGCTGCTTCAGTTATGTTGTTGCTGTTATTATTGTTTCTTTGGAAAATAAAACATTTAACCCTTTCGCCGCCAGCCATTTTTTTTTAGCCAAAATACCATTAAACTTAACTGGGTAGAAAAAACAAACCCTGCAATATTGGAAATTTGTCTGTGACATAATATACAACAAGAGACCTATCCTTACCTCCCAAAATTCAGAAAATAGGGTCTTTGTATAACAGCCCCTGATTTGGTGCCTTCTAGTGACATGGGTGTTAAACCATTGTGGTGCTAAAATGCGACATTGGCGGTGAAAGGGTTAAACCAGATGTATTTAGAAAGTAGAATTTCCGCGTCAATCACGCCTCACAAAATGTCAAAAATCGGATCGTAGTAAATCGAATCGTATGCAGTGGAGCGGGACCTTTAAAGACCCCCCGCACGTCACGTGTCACATTCCCTCTTATGCTAGGAACATTTCTTAAGATTCCTTACTAGCTATATAAGAGGGAAAACACGCGAAAACCGTGATTTTGACACGTGACGTGCGGGACCTTTAAAGACCCCCTACGTCACGTGTCACATTCCCTCTTATGCTAGGAAGGTTTCTTAAGATTCCTAACTATAGCAATAAGAGGGAAAACACGCGAAAACCGTGATTTTGACACGTGACGTTCTGCGTCTTGCACGTCACGTGTCACATTCCCTCTTATGCTAGGAAGATTTCTTAAGACTCCTTACTAGCTATAAGAGGGAAAACTCGCGAAAACCGTGATTTTGACACGTGACGTGTGGGGTCTTGCACGTCACGTGTCACATTCCCTCTTATGCTAGGAAGATTTCTTAAAGACCCACAGAGCCGGCTGGATTAAGTCCCTTGTTTTTTTCTGGGTCGGTGTGGCCCACATTCAGACTTTCCTCGTATACGATCGAGGCTGCTCTTTAAAGTGATGTCTCGTTTTCGTGCATGAGGACATCTGTATGGGAACAACACTTGGTCAAAATAAGATTTCTTACCAGCTAGAAGAGGGAAAACACGCGAAAACCGTAATTTTGACACGTGACGTACTGGGTCTTTAAGATTCCTTACTAGCTATAAGAGGGGAAAACACGCGGAAACCGTGATTTTGACGCGTGACGTGCGGGACCTTTAAAGTCCTCTCCTTACATCGATTTCCGTTCCGTCTTTGTCGCTTAATATGTTTCTGCCCGTAATGCCGTCAGCCTCACAATAATGGCCTGCATGTCTCAGAGAGCTACTACAGCCCACTTCATCACAACAACCACGTCCCACTCCATGGCTTTGAGGGGGGGGGGGGGGGTGGGGGGGGAGCGCTTGCCACAAAGTGCTCGCTTGATGTGATTGATACTCGATGGCTATATATTCTCAAGAAAAGGGCTTTTCTGATGGGCTTTCTAAGTTCCTAGGTCTCCCCCCCACCCGCACCCCCAACTCCCCCCCCCCCCCCCCCAATAAAAAACACCATTGTTCGTCATGCATCTCACACATCGTGTCACGCACTCTCTTCTCTCCCCATTGTCAAAGACCTTTTGCCCCCCTTAGAGACCACACTGAACGCACCACGGTTAAGTAGTCCCTGTGTTTTTTGTCTTCTGGGTAGCTAGGTGAAGACGGGGTAAAAAAAACCAACCAGGGCTGGTTAGAAGCCATGCCAATTATCTCATGAAAAAAAGCGTTCTACAAATGCCCCCCCCCCCCTCCCCCCCCGAACTCAAATGAGGCTGCTCTTTAAAATGATGTTTCGTTTCAATTTGGGGGCATTTGTATGGGAGTCAAACCTACGGTCAAAGCAAAGATTTCTACCACGTATAAGAGAGAAAACCACGTGGAAACCCGTGATTGATTTTGATCACGTGGTGTGTAGGTGGGTCTTTAAAGACACACTGACCCACCACGATTAAGTCCCTTGGTTTTTTTTGGGTAGCTGTGACCCTACATACAAATGCCTCCCCCAACTAATGAGGCTGCTTTCAAAATAATGTTTGTTTTTTTGTTTTTTTTCAAACTTTTTTTTAAGAACGAATGAATCAAACACAAGCAAAACATACACAATTTGCATTTCACATAGTCACCATTACATTCTTATTTTTAACTTGATAAAGGACAGGACAGATGAGACAATTCAATAATAATTAGCCAGTGAATACTCATTCAATTACAGCACAGAAATCGAATAATAATGAATAATAATATAGATAATAATGATGTTGCCGTTTGAATTCGGGGCATGGGTATGGGAGTACAAACTGGTCAACAAAGATTTCTTACCACTTATAAGAGAAAAAAACGCGTGGAACCCATGTTAGTTTGACACGTTGATGGTGGGTCTCCGGGGCTGCTACACCAACTGAGTCCCACTGTACGATGCGATTCGATCAGTTGTGTGGTCTGGGGGTCTTTAAGGGGACTGGCTGCACGCACAACACATCAACTGATGTACAACTGTACGATGCGATTCGATCACGTGTGTAGTGGGGTCTTTAAAGGGGCCTGCTAACATCAACTGCTGTAAAACTGTACGATGCGATTCGATCACGTGGTTGGGGGTCTTTAAAGGGGCCTGCTAACATCAACTGATGTACAACTGACGATGCGATTCGATCACTTGGATCTGGTGGGTCTTGAAAGGGGCCTGCTACACATCAACTGATGTACTAACTGTACGATGCGATTCGATCACGTGGTCTCGAAGCGCGCGAATCAAATTACTTCTTCGAGATCACGTGATCGAATCGAATCGTTACGTCTTACGATTTCAGTGAAGTTGGGCTGGCCCTTTAAAAGGGATGCTACACTCCATACGATTCGCTTTGTAAATAACGATGCGGAGTGCGTTACGATCATGATTGTGTGAAATTCAGATGGGTCAATGATCTCCCTTTGATCTAACACACGTGCCTACTTTACACCTGTGTTGCACCAGACAGCACTCTCCATTCCAGCCGACCAGTCTTATCACTAATTGTCGGATATGTGCACCCAGTCGAAAGGGAGCGGCGCACACAGGAAGATTGGCCGCGCATACCAGAATCTTCACACCTCGGGGGCCCTCTGTGAACAGAGTACCGGGTGATTAAAATAAAGGGAGATTTGAATAGTGGAGAAGGCCTAATTCATTGCTTTCCTCACTAGACTCTAAAACTGGATTCGAAACAACAGCGGTTAGAATCAAACCTCTCTCCAGCCAGTCCTAATAGCCCAATATTGAGTATTATTGCTGGCTGGGATGTAAACAAAGTGATTGAGATTTGTTTTTTGTTGATTCTATTTTTGATATAGGCTATGTTCCATGATGAATAAGGATTAGATATGTATGAAAAGAAATTTGGTAAAAATCTGTTCTAATTATGTGCATATATATTGTGTGTGTGTTTTGACTTAACTTATAGGACAGAACCGGATTTAGCCCTACTAACATTTTGTACATTTTAGAGTAAAGCTGGGGTTGCAACCTTTGCACTTATGATAACATCCTGGTCCAGGTGTGGATGAGGTGAGTTGCTTGATCATAGATTTGATCTAGCCAGTACTGAATCATACAGTGACAGTACCCCTTTTATGTTTTACTGATTTCGGTTTTGACAACTGAAATTCAGGTTATTGTCTTAGCTGCTATTGTACAGGTCAGCCTTCAGACGCAGAGGATCCACTAATTCCCTGCGGCCTTAAGCCCTGTCTCTAAGCAAGAGACTTACATATACCTTCTCCTGTGATTAGCAGCAGGGCATCGTGGTCAGACGCTTATCCCTGACCTCACAATCACCAAGACGGGACTGCCGCAAAGACGCCCCGAACCCAGAATAGCGAGCGCACGACCACGCTGAACACACGCCATACCTGCGGACGCCGCAACCGGAACGACTGGAATACTTACACCAGAGCAAAGCCAGTCACCCCAGTCACTCGCTCGATTCCTACGGAAGAACTTTCAACACAGCTAAGTCCTAAGACTTGCCATATGACTCCCTAATACTGGAAACCCGAATGGACACGTAGGGACCCTTCCCGCTTGGGTAACCTTATAGAAAGACAAAAGTCTGTTTAAATCCTTTCGGATTTCATTGTTTTTTCATCATATTGTGTTTTGGCATTGAGCGCTTTCATTCTTATTGCTGCATCATCTTATTGCGATTTCGTGAGTAAATAAAATACACACGTGTCAACTAACACACACAGAACCCTTGGTTCAGACACGCAGAGAGCCGAACGCCCCTTTTTTAATATTGCATGTACCACCTACTTCTCTCATGTCGGCCATAGAGCAAACTACACTCGTATTTCATGGTATAGTATGTACGAGCAGAACCCGGACACAAATATACACACACACTAAGATGAAAGGGCCGGTGAAGTTGCTCAGCCTCCACACCAGAGAAGTGGGCAAAGGAAAATTTCTATTGAAAATTTACACACTAAAGTTTCCTAGAGAGATTAGCACTTTTAACCCATCCTCGTCACAGAGTAATAATGTTATATTGAGCCGAAAGTAGTAGAATATTTTTTAGACGCGCCAGGAGGTGTTCACGCGAATCGTGACTCGCATCGTAACGTTAATTTTAAATGGTGTGGTCCTGAACAGTTAATCTTATAACATGATCAGGAAGCAAAAACAAAGATGTGCCACCCCCCCTACATTCTCGATAATTGGGGTGGCGCACCATTTTCACACTTTTTTTTTGTTTTTTTCCGGTTATCTGCCTTTCTACCATACATAAAGCTGAATTTTTAGGAAAAAAAACAATGTTTTCACCAAATATCTTTTTGGAATACTAACCCTAACCATAACCCTAGCCCAACCCTAACGTACCCCCACTATAAGACGGAAAAACGCCAACGAACCACAACTGTGACAACAATCGCTGGTGTACTGCAGTACATAGTGGTGTGTGTGTGTTTGGGGGGGGGGGGGGGGGGGGTAGGGTTAGGTTTGGGCTAGGGTTAGGGATTAGGGTGCGTATTCAAAAAGATTATTAGCTAAAAAATATTCCTAAAATACGCTTTATGTCGGTAAGAAAGGCCCAAAAACGGGAAAAAGAATTACACCGAGAAATGCAGGGTGGGGTGGGGGTGGACCCCATCTTTACCTGTACCGAAACTGTTATTACCATATTGGACTAGCTAGCTAGTTTATAGACCGTAAGTCGAGCATGGCACAAATACGCTTTTAACCAATCGCACTCCAAAATTAAAACTATATTAAAATAATAAACCTATTTCTTTTTTTATCCAAATAACTTATAAATCAGTACTGTCCATATATGTGTCCTTGTCGACCGGGAGGACATTAAGCATTTATGCTTTCACACGCACACTCGTCCCAATCGCATCGCATGACCAGCACGACTCGTATGGTGTAGGTACCAGCCTTAACCCTTTTTTTTCGCCGCCAGCCAGTTGTGCCCAAAAGTACCATTACATAAGGAACAAAAGATCTTAAACCCGTACAATCTTGTGACTCCCTCTGAGACATGTCTCACCACTCGGCTCTATTCTTTACCCCCCTTCCGCCACTAAGGTTTTTGGATCCAGGCCCTGATTGCGGCACCTTTCAGGCCCTGGGTGTTCCCCCCTTGTTGTGCCTCCCGCGCCACGGCGGTGCCTGCCCAGGGTGTACTCATCATTTTTGTCCCTGACGTGGTCACAGTTTCCGGCCGGCATGGCCGCCCCGCGCCCCATGCACCCGCCCCCCACCACCCCCCCCCACCCTCGCACGCCCGCCCCCCCGCACGCCCCCGCGCCCCGCGCCCGCCCCCCGACTTGCCCCCACACACTTCGCGCGGCCAGGCTCCCGCTTTTGCTGGAGCAGCTCTTCCCAAGCCTGTCCGGCTGGCGCGCGCGCGCGCGCGCTCTCTGCGAGCGCGTGCGCGAGAGCGAAAGCGCACGCAGAGGAGAGAGACGAGAGAGAGAGAGGAGAGAGCGAGAGAGAGAGAGAGAGAGAGATAGAGATAGAGAGACGGTGTGTCTGGGTGTGCTGTCGTGTGTGTGTGTGTGTGTGTGTGAGAGAACACAGCGCAAACTTTCTTTTTCTTGTCCAAAACTTCGAGCCAGCTCATCATCTCTACGCAGCAGCAGAAGCACACGCACACACACACACAAGACAATGAACGGGACGATGACACCCCACAACGCACCACAGCAACAACTCAACACAGTAATAAAATTCAAGAACACAATCCAGTGGCCGAACGACTCCCTTTCTCATAAGACCCTCCCATTATAAGACTCCTCCCACATCAAGACCTACTTCTCTGAGGCTAGTATATGTGTGTATCCTCACACAAACACATTCAAGAACACAAAGTCCAGACACGCGAACGAACCCCCTTGTTTTAAAAGACTCCATTAGTAAGACTCCATCCCACATGAGACCCTACTTCTCTGAGAGACAGCCCTCTTTGTAAGCATCAAATTTACACACACACTTATAAGAACCCCTCCCCTTATAACAGCAACAGCACACTTTGGTGATGTTGGGTAGGTCTATCTAGGGCAGACGGGGTACACACACGCACATGGCGGGTCACGCACAGCCCACACGCCAATTATTTCACAGAGAAACAAAAGCAAATTCATCACATTTGCCCACGCAGCGAGTGTTAATGGTAGCATGTCTTTTCGGGCCAATTTGACACGACACATCTTATTTCATGAGAGACTTGGAATGGCTCTTACCGCCATGGCTTTTTACCCCGTCTTCCCCTATAGAAAGGAGGGTTCCAATGTAGCAGAATCAGCAGCAGCAACAACAGCAACAATAACAACAATAACAGCAACAATAACAACAACAACTATCAAACCAGTGACTCAAACAACAATAACCCCTCCCCTTTTCAGCCTCTATAAACTCTAAAGGGGTCGATCCTCAACGTCCGACCGCAGTCGCACGACTCACCCAACTGTGACGACATCTGTCAGGGACGATTTTCCGATGAAATAGGGCCTACTACAAACGGTTTTATAATGACCTCCTCCCCCGCCAATGTTAGGGCGCAAAACACATCACCTTCCCTTATTGTTATTTCTAGCCCATAGAATGATTCTCACGTGAAATACCCGAACTCGCTCTCCCCCGGAGAGCGTGTGAGCCATCTGTCGCGCAGCGACCTACCCATTTTTAATCGGGCCTACTATAATATTACATTGCAGCTAAAATAATGTCTTGTTTGGAAGATGGTAGATGACATATTCTAGTCAAAGGGACTTAAGGCAGTGTCAACTCGGAAGTCACCCCCGGAGCGAGAGGATAGCCGCAAGAGCAGAGAGTACTAGAGAAGAGGAGGATGGTAGCACACACACAGAGGGAGGAGAGTCTTGCCCGAGCCCGAGCTCCTGTTTGCCCCTCCTTCATCTGTCAAGGCCCCCATGATGGGGTCCATAGCGCGGCTGCGAGGAGAGAGAGTTGAGAGAGAGAGAGACAGAGAGAGAGAGAGTATGAGGAGAGAGAAATAGAGAGAGAGATGGTGTGAGCTAGAGTGATAGAGAGAGAAGAGAGAGAGTGAGAAGGTTGATAGAGAGATGATGACAGAGAAGAGAGAGAGAGGAAATGAGACAGTTTTCATCGTCCTTCTTCTTGTCTACTTGGTCTGATTTCAGTATCTCACATATGTGCGTCTACACAATTATTGTAATCATACAGCTGTGGTTGGAACAACACCGGAGGGCAATGCCCTGGAGGCGATACGAAAACATCCACATTAAGTTCCCGTCTTTTTAAATATTATATCTTCACTCGATACGCTGACGCCGGTGACAACGTCCTCGGTTAAATCCTCATTCGATTCCCAAGAACTGAAACTTAACAGTCGTCCAAAGTCAAGTGACAATATTAGAACTCATTTATTACAATCTGAGTCCACCCCTCCAGTTCTAAAGTCTCTCACCTCCTCCCTCCCCCACGCCACCCCCCCGACAGCCCGCCCCCCGGTATTCCCCCGGTGGTGGGGTGGGGATCTTTAAATCTAAATAAAATCGACATGCCAAAGCTTTTGGGGGATGGAGTGTGAAATTTGGGTGTGAAAATTGGGTATAGTGAGGGGGGTGGGGCGGGGGGTTGGGGTTTGTCGAGTACCTTGGAAGAACGCACAGAAAGGTAGAGGTGAACGGGGGGGGTTTAGTGGTGTTGGGGGGGTGGTGGTGGGGAGGGGTGTCTGTTTGGTTTTTTTCTGTTCATTCATCGCGTCATACGACGTTTTCAGGTCATATTGCCTGTCTTGTTGTTTGGCCCGCACGTGCAACGCGATACGAACAGGCGTTTGCTCTAGCATTAGCTATGTGGGGGGGGGCGGGGGGGGGGGGGTTTGCAGGGTAATGTGAGCTTGTGTTCTGTGTGGCTGACGATATGGTACAGCTGATGGGGTGCGAATTAGAATAACAATGTGGGTGGTAATGGTTTGCATGGGTGAAATAGTGAAGGGGTTCTC
>CM065694.1:46656881-46666881 GCA_017654935.2 Phymorhynchus buccinoides
AGAGAGAGGATAGAGAGAGAGAGAGAGAGAAGAGAGAGAGAGAGAGAGAGAGGTATGTGTATGTGTTGTGTGTTCACCACTTCATTATGTTAATTGTATTCGGCGGTTGATCCATGATAAACACAAAAAAAAACAAAATTAAGAAATCAAAACAAAAACAACACAATCCAAACAAAACAACACACCATACATACACACACAAAACGAGGGGAAATAGTAGATTAAGGCAGACGAGAGAGAGACTGAGTAAAGAGAGATCGAGAGAGCGAGAGAAGAGAGGAGGAGAGAGAAGAGAGAGAGAGAGGAGAGAATAGAGAGAAGAGAGAGAGAGAGGAGAGAGAGAGAGGGAGAGATGAAGAGAGAGAGAGAGAGAGAGAGAAGAGAGAGAGAGAGAGAGAGAGAAGAGAAAGAGAGAGAGAGAGGGGAGAGAGTTTGTGGGAATATCAGTATGTTTGATTGGTCGTATCATGATGGTAAGCTTAAGTGAGGGACTAGTGTATGTGGGAGCAATGGTACGCTCCTTTCGTTTGACTTACCTGCATGAACTGAAAGGCAGGTGCCTTTCAGTTTCATTCTTTTCTGTTGGAGAGAACAGACAAGAAATTAGAGAGACCATATATAAACTACAAACAGACAGAAAAAAACAGAATATAAGTGGGGGTTTTCTTTTCTCCCTCTTAAAAGGCAAACATATTGTAGCATGGTGTTGTTCCTTCCTGCTTTCGAAAGATGGATGTTTCCTCTCTCTCTCTCTCCTCACTCCTTCTCCCCCTTCCCCTCCCTCACCTCATCCATCCCCTCATCTCACTCTCTTCGCCTCCTCTCTCTCTCTCTCTCTCTCTCTCTCCTCTCTCTCTCTCTCTCTCTCTCTCTCTCTCACATCTCTCTCCGTCTTCTCGTATTTGTACTATATGTACTACAAGGAAGATTGGAAGCTAGGCGTTGCCTACAATCTTTCTCCTTGAAAAATAAAGTTAAAGTTTTCGAGTTTGCAGTTTTGATTTTCCCTCTCCTCTCTCTTCATTCTCTCATCTCTCTCTCACTCTCCTCGCTCTGAACTCTCTACTCATCGGTCCCCTTATTCTTATCTAACGCCTCAGAATGCTCGTCTCTGTCTCTGTCCACCTTTCTCTCTCATGTACAGGAAAATGAAATCCATTTCTCAGTCAGGTATCTGAAGTTCAGTTTAACGTCGCGATATCGGCTTCTCGCCATGTACGACGGGTCTGAACAAACCAACCAGGGTATAAACAAAAATCTCTCTCATGTTCCTGAATCACTGTCTTAGCCAAAAGGCCGAGAAGCGATCAGAATATACAACATGTCCCATTTCTTGTTCCAATGTCCTTTATATAGCCAAATTAGAGAACAACACCAACTAACTTGCAGATCTAGTGAAAATTTAGATGAAAAAATGTTTAGAATTTTTTTCATGTGATGATAAAGATAAAATAGTGTCGTTAGCTAAATTTTTGCTTGGCGCTTTTAAGATAAGACAGAACTTCACAGACAGTTTAAACTAAAATAAAATATGGCTTCTTAGGACAATGTTTCTTTGTTGTAAATGCGGTAGCACATTTTATTCTATATTTAGTGTGAATGTTGTCAATTATTTGTTGCATGTTCTTGATGTTCATTGTGTTCGCTCCATGGAAGGGGCTATGGCCTAATAGTTATTTACATTTCGAGTTAGAATTCTCTGTCTCTCTCTGTCTCTCTGTTCTCTCTCTCTCTCCTGTCTCTCGTCATAATCTCTCTCTCTCTGCTCGTCTCTCGCTCTCTCTCTCTCTCCTAACATATCTCTGTCCCTCCTCTCTTTCTTCCTCTTCTCTCTCGTCTCTCATCAATCTCTTCTCTCTCTCTCCGTCAACTCTCTCTCTTCCTCTGTCTTCTCCATCATCTCTCTTGCTCTCTTCCTACGATCTCATCTCTCTCTCCTCTCGGTATCTCCAAAATCTGTCTCCTTCTCTCTCTTCTCCCCTCTTCTCTCTCTCTTCTGCCACTCTCCTCTGTCCTTCTCTCTCTCTCTCTCTCTCTCTCTCTCTCTCCTTTCTCTCTCTTGCTCTCTCTCTCCTCTCCTTCACACTCCTCTCTCTCTCTTGCTCTCGTCCCTCCTCCTCTCTCTCCCCCTCCGGCACCCCAAGACCTCACTCTGTTTGCACCAAAGCCTGAACCGCGAATCTTCAATTCCTTGCACGTGTTGACCATTAAAGCGTCTTTCTTCAAATAAAATTCCGTCTGAGCCGTCAAAAACACTTTCTTCAAATAAATTGGGTTATAACTATCAAAGCCATCTTTTTCAAACAACGTTTTCAAAGCCTCTTTCGTCGAATGGAATTTTGATTAATGCATCCTTTTCTACTTTATTTGTTTAAAAACAAAACAACAAAAAACCATGGTAAGTTTTTTTTCCTTCTTCATCTGGCATTCATCATTCATCGTCTTCTACGTCTTAACCATCAATCAAAGCCTTTGATATTTTGACGGCAAGGCCATTGTTGTGCTTCTTAAGGGCCAGTCACGCTGCATACGATTTGACCCCAATACGATACGATAGTGACGATGTCTGCCAGAAGAGAAAATGGAGTTTTACGTCCTCTTGGTCTGAATCAGACACATATGGGACATTTGTAAATACAAATATGGTGGGAACAATACTGGAGGCAAACCGGAGGCAATGAGGCAATGCCCGGAGGCAGTACGAAACCAGTAAAGTCCCGATTTTTTAAAATATAATACAGATAGGTGTAGCGGTGACCACGCCTCGGTTAAACCTCATCGGCTATGGCACCGCCACAAAGTACTGTCTTAATTTGCAAGATGTGATGTCTGTCAGTCATGATTCACGTGAAATACTTCCTTCTAAACAAAAATCTCGACCATTTTCGTTCCCTCTACTCAAGTAGACCGCAACACACCAATCAAATCAAATGTCCAATACTTCTTCTTCTTCTTCTGCGTTCCCAGGCCTATGGCCATAATGGGTAAGGTACGTATGGGTCCGGTTTTCAGTTGTCACTGGTCTCCCCGCTGCACACAGCCGATTTCGGAGGAGCTGCAAAGGAATTTTTTTTTTTTTTATGGGGGAGATTTGTTTTTGAAAAAAGGCAGGAGAATGGGCCAATAAGTCAGAAAGATAGTAGATGACGGAAAGCAAAGGGAAAAGGCAGAGTCAAAAGAGAGTGACAGATTAGAGGAAAGTTACGAGCACAGAACTTCCAGAAGGTGGGGGAATTATTTGTACGAAAGACCCCCTTCTGGTAATTCCCCCACGGAGACGTCCGATACAAGAATAAGATATTTGATCAGATTCGTGTACGGGAGACTACAAACATAAGCGAACATAACTAGTTAGGATTTCACCAGATGTATTCATTTCATATAATCAACAAAGCAGGTGTTTGTTACGTTATAGTGTCCTATGCCGTTACATTACATAACATCTAATGATTTTTTCTCTATTCCTATTGCCAATGCTTACTCATTGCGACACGGGGTTGGAATACTGGTCTGCACAGTGATGTGAAGTGGAACTCTCTCTCTCTCTCTCTCTCTCTCTCTCTCTCTCTCACATTCTCCCCTCCTCCTCTCTCTCCTCTCTCCATCTCTCTCTCTCTCTCTCTCTTTCTCAGCGTGTGTGAGACGACTTTGTATTTCTGATCGCTTAGGATTATCAATGAGATATTGAGGATTTTACTTTTACTCATCCTTTGTCTATTTTTTTCCATTTGGTTCTACGTTTTCTCTTTATTGTTATGTTTACTGTTCGTTGTTGATTGGTTTTGATAACTGTTTTCGTAACTGTGTTTCCGCCCCCCCCCCCCCCCCCCCTGGATAATTCCCGCCTTCTTTGTTATGTCATAAACTGGTATAATTCCGCCTAATGTTTTATGCTGTGTAATTTATTTTATCGAACTGAGCACGTCATAAGCGTTGCTTGTTGCTGCTTCAGTTATGTTGTTGCCTGTTATTATTGTTTCTTTGGAAAATAAAACATTAACCCTTTCGCCGCCAGCCATTTTTTTTTAGCCAAAATATACCATTAAACTTAACTGGGTAGAAAAAACAAACCCTGCAATATATTGGAAATTTGTCTGTGACATAATATACAACAAGAGACCTATCCTTACCTCCCAAAATTCAAGAAAATAGGGTCTTTGTATAACAGCCCCTGATTTGATGCCTTTTAGTGACATGGTGTTAAACCATTGTGGTGCTAAAATGCGACATTGGCGGTGAAAGGGTTAAACCAGATGTATTTAGAAAGTAGAATTTCCGCGTCAATCACGCCTCACAAAATGTCAAAAATCGGATCGTAGTAAATCGAATCGTATGCAGTGGAGCGGGACCTTTAAAGACCCCCCGCACGTCACGTGTCACATTCCCTCTTATGCTAGGAAGATTTCTTAAGATTCCTTACTAGCTATAAGAGGGAAAACACGCGAAAACCGTGATTTTGACACGTGACGTGCGGGGTCTTTAAAGACCCCCTACGTCACGTGTCACATTCCCTCTTATGCTAGGAAGATTTCTTAAGATTTCCTAACTATAGCAATAAGAGGGAAAACA
This sequence comes from Phymorhynchus buccinoides, assembly GCA_017654935.2. NCBI lineage: Eukaryota > Metazoa > Mollusca > Gastropoda > Neogastropoda > Raphitomidae > Phymorhynchus > Phymorhynchus buccinoides. Next base: position 46,661,451 of record CM065694.1, read on the forward strand.
CGCGAAAACCGTGATTTTGACACGTGACGTTCTGCGTCTTGCACGTCACGTGTCACATTCCCTCTTATGCTAGGAAGATTTCTTAAGACTTCTTTACTAGCTATAAGAGGGAAAACTCGCGAAAACCGTGATTTTGACACGTGAAGTGGGGGTCTTGCACGTCACGTGTCACATTCACTCTTATGCTAGGAAGATTTCTTAAAGACCCACAGAGCCGGCTGGATTAAGTCCCTTGTTTTTTTCTGGGTCGGTGTGGCCCACATTCAGACTTTCCTCGTATACGATCGAGGCTGCTCTTTAAAGTGATGTCTCGTTTTCGTGCATGAGGACATCTGTATGGGAACAAACACTGGGTCAAAAATAAGATTTCTTACCAGCTAGAAGAGGGAAAACACGCGAAAACCGTGATTTTGACACGTGACGTACTGGGTCTTTAAGATTCCTTACTAGCTATAAGAGGGAAAACACGCGGAAACCGTGATTTTGACGCGTGACGTGCGGGACCTTTAAAGTCCTCTCCTTACATCGATTTCCGTTCCGTCTTTGTCGCTTAATATGTTTCTGCCCGTAATGCCGTCAGCCTCACAATAATGGCCTGCATGTCTCAGAGAGCTACTACAGCCCACTTCATCACAACAACCACGTCCCACTCCATGGCTTTGAGGGTGTGTGTGGGGGGTGGGGGTTGGGGGGGGGGGTTGGGGGGGGGGGTGGGGGTTTGGGGTGGGAGAGGGGGGGGGGGGGGGGGGGGGGGGGGGTGAGCGCTTGCACAAGTGCTCGCTTGATGTGATTGATACTCGATGGCTATATATCTCAAGAAAAGGGCTTTGATGGGCTTTCTAACTCCTAGTCTCCCCCCCACCCGCACCCCAACTCCCCCCCCCCCCCCCCCAATAAAAACACCCTTTGTTCGTCATGCATCTCACACATCGTGTCACGCACTCTCTTCTCTCCCCATTGTCAAGACTCTTTGCCCCCTTAGAGACACACTGACCCACCACGAATAAGTCCCTTGTTTTTTTCTTTCTGGGTAGCTAGGTGAAGACGGGGTAAAAAAAACCCACCCATGGGCGGGTAAGAAGCCCATGCCAATTATCTCATGAAATAAAGACAATTTCAGTCACATTTTGCCCATGAGACGAGTGTTAATGTTTAGCATTCGTCTCATGGGCAAATTTGACTGAAATTTTGCTTCATTTCATGAGATAATTGGCATGGGCTTCTTACCCGCCCATGGGCTTTTTACCCCGTTTTCGTCTACAAATGCCCCCCCCACCCCTCCCCCCCACGAACTTCAAATTGAGGCTGCTCTTTAAAATGAAAAATGTTTTCGTTTTCAATTTGGGGGCATTTGTATGGGAGTCAAACCTGGTCAAAGCAAGATTTCTTACCACGTATAAGAGAGAAAACACGTGAAACCCGTGATTTTGACACGTGATCTGGTGGGTCTTTAAAGACCCACTGACCCACCACGATTAAGTCCCTTGGGTTTTTTTTTTCTGGGTAGCTGTGACCCACATACAAATGCCTCCCCCCCAACTTCAAATTGAGGCTGCTTTCAAAATAATGTTTTGTTTTTTTGGTTTTTTTCAAACTTTTTTTTAATGAACGAATGAATCAAACACAAGCAAACATACACAATTTGCATTTTAACATACGTCCATTCATTCTTTTTTTTAACTTGATAAAGACAGACAGATGAGCAATCAATAAATAAATTATCCAGTGAATAACTCATTCAATACAGATACAGAAATAGAATAATAATAATAATAATAATAGAATAATAATGATGTTTCGTTTTGAATTCGGGGCATTTGTATGGGAGTCAAACCTGGTCAAAACAAACAGATTTCTTACCACTTATAAGAGGGAAAACGCGTGGAACCCGTGAGTTTGACACGTGGTCTGGTGGGTCTTTAAAGGGGCCTGCTACACACCAACTGATGTACAACTGTACGATGCGATTCGATCACGTGGTCTGGTGGGTCTTTAAAGGGGCCTGCTACACATCAACTGATGTACAACTGTACGATGCGATTCGATCACGTGGTCTGGTGGGTCTTTAAAGGGGCCTGCTACACATCAACTGATGTACAACTGTACGATGCGATTCGATCACGTGGTCTGGTGGGTCTTTAAAGGGGCCTGCTACACATCAACTGATGTACAACTGTACGATGCGATTCGATCACGTGGTCTGGTGGGTCTTTAAAGGGGCCTGCTACACATCAACTGATGTACAACTGTACGATGCGATTCGATCACGTGGTCTCGAAGCGCGCGAATCAAATTCCTTCTTCGAGATCACGTGATCGAATCGAATCGTACAGTCTTACGATTTCAGCTGACGTGTGGCTGGCCCTTAAAAGGGATGCTACACTACATACGATTCGCTTGTAAATACGATGCGATTGTGACGATACGAGTCATGATTCGTGTGAAATTCATGCATTGGGTCCACTTGATTCTCCCTTTGATCTCCAACCCACCTGCTCCTTTGAACTCTGTGTTGCCACCAGACGTTCCACCATTCCAGCCGACCCAGTCTCATCACTAATTTGTCCCTGTCGCCCCAGTCGAAAGTGGAGTCGGCGTTCCACAGGAAGATTGCGGTACCAGAATCTTTTCTTCGGGGGGCCTCTGTGACAGAGTACCTCGGGTGTTTAAAATTAAAGGGAGATTTGAATAGTGGAGGAAAGGCGCCTAATCATTGCTTTCCTCACTAGACTCTAAAACCTGGATGAAACAACAGGGTAGAATCAACCTCTCTCCCAGCCAGTCCTAATAGCCCAACTAGTGAGTATTATTGATGGCTGGGATGTAACATAAGTGATTGAGATTTGTTTTTGTTTGATTCTATTTTTGATCTAGATCCTATGTTCCATGATGAATAAGGAGTAGATATGTTATTGAAAAGAATTGGTAAACATTCTGTTCTAATTATGTGCACTTATTATATTTGTGTGTGTGTTTTTGACTTTAACTCTTATAGGACCAGAACCGGATTTTATGCCTACTAACCCTTTTGTACATTTTTAGTAGGAAGCCTGTGGGTTGCAACCTTGCACTTTATGATAACATTCCTTTCCAGGTGTTGGATTGAGAGTGATGTTGGCTTGATCATAGACTTTGATCTAGCCAGTTACTGAATCATACCAGTTGATTCCAGTACCCCTTTTATGTTTTACTGATTTCGGTTTGACAACTGAAATTCAGGTTATTTGTCTTAGTGCTATTGTACAAGGGCAGCCTTCTAGCCGGTTGGGATCCACTAATTCCCTGCCGGCTTAAGCCCCTTGTCTCTAAGCCATAGAGATCTACATCTACCTTCTCCTGTGATTATCAGCAGGGCATCGTGGTCAAGACGCTTATCCCTGACTCACAAGCACCAAGACGGGACTGCCGCAAAGACGCCCCGCACCCAGAATCCGCGAGGAGACCACGCCTGAACCATGCCATCCTGCGACGCCGCAACCGGAACGACTGGGAACTACTCTACACCAGAGCAAGCCAAGTCACCCCAGCACTCGCCGATTCCTACGGAAGAACTTCAACACAGCTAAGTCCCTAAGACAGTGCCAAGACCAATAACTGGAACCCCAGATACTGGACACTTAGTGACCCTTCCCGCTTGGGCTAACCTTATAGAAAGACAAAAGTCTTGTAAATCCTTTCGGATTTCATTGTTTTTCATTCATATTTTGTTTTGGCGCCATTGAGCTGCTTTATTCTTATTGCTGCATCATCTTATGCAGATTTTGTGAGTAAATAAAATACAAGTGTCAAATAATCCTGAACCCTTTGGTCAGACTGATGAGAGTTGAAGCTTTGTAATTTTCATGTAAAAACCTACTTCTCTCTGTCTGCCATTTAGAGCAAACTACCACTCGTATTTCATTCAATCATACGAGCCAGAACCCGGACACAAATATAAATTTATTAGATGAAAAGGGGCCGGGAAAGTTGCTCACCTCCCACACCCTAGAGAAGTGGGCTAAAGGCAAATTTTCTACTTGAAAATTTAACACACTAAAAGTCTTCCCTAGAGACTTAGCCTTTTAACCCATTCCCTCGTCACAGAGTATAATTTTTATATTGAGCGAAAGTAGTAGAATTATTTTTTAGACGGAGGTGTTTCACGCGAATCGTGACTCGCATCGTCACGTTACTTTTAAATGGTGGTCCTGAACAGTTTAATCTTTATAACATGATCAGGAAGCAAAAACAAGATGTGCCACCCCCCCTACATTTCTCGATTAATTGCATTTTTCCGTTATTGCCTTTCTTACCATACATAAAGCTGTATTTTAGGAACATTTTCACCAAATTATCTTTTTGGAATACTAACCCTAACCATAACCCTAGCCCTAACCCTAACCCTACCCCCACCCTATAAGACGGAAAAACGCAACGAACCACAACTGTGACAAATCGCGGTGTACTGCAGTACATAGTGTGTGTGTGTGTGTGTGTGTGGGGGGGGGGGGGGGGGGGGTGGGGGGTTAGGTTTAGGGCTAGGGTTAGGGATAGGGTGAGTATTCCAAAAAGATTATTAGCTAAAAATATTCCTAAAATACAGCTTTATGTACGGTAAGAAAGGCAAAAACGGAAAAATAGAATTAACCGAGAAATGCAGGGTGGGGTGGGGGGTGGCACATCTTTACCTTTACCGAACTGTTATACATATTGGAGCTAGCTAGCTAGTTTTATAGACCTGTAAGTCGAGCCATGGCACAAACTTAAGCTTTAAACCAATCTGCACTCAAAATTAAAACTATATAAAAATAATAAACCCTTATTTCTTTTTTTCTCCAAATAACTTTATAAATCAGTACTGTCCCATATATGTGTCCTTGTGACCGGGAGGACATTAAGCATTAGCTTTCATTCGCATCGTCACAATCGCATCGCATTGACAGCGACTCGTACGTAGTGTACCAGTCCCTTAACCCTTTCGCCGCCAGCCATTTTTGTAGCCCAAAAGTACCATTACATTTAACTGTGAACAAAAGATATTAAAAAATTACAATATTGTGAATTCCTCTGCGACATGTCTAACATTAGGCATATCTTTACCCAAAATTAAGAAAATAAGGTCTTTGGATAACAGGCCCTGATTTGATGCCTTTTAGTGACATGGGTGTTAAACCATTGTGGTGCATAAATGCGACATTGGCGGTGAAAGGGTTAATCCTCATTTTTGTCCCCTGAATGTGTCGTTTCAGGAAGTAAAATGGAAGCACGCGAACATGAAAAGAACCAACAACAACAACAACACAATAGCACGCACGAACACAAGAAGAAAACGAGCAAGCAGGCAAGCAAAAATTGCCCATCCAACGTTAGAGAGGACAGGGCTCAAGTATTTTGATGGAGCACTCTTTCAAAGCAATGTCCGGCTGGAGAGAGAGAGAGAGAGAGAGAGAGA
>CM065694.1:46676881-46681881 GCA_017654935.2 Phymorhynchus buccinoides
TCACTTTTCAGCTTCGCATAGACGAAGCCAGACACCATGCACAAGACATAATAATAATAACAATAATAACAATAACAATAACAATAACAATAACAATAATATATTTGCATAGCAATAACATCAATAACATAACAATAAACAAATAATAATAAATAATAATTAATAAGACGGAAGATGGTACAGAGAAAGTCGACGATCATAACATCGACGCACCGACAGCAAAGAACTCAAGAAGGAGGAGGAGGACCGACGTTTACCTAATCCGCGCTAAGAAGAAGAAGAAGAGTAACCCTTACGAAGAAGAAGTAAGAAGAAGAAGAAGAAGAAGAAGAAGAAGAAGAAGAAGAAGAAGAAGAAGAAGAAGAAGAGCGACAGCAGCAAGACTGACAATCTTCACGATACATTTAGCAATGTCCCAATTTCCCCAAGACATTGCCTGTTAACATTTTTGCGACTTCTGACTGACGTTAACTAATAGAACATGAAGTCCTTTTCTCCTTTCATTCTTCTTGTTACAGTTTGCAGAAGATGTCTTTTTGGCTGCCTCCTTACAACACTTTCTATTTTGTGTTAATTTACCTTCACCTTACCCCCCGCACCTTTCCCACGTCATTGTCTTGGTAAAGAACGAAAACCGTTTATTTTATTTTTTGTATCACTAATTCATTGTCAATTAACTTTCATTGAGTTGAATGCTTTGATGTATCGTGTTATTTTTTGTGTGTATGTCTAAATGCCTGTGTATGTGGCTCTGTTTCTGTCTGTATTTCTCTACTGCTATCTTCTGTCTGTTTGTCTGTCTGTCTGTCTGTCTGTATTAACCTCGCCTCCTCATATCAAGTCTCTCCTTCTGACTCGTACGTCATTTATCAGTTTGTCTCTGTCTCTCACCCTCTTTTGTCCGTCTCCTTGTGTCTCTGTGTCTCCTTATCTTCGTTTGTCTCCCTCTCCCTCTCTCCCTCTGTCTCTCTCTCTCTCTGTCTCTCTCTCTCTCTCTCTCTCTCTCTCTCTCTCTCTCTCTCTCTCTCTCTCTCTCTCTCTCTCTCTCTCTCTCTCGTCTCTCTCTGTGTCTCTCTTCTCTTCTCCCTCTCTCTGTGTGTGTCTCTCTCTGCGTCTGTCTCTCTCTGTCTGCCTTCTCTTCTCTCTCTCTCTCCTCTCTCTCCCACTCTCTCCATCTCTCTCTCTCTCTCCTGTGTCTCTCTCTCTCTGTGTCTCTCACTCTCTTTTGTCCGTCTCCTTGTGTCTCTGTGTCTCCTTATCTTCGTTTGTCTCCCTCTCTCTCTCTCTCTCTCTCTCTCTCTCTCTCTCTCTCGATCTCTCTCTCTCTCTCTCTCTCTTCTCTCTCTCTCTCTCTCTCTCTCTCCTCTCTCCACCTCTCTCTGGGCTGGTGTGTAAAAAAGAATGTATACTTATCTCATTACCCTGTATAAATAAAATTTCGTTTGTTCGGTCACGAAATCTCTCCTCGGGTCTCTCTCTTCATCCCTCTCCTCTCTCTCTCTCTCTCTCTCTCATCTCTCTCTCTCTCTCTCTCTCTCTCTCTCTCTCTCTCTCTCTCCTCTCTCTCTTCTCTCATCTCTCTCTCTCTCTCATTTTTTCTGCACCATATATTATTATAAATGATTTAATTTTGCCTCCCTCTTGCCAAGAGGGCTATTGCTAATGGTAATACAACATTGTTCAACTGATCAATGATCTCTCTCTCTCTCTCTCCTCTCCCAGAATCTCTCTCTCTCTCTCTCTCTCTCTCTCTCTCTCTCATCCTCTCTCTCTCTCACACTCTCTCTCTTTCTCAATCTCAACTCTCTCTCTCTCTCTCTCTCTCTCATCTCTCTCTCCTCTCTCTCTCCGCATCTCTTTATTTCCCTATCTGTCAGTCTGTCTCTTTCTTACTCTCGGAATCTCTTCTCTATGTAATGTCATCATCCGAAGCTTTCTTCTTGTATTAAAGAAAATATTTTCGAGGAACAGGAATGATAACAATTTTTGACGGGTATGGAATCGAAAAAGAAATCGAAACCATCCACTCTGTTTTTGCTTCCTTGCAATCTCATCTACTATACGTAATCACTGTCACGCAAACCTTTTTTAGCTGTACCATAAAGCTTTCGTGTCATAGATTCTTTTCTGGAATCAATCTATCGATCAAATTCGAATTCTCACAAATAAGAACAAAAAGTGATAAAAAATCGTTAAGGACTTCTTCTTCTTCTTCTTCTTCTTCTTCTTCTTCTTCTTCTTCTTCTTCTTCTTCTTCTTCTTCTCCATACCATATGGCCACAATGGGTGAGGTACGCATGTGTCCCGTTTTCAGTTTTCACTGGACTCCCCGCTGCAGTCAGCCAACACATTTCGATTTCGGAGGAGCTCAAGGAGAACATTATTTGGAAGAGTTTGTAAATAAAAAGAAAAAAGGCAGAACATTATGACATAGTAGACGACAGAAAGAAAAGGAAAAGGCACAGTCAAAGAGAGTGATAGATTGGAGGAAGTTGCTAGCCCAGAACTTCCAGAAGGTATGTGTGTGTGGGGACTATTTGTACCGACAAATCCCCTGGTATTCCCGTGGGGTGGGGGTGGGGGGTGGAGGGTGTATTACACAGCAGATTGAAAAACAAGCGCGGATTCGCAATCGTTTGTGGCGTTTGCGACAATATGTGCGACCATTTTGGACCGACCGACAGACCGACCGACCAACAGACCGACAAAGTGAGTTATAATGCCACAAACAAAAAAGCACCGAGTCGCAGGAGCTCGCATTTCCCCCTACTTCATTGTATTCCAATATTCATATTATAAGTGTGTCCCTTCCACAGGGACAGAAACCTTTTTACTCACATGAACATTTATCCCACGTCCCGTGGTCCTCTTCAGCATTCTGAGGCTTGTGTGTTGTTGTTGGCAGAAAGATTTGGCTGTGGTGAGTAGATCTCTACTTGAATTTGTTCGGTCACGGGTAGGATGAATTGACAGTCTGTGAAGGCTACCAATAATAGAATTGTAGACTGGTGGCAAGTGTAGAGTGGCACAGTGGTATCGCGTTCGCCTCGTGTCAAGTAAACCGGACTTCGAACCTGGGTAGGCCTACAGGGGATTTTTCCTCTCACTTTGCACTAGGCCTTACGGTCTGAACGTGGAGTCTTTCGGATGAGACGATAAACCGAGGTCCCGTGTGCCCATCCACTTAGCATACGTTAAACCCAGTGGCAACGAAAAAGTTGTCATTTGGTCAAAATGTACCCACCAACCCTTTCGTTCCTTATCAGTCGCACAAAAATCGCATGCAAAAACAATTGGGTGACGCGCCTCTGGCTGCGACGCGCTCTCCAGGTGGGAGCAATCCAAATTTCACAGAGACGCCTCTGTGACTATAAAGTATCTAAATCATATTGAGACTTGGTCTTCTCAATCTAACGTTGATGGCCTCTTTTATTTTCCTTTTTGACAGGTGCGGTTCTGTTTCAACGATGCTGGAGTTGGTCGAATCAAGAGAATGGCCACATTCAGTGAGGCGAGGGTAGAAGGCAGAGTCCTTTCTTGCTTGATATTCTTTGAACATTTTGATGAAGGGTCTTTCCGCTTCCCCAATGTAATCCTCACTACAGTCAGAACACTGAATGTGGTAGACTGCTCCACACACTCTGCTTTTGTCAGTTTTGTCTTTGACACGGACAAGTTTGTTTCTCAAGGAATGGACAGGTTTGTGGAAAACCCTTACCCCATGTCGCTTGAAAGATCTAGCAAGTCTCTCCGAAACACATTTCATGTAGGGAATACCTACCAAGACATTGTCCGCTGATGGCTTGTGTCTGAATTTATCTGGATTAGGGGCATTAAAAATCCATCTGAAGGGACATTAAGTGTCAAACGGACCATTCTGAGAACAATACAATTGAAAACTTAAGATACTTCTCTGTCTAATGCGACAAGAACCATACTTGTATCTTTTTCCGTTCCCGAGTTATGAGCATTTAAAGTTAGTAGAGTGAGCGTCGGCCATTTTGAGAAAACAAAGTCTAAATGCCAATTCGATAGCTGTAGAAAATGACATTGAACCTAACTCTTTTTAAGCACACCTTTCTAAGACCATTTAGAGACCATAGTAAAGATTATCCTTTATAAATATGAAAGATAAGATGATAGAGAACACAAAAATACCCATCACTCAAAATTGACAAAAAATGATATTTGTGACTTTGCAAGCCTGTTGTAAGAAACTAGCTAAGCGACTTAATGTCCCTTTCGTGGTGCTAGGTCACATGTGGGGTAATCCATTTAACGGGAGGGCATTGCTGACATGGTTTTGTTCAGATTTCTTGTTCGTCTCCTTTGTCGGTATGACATCAGCCCGATGGAGCAGGGTTCGAATCACAGATCGTTTATGTTCCAGGGTGTGAATCAAAATTCAGGTACTGATCTGTATGGGTGGCTTTCCTGTAAACTGCAGCTGATATGGTGCCGTCAAATGGACAATACTCGGACCTCAAGAAGGGAGAAGGAGATACATCCATTTTCTGACCACATCAACTCCATTTTATTCTAACATTCAATTCACCCGTGAAGTAGAGAAGGGGAGGGCAACATTCCATTCTTGGACACCCCCCAACTGAAGAGAGAATGTATTATTGGTAGCCTACACAGACTGTCAATTCATCCCACCCGTGACCGAACAAATTCAAGTGAAATCTACTCACCACAGCCAAATATTTCTGCCAACAACATACACACAAGCCTCAGAGTGCTGAAGAAGTCCACGGGATGTGTGAGAAATATTCATGTGAGTAAAAAAAACACGTTTTTGTCAAATATACTCACCACAGCCAAATCTTTCCGCCAACAACATACATACAAGCCTCAGAGTGCTGAAGAAGTCCACGGCGGGATGTGGGAGAAATATTCATGTGAGTAAAAAAACGTTTCTGTGAAATCTAATCACCACAGCCAAATCTTTCCGCCAACAACGTGTGTGTGTGTCTTTCATTTAACGTCTATCCACTTCT
>CM065694.1:46696881-46701881 GCA_017654935.2 Phymorhynchus buccinoides
TGGGGATCATTGTGAACTCACTCACAGCCTCTGTTACCATGCGTAACGCTTCCCACCTTCCACCTTTTCACCTTCCAGGTGGGAAGTGAGGAAGTACGTTGGCTTCATTCTTTGCAAGGTTGGTCGGCTGCGAAGTAACCACTCTTTGTGACATTTAGGCTGTTTGGGGCTATCAACACAAGCAGTATACCGCGATTAGGTAAATGTAGCATCCCTTGTTGTTAATGGTTTAAAATTAGTGTATGCGAATGTGCGCATGCATGTGACAATGTGTGGGCGAAAATGAGTGTATATTTCTTTTCAAACTTTTTTGTTTGTGGCTCAAGCCACAAACCTATTACTCACTTTGTCGGTCGGTCGGTCGGTCGGTCTGTCTGTCGGTCGGTCGGTCCAAAATTGTCGCACATTTTGACAAAATTGTCGCACTTCAAATCGAGGCTACACTTCAAATTGAGGCCACTCTTTAAAATGATGTCTTTTAAAAGCGTACAAAATAATAAACATACGTAATACAGACACTACAACAGACACGACGAGTATGCGGTGCTTCTTTCGATGAGTATAAGTAGGATACATAGTTTTAAATGTTTTCCAAAAGATATAAAAAGTTACGAAATGGTGCAGAGATAACATTCTGGTTTACAGATTAAAATCATTGAAAAGCCAGGGGAGGTAACTCATGATTGGAGTGGTAAAAATAGACCGCGTGCCACAAACTATTGCGATTTCGCGCTTGTTTTTTTAATGAATGAATGAATCAAACATAAGCAAACATATACATGCAATTTACAATTTAGCATATATCCATTCTTTTTTGTTTTAACTTGATAAAGACAGACAGATGAGCAATAAATAAATTAAGCAGTGAATAAATCATTCAATACACACTGGGGAAAAGAATAATAAGAGAGGGGGAAAATGAAGAAAACAACCCAGCAACAAAGAATTTTTTTTTTTTAAATGCATAGAAAGATAATTAGCGCCCATATATTTACCAAAGCATTAGCTCAAAGACTAAGATGGCTTGTTAAGCACAACGGACACAAATGTCATACAAAGAAACCCCCCACTAAATTACACTGATCTAAGAAAAAGGAAAAGAAAACGTATAATACATATATCATTGTTGAAAAAATATATGAGTGTATATGAATAGGGGGAGGGGTGTAAGTACATAAATTATGTGACCCAGCACCACGAAATGGACATTAAGTGTCAAACTGACCATTCTGAGAACATTATACCGTTGAAAAGGGAAAGTCAGACAAATCTCTTCCTCGTGATACAAGAACCATTCTTGTATCTTTTTCCGTTCCAGAGTTATGAGCATTTAACCCTTTCACCGCCAGCCATTTTTCAGCCCCCAAATACCATTAAACTTAACTAAGTAGAGATAAAAACTTTTCTGCAATATTGAGAAATTCTGTGACATGAGTAACGTTAGGCCTATCTTTACCTCCAAAAATTAAGAAAATAGCGTCCTTGGATAACATGCCCTGATTTGGTGCCTTTTAGTGACTTGGGTGTTACACCATTGTGGTGCATAAATGCGACATTGGCGGTGAAAGGGTTAAAGTTAGTAGGGTGAGCGTCGGCCATCTTGAGAAAACACAGTCTAAAGTCTAACATAGCTGAAGAAAATGCTTTGACCGGGTCACAGGAATAAGGTCGAATATACATTTCGTCCTAAGGTCGAATGATACACAGATCGGACCAAGGTCGAAAAAAAAATGTCGGAATGTACATTTCGTCCTAAGGTCGACTGCAACATTTCGTCCTAAAGTCGAAAGTGCTCAGATCGTCCTAAGGTCGAATATATATTTCGGCCTAAGGTCGACTGCAACATTTCGTCCTAAGGTCGAAAGTGCTCAGCTCTGGGCGTAACAATGTTTTTGTATAAACACACACACAAACACAAAGAGAGAAAGAGAGAGTGTGAGAGAGAGAGTGAGAGAGAGAGAGGGAGGGAGAGAGAGAGAGACCGAAACTGACAATTCAGACACAAAATTAAGTGGACAATTAAGTTTATTATTAAATCCGATATGAACATACTAATATTGAAATATAAAGTTAAAAGAATAGTCTTTTTCGGCTTACTTAAAACCCCCTAAAAAAAGTGCATTTTCTGCCCAAACCGTCAGATGATTGGCGATGATCCGATGATTGCCACATGATTGCCTGATCCGCAGGAGCCTTCACTAACCCCTCTAACCCATTCCGAACACCCTGATGACAGACAAGATGGGTGACCGACATTCATGGCACTTGTTGCCAGGGTCCTGCATTTTGCGTTTTTTTATGAAATGAAAAAGACTGACTGATGGCAGAATTTCGACCCTAGGCCGAAATGTACATGTTTTAGACCTTATGACGAAATGTACGTTCGACCTTAGGCCGAAATGTAGATTCGACCTTAGGACGAACTGAGCACTTTCGATCTTAGGACGAAATGTATATTCGACCTTAGGACGAACTGAGCACTTTCGATCTTAGGACGAAATGTACGTTCGACATTAGGCCGAAATGTAGATTCGACCTTAGGACGAACTGAGCACTTTCGACCTTAGGACGAAATGTATATTCTACTTTAGGACGAAATGTATATTCGGCCTTAGGACTAAATGTATTTTCGACCTTATTACTGATTCCCCTTTGACCTATTCGTTTTAGAGCACTTATAAGACCATTGAGAGACCATATTATTTAAAGATTGTCCTTTATAAATATGAAAGATAAGATGTTAGATAACACGAAAATGCCCATAACTCAAAATTGACAAAAAAAGAGATTTTTGATTTTTCAAGCCTGTTGTGAAAAAAACCTATCCCAGCGACTTAATGTCCCTTTCGTGGTGCTGGGTCACATTATATGCACATGTTGTGAACATAATATTCATGCTCATACACGCGCACGCTTGCGCCTGCGAATGGATGCACATGTATGTGTAAATATAATCTGCCACACGCTCGAGATTTGCGCGTCAATAACTATGTTTTTGTTTCTACCTTCAGAACACTTCAGAAGGCTTGAATGAAGAACACGAAAATATGGTAGTTCTCCCCGACGTTCATTTGAAAAAAATCAATGCGTTGAAATCTTAAGGTAAAGCTGAGATGCTCCAGTTAATGAGGCAAAAAGGGATTATCCGAGACCACGACAGGATTCATTCTCTGCATCCGCCAGACACAGGGGATTGTGTGTGCTGGTCTTTTTATTTTATTTGGAACGTACGCTGATTTAGCGTTGAAGGCCAGCCACACGTCCACTAGAATTCGTACGACTGTACGATACGATTCGATCACGTGGTTTCCCGAGAACAGAATGCGATTCGCGATTCGAGATCGCGTGGTCGAATCGTATCGTACGGTCGTGCGGTTTTAGCTGTCGTGTGTCTGGCTCTTTATGTTGGTTGCTTTCGTCGCTCGAGTTTTCGTCTTTGTTGATTGGTCTGTGTGTGTCTGACCCCCCCCCCCCCCTCTCCCCTCCCTCTCTCTCTCTGTCGCTCTCTCTCTCTCTCTCCCTCTTTGTCTCTCTCTCTCTTTCCCTATCTCTCTTTCCTCCCTCTCTCTCTCTCTCTCCCTCCCTCTCCTCTCTCTGTCTCCCTCCCCTCCCTCTCCCTCTCTCTCTCTCCCTCCCCCTCTCTCTCTCTCTCTCTTTCCCTCTCTCTCTCTCTCCTCTCTCTCCCCCCTCTCTCTCCCCCTCTCTCTCTCTCTCTCTCTCTCTCTCTCTCTCTTTCCCTCTCTGTCTCTCTCTCTTTCCCTCTCTCTCTCTCTCCCTCCCTCTCTCCCTCTCCCTCTCTCTGTCTGTCTCCCTCTCTCTCTCTCTCTCTCCCTCTCTCTCTCCCTCTCTCTCCTCTCTCTCTCTCTCTCTTCTTTCCCTCTCTCTCTCTCTATTACTCTCTCTCTCTCTCCTCTCTCTCTCTCTTCTCTCTCTCTCTCGCTCTCTCTCTCTCTCTCTCTCTCTGTCTCTATTACTCTCTATCTCTCCCCACTCTCTCTCTCTCTTCTCTCTCTCTCTCTCTCTCTCCCTCCCTCCCTCTCTCTCTCTCTCTCTCTCTCTCTCTCTCTCTCTTCTCTCTTTCTCTCTTTCCCTCTCTGTCTGTCTCCCTCTCTCTCTCTCCCTCTCTCTCTCTCTCTCTCTCTCTCTCTCTCTCTCTCTCTCTCTCTCTCTCTCTCTCTCTCTCTCTCTCTCTCTCTCTCTCTCTCCTCCCTCAGGCAGATCTGAGAAGAAGAAAAAAACAAAATCGTCCAAAACATGGGCTCTGTCTTGTAGCCAGCTATCTGATTAAGCTTACTTGTTTGTTGTCGTTGTTGTTGTTGTTGTTGTTGCTGCTCTTGCTCGGCTCATAATGGGATTTGGGATTTTCTAAACTCTATCGTATTTTTTAAGAGGTATTTCTGCCCAACGAGACATTGATAAATCCTGGTTTGTCAGTTATTATTTTATGCGTTTGTTTGTTTGTCTGTTTGTTTATTGTTGTTGCTGCGGGGTTTTGATTTTGTTTTGGTTCGACTATTGTTGTTGTTGTTGTTGTTGTTGTTGTTGTTGTTGTTGTTGTTGTTGTTGTTGTTGTTGTTGTTGTTGTTGTTGTTGTTGTTGTTCTTCTTCTTCTTCTTCTTCTTCTTCTTCTTCTCTTCTTCTTCTTCTTCTTCTTCTTCTTCTTCTTCTTCTTCTTCTTCTTCTTCTTCTTCTTCTTCTTCTAGTTCTTCTTGTTGTTGTTGTTCTTCGTGTTCTTTTTCTTCTTGTTTTTGTTGTTGTTCTTCTTCTGCGTTCCCAGGCCAAAAGGCCATAATGGGTAAGGTACGTATGTGTGTCCGGTTTTTAGTTTTCACTGGTCTCCCCGCTGCGTACAGCCGACATATTCCGATTTTGGAGGAGCTCAAAAGAAAAACGTTATTTGGAAGATTTTGTTTTGAGAGGAAAAAACAGGAGAACGAACCAATAAGTCAGAAAGATAGTAGATAACAGAAAGCCGTTGTTGTTGTTGTTGTTGTTGTTGC
>CM065694.1:46731881-46734381 GCA_017654935.2 Phymorhynchus buccinoides
TGAAAGCTACAGTCACGTTCACGCGAGATTTAAAAAAAAAGAAGCAAAAGCCGGAAGTATTGATATTTCCCATGATCCTTCAAATAGTTTGTCGCTTGCTACGTTTGCGGTAAACGTCGGCAAAAGAGGTGTGTACCGTTTTTGCCGATTAGTCATCCGGTATTTTTGTTTGTGGCTCAAGCCACAAACCTATAACTCACTTTGTCGGTCTGTCTGTCTGTCTGTCTGTCTGTCTGTGTGTCGGTCGGTCGGTCCTCCAAATTGTCCAAATTTGTCGCACTTCAAATCGAGGCTACGCTTCAAAATTAATTGAGGCCGCTCTTTAAAATGATGTATTTTAAAAGCGTACAAAATAATAAACATACGTAATACAGACACTACAACAGACACGACGAGTATGCGGTGCTTCTTTTGATGAGCATAAGTAGGATACATAGTTTTAAATGTTTTCCAAAAGATATAAAAAGTTACGAAATGGTGCAGAGATAACATTCTGGCTTACAGATTAAAATTATTGAAAAGCCAGGGGAGGTTACTCATGGTTGGAGTGGTAAAAATAGACCGCGTGCCACAAACTATTGCGATTTCGCGCTTGTTTCATGATAGGACGTGAGCCCCTTGTGAAAGGGCCCTCTGAACACATCCTACAGTACTGTCCAACCCACCATGCTCTACGATGCCAGACCTGGCCGAGGGGGAGGGGTGGGGGTGGGGGGGGGGGGGGTGGGGGGGCAGGACATGGAGCTACGGGTGCAGCTTCGGGGCAACCACCAAGACCTGGAGAAGACAGTGGACTTCGCCATGAGGACTGATCTAAAAATCTGACGCAACCAACAACATCGAACGCAAAAGAAAGAAAGAAAGAAAGAAAACATTAGTTGGACGTTAGTGTCGATACGTCAATCAATTAAACATACATGGAAAATGTTGTTGTTGTTGTCGTAACCTGTCTTAAAGACTCCAGGGATCATCCCAACAGCCGAAGCACTTGGAACACTATGGTACAAATGCACCAGCTAGGGATGAGACCATTACGTGTGTGTGTGTGTGTGTGTGTGTGTGTGTGTGTGTGTGTGTGTGTGTGTGTGACCGTGTTTTGACGACACCGTCACCTGGGCAGCCACACTCCGACTTCGGAGGATTTTGGACTGACGATGTTATGCTAGGAGCTTGCTATGGCTAAAGACGATCCCTGCAGAACATGACATTTTGATGTAGCCTTGGTGTTCTAGCTTACGTCGATTGATCTGACGCAGCCTTATGCCAAGGCGGACATGGAAACTAATAAGTTTTACCTGTTCAATAGAAAACACCATGCAATTCTAGATCAATGACAAACCATCAATTCTACTAACAAACAAAAAATCAAGTCTACATGCATAAAAACACCACACCATCAGTTCTACATAAAATTGATGGGAGACCACCAATTCTGCTTGAATAGAAAAAATATCAGTTCCACATCTATCAAGACGAAAACGTCGATTCTGCATTGACAAGACCCTCACACAAAATTCAAACAGGGGACAGACCTATTCGGAACAGCGGAAGCCGAGGGCCGGTCATAACGGTTGTCTACACGCCACGCACGCGCTTTTAATAGTCACGTGACCGATCAATGGCGCCCAACGATTGGGTCCGATGCCCCAAGTTCCCTTCCCCACCCCTCCCCTCATTTCCGGTTCCTGTCACAGCCATAAAGAGAGAAGTTTTCTTCAGGGGTGTCTGTGAGTAATGGCTCTTCCAGAAAAAGAGAAGGGGTGCTTATATTTGACCCAGCACCACGAAGGGGACATTAAGTCGCTGAGCTAGTTTCACACAAAAGGCTTGTAAATTCAAAAAAATATCATTTTTAGTAATTTTGAGTTATGAGTATTTTCGTGTTATCTAACATCCCATCTTTCATATTTATAAAGGGCAATCTTTGTTATGGTCTCTAAATACTCCAAAAAGAGCTTTAAAATGAGTAGGTCAATGCATTTTCTTCAGCTAGGCTAAACTTTAGACTGGTTTCTCAAAATGGCCTACAATCACCCTACCGACTTTGAATGCTCAGAACTCTAAAACGGAAAAAGTTACAAGAATGGCTCTTATATCATTTGAAAGAGAAGTATCTGAGGTTTCTAACTGTACCATTGTCTCATAATGGTCATTTTGATACTTACTGTCCCTTTCGTGGTGTTAGGTCACATAATTATACAGACTCTAAAGATGATGGTAGTGGGAATAGGCTCTTCTAAAAAGTCTAGTGTCTTGAAGTATAACGCTTCGATGATGTTCGTCCAATGTCAGCTCTTAGAGTGGGATGAGATTACTGATTTACATTGTCTTGAGGTGCCGGGTGGGGGTGGGGGTGGGGGGTGGGGGGGGGGGGTGTGAGGGGGGGGGGGGAGACTGTAAGCTTTTTCCTGCCTCTGTCTCTCTATTTAATCTGTCTGTCTGTCTGTTTCTCTCTTTCTTTGTCTTTGTCTCTGTCTATCTGTCTGCCCTCCCCCCTCTC
>CM065694.1:46741881-46751881 GCA_017654935.2 Phymorhynchus buccinoides
GAACGATAGCAGACTTTTAATATGAAAAATGGACAGAGACAGACAGACAGGTTTAGAGACAGACAGACAGACAGACAGATAATGGGAAGGAGGAGCCTCCTGGCCCCGTAGTCATAAGTGCGTCAAGATTAGACATTCAAAACGGGGATTAGTAGGCCTGTGTAAATTAGGCCGTGTACACACATAAGCGGATATTCCATGCGGAAACCCGTGCGCAATCCATAAATAAGTGTCCGAATTTCCCCTATATGCGTAAACATGTATCCTTCTTTCTTCCACTAGGGTTTTCCGTACGGAACTTACGCGTCTAATGTGAACCCGGCCTTAGGCCGTTTACACACATAAGCGGATATTCCTTGCGGAAACCCGTGCGCAATCCATAAATAAGTGAATCCAAAAAAAGGGAAAAAAGATTTGCGCACGTGTCCGACTGTCCCCTATATGCATAAACTTGTATCCTTCTTTCTTCCACTTATTTAGGGTTTTCCGTACGGAACATTCGCGTCTAATGTGAACCCCGGGCAAAAAGACCACCCACGTCACGTGTCACATTCCCTCTTATGCTGGGAAGATTTCTTAAGATTTCTTACCAGGGAAAACCGTGATTTTGGCACGTGACGTGGTGGGTCTTTAATAGGCTGAACAGCCAATCGTTTAGGGATTGTTGTCTAATTTACATACTATTCCCCGTGCTGACTGTGTAATTCGTACCCATGAGTACCACCTACACAGGGCCAGGTTTTGTGCTGACGTGTCTGTCGGTCGTTAGTTGTGGTCAAGCGAGGCCTTTCACTTCATGAATAACGAAAAGCCAATTCTGACCGAATAGAATAGAACTGATGACGTCGTTCCTGAGACTGCGGCTTTCTGCTGTAGTAAGTAGGTCATCACGCAAGTCTGTTTGCAGACCTGTTTACCCTAAAGTTGGGCTTCAGGCATTCAAAATCCAAAATAAGTGTATTTTTCACAAAATAGGAGTACTCCAAAAGGAAAGTTTCCACAACGCAGTGTAAACATGCATACATTTTCACAAATAGTTCAAATACTGTGTCAAAAGTATAATCCATTAACATTTACAACACTGTGACGTAAGTGTCCCGCGCGACCCCTCTTTCTTTATCTACACCCCCCCCCCCCTCTCCTTTTCTTTTCTCTGTCCGGCCGCCACGTTAATTGCCACCCACCATCTAAAGAATGCCGATTAAGGGATTGGTCCCTTTCAAGTTCAATTTGTCTCCCCGGTCGGCATGCAACCCCTACCGAGGTTATCTCCCTTCACCCCCCCCCCCCCCCTCTTATCTACCGTCTCATCACGAGATAGTGATATCAAGAGTCGGCTGCCTTTGTAAGACACCTCGCACTTACCCATCACAAGAAAGTGACAACCACGGTTATCTCCCTTTGAAAAACGGGTTTGCCGTTCCGAGCACGAGAAGGATTTGAATGTCGGCACGTGATAAGGATGTAATAGGCGCGTGATTGTTCGGTACACTCTGAACAGCATCTTGTGACGTGTCGACTGTAATAAACCAATAGCAGGCTTTCATTGTTTGAAAGTGAAGGCTATAATTGGCGTAGTGAGAAAAAGTTTTTCACACAAGACGCTGAAACTGACTAGAGCAACACCTCTCCCAGCCAGAATAGCCCACCTAGTAAGTCTTATTGATGACTGGTGATTGAGACTGGTTGTTTGTTTGACTCTAGTTTTGATCTAGATCCTATGTTCAATGATGAATAAGGAGTAGATAGATATGTTATAGAAAAGAAGTGGTAAACATTCTATTCTATTTATGTGCACTGATTATTTGTGTGTGTGTGTTTTTGACTTTAACACTTTTGGTACCAGAACCGGAGTTTATGCCTACTAACCCATTTGTCTATTTTTAGTAGGAAACCTATGGGCCGCAATCTTGCACTTTATGATACCATTCCTTTCCAGGTGTTGGATGGGGAGTGATGTTGTCTTGATCACCTTTTATGTTTTACTGATCTCAGTTTGTTAACTGAAATTCAGTTTATTGATTAAATAGTGCTATTGTACAAGGGAAGCCTTCTAGCCGGTTGGGATTCACTAATGCCCTGCCGACTGAAGCCCCTTGTCTCTAAGCCATAGAGATCTACATCCACCTTCTCCTGTGATTATCAGCAGGGCATCGTGGGCCGGAAGATCATCCCGGACTCCACCACGCACCAAGACGGGACTGTCGCCAAGACGACCCGCACTCAGAATCCGCGAGGAGACCACGCTTGAACCGTGCCATCCCGCGAAGCCGTAACCGGAACGACTGGGAGCTACTCTCATCTGACGAGCAAGCCCAGCCACACCAGCATTCGCCGATCACTACGGAGGAACTCAACCACAGCTAAGTCCACCGGACTGCGCCAATCATTTGAACTTTCCTACGGACACTGAAGATAATTAGTAACCCTTCCGGCATGGGGCGAACCTTATAGAAAGACAAAAGTCTTGTGAATCCTTTCGGATTTCATTGTTTTTTTTATCCATATTTTGTTTTGGCGCCATTGAGCTGCTTTATTATTATTGTTGCATAATCTTATGCAGATTTTGGGAGTAAATAAAATACAAGTGTCAAATAATCCTGAACCCTTTGGTCAGACTGATGAGAGTGGGAGTCTTGTAATTTCATGTAAAACCCTACTTCTCTCTGTCTGCCATTTAGAGCAATTCAACCACTTGTATTTCTTACAACCATACGAGCCAGAACCCGGGCACAAATATAAATTTATTAGATGAAAAGGGGCCTGGAAAGTTGCTCATCTCCCATACCCTAGAGAAGTGGGCTAAAGGCAAATTTTCTAAAGTCTTCCCTAGGGACTTAGCCTTTTAACCCATTACCTCGTCACAAACACACACACACACACACACACACACACACACACACACACGCGCGCGCGCGCACGCACGCACGCACGCACGCACGCACGCACGCACGCACGCACGCGCACACGCGCACACACACACACACACACACACACACAAACACACACAAACACACAGAGCGCGCCCGTTTCCTGAATCAGGCAATATACAGTTCTAAATGATATACAGTTTCTACATGATTTTTCTCTCTCACCATTTCACCATATTTGTGTCCCATGTACCATATTAATCATATTTGTGTCAAATATGTGTACAACATATGGTGAAATATTATGGGTAAACAGGTCTGTGTTTGTCTGGTTTTACATTTTTGTGGCTCACTCCTGAAGTGAGTCTATAGTATGCATTTGTACCATAGCGTTCAATCGCTTCATGCGATTGGGATGATCCCTGGAGTCTTTATTAAGCCAGGGAACGACAACGAAGATAACACCAACAACAAGATTCAGAAAACAAAGTTACCTCTTTATTCATTCAACTTCTTGTGGCTCTCAGGCACGGACTTCGAGCTATCTTGTACATTGCTCACCCCGCATCAATGCGAACATCTGAGGAGGGTGTGTGAAGTACATCATAGCTAAACCAAAGACACTGACAAGAAAAGACTAACATCCGGTCCTTTTCCCCTATATCAGTAGTGAGGACAGAAACGCTGGTTATGTCCCTTTTAAGCGTGACACATTTAAGTTACATAGCTCTCTTTTTTTCAGACCTGAGAGAGTTATCTTTTCATGAGTCAGTTATTCTTTGGATAGCCGCCATTGTGAATGGCGTAACTACCCCACTAACGATAACTCTATCAGCCCGGCTCGCCGTAACTCTTAAGTAGTCCATCTGACCCTTTTAGAGTCTTTGGCCAAACCCTGTAGCATGCAACGCAACGCCCAGGGAGCGTGCATTCACGAGTACGTCTTAAAGACGCCCCCACGTCACGTGTGACATTCCCTTTTATGCTAGGAAGATTTCTTAATTCAGATTTCTTACCAGCTATTAGAGGGAAAGCATGTGAAAACCATGATTTTGACACGTGACGTGGTGGGTCTGTAAGGGCCAGCCAAAAGTCCACTAAAAATCGTACGACCGTACGATACGATTCGATCACGCGGTCTCAGAAGAACAAAATGTGATTCGCGCTTCGAGACCACGTGATCGAATCGTATCGTATATCGTACAGACGTGCGATTTTAGTGGACGTGTGGCAGGCCCTTTAGACAGTCAACACGGGTACTAGGTATGTAGTAGTATGTAAATGGTCGACTTATGGTGATTTGTTTCCCGCCAGGGGGCAGTCAATCCACTAGGGGCTTATCACGCGATTTTCTTTGTTGGACGTAGTGAGAGAGAGAGAGATGGTGGGACTCATCCCCCTCTCTCTCTCTTTCTTTATCCCCAACTAAGAAAATAGAGAGGATTAGCCCCACACGAGCGTCATCCCCCCCTGGCGGGGAAAAAATCCCACTAAGTCGCTCATTAGACTAAACTCCCCCCAAACGATCAACCCTTTCACCGCCAGCCATATTTCAGCCAAAACTGTTCATTACATTTACATTACATTACATGTAGAGAACCAAATATCGGCAGTATTTGGGGCTTCTTCTGTGACATAATTATATGAAATAAGGTCTATCCTTACTTCCTAAAACGAAGACAATGAGGTCTTTGGATAATAGACCCCAATTTGATTCCTTTTAGTGATATAGGTGTTAAATCACTGTAGTGCTAAAATGCGACTTTGGCGGTGAAAGGGTTAAACTGTCTGGATAAGGTCAAGATGTACACCCCCCCCCCCCACACACACACACACACACCCCTACATTTCTCCGTTAATTCCATTTTTCCGTTTTTGCCTTTCTTACCAAACATGAAGCTGTATTTTATGAACATTTTCAGCTAATTATCTTTGTTCAATAATTAATTGCAGTCATGATAAAGGCCATTATCTAATAGGAACCCCCTATGTAGTGCAGTACACCGCGGCATTTGTCACAGTCGTGGTTCATTGCGTTTTCCCGTCTTATAGTTAGGGTTAGGGTTAGGGTTAGGGTTATTATTCCAAAAAGATCATTAGCTGAAAAGGTTCATAAAATACAGCTTTATGTTTGGTAAGAAAGGCAAAAACGGAAAAATGGAATTAACCGAGAAATGCAGGGGTGGGTGTGGGGGGTGGGGGGTGGCACTTCTTTACCTTTACCAGCTGTTTAGCCTAATTCACACGCTACTACCAGTGTTGGACTGTGTAAAGACGCGCTCAAGAGTACACGACCCCGCTGGAGTCGAAAGACAGCAAGTGGAAACAGAACAGGGCTTTGTGAAGTAGGTGTTGCATGCAATGCTGATTGCCCGATGCCGTGCTGCTCTCAATGTCTTCCTAAAGTGGAAGCACAACAGGTCCGCTCACTATAGGTCACAGCTCTATCTATATAGCTAGGATAGAGAGATTCGTGAGCGTTGTAGATTATTTTTGTTTGTGGCTCAAGCCACAAACCTATAACTCACTTTGTCGGTCGGTCGGTCTGTCGGTCCAAAATTGTCGCACATTTTGACAAAATGTCGCACTTCAAATCGAGGCTACGCTTCAAAATTAATTGAGGCCGCTCTTTAAAATGATGTATTTTAAAAGCGTACAAAATAATAAACATACGTAATACAGACACTACAACAGACACGACGAGTATGCGGTGCTTCTTTTGATGAGTATAAGTAGGATACATAGTTTTAAATGTTTTCCAAAAGATATAAAAAGTTACGAAATGGTGCAGAGATAACATTCTGGTTTACAGATTAAAATTATTGAAAAGCCAGGGGAGGTAACTCATGATTGGAGTGGTACAAATAGACCGCGTGCCACAAACTATTGCGATTTCGCGCTTGTTTTGTTTCTTTCTTGAAAAAAAAAGAGTTCTGTTAGAATACGACTACGCAGGCGCACGGCGGCTCTCGCGCGCGTGCATGAATCGTGAAGTTTCTGTCTACATCATCGTTTATGCTGTTGTTGTGTCAGACTTGTTTGTTGTTGTTTCTTTTTCAGTTTAACCCTTTCACCGCCAACGTCGCATTTTTGCACCACAATACCACAATGATTTAACGCCCATGTCACTAAAAGGTATCAAACCAGGGTCTGTTATCCAAAGACCCTGGGACGGTATTCATGTCGAGATAGCATGAGACTTAGCATGATGCTAACTTAGAAGCTCTTCCAATGTCCTATAGGATTTAATAGGACTTTTGGAAGAGCTTCTAAGTTAGCATCATGCTAAGTCTCATGCTATCTCGACATGAATACCGTCCCTGTTCTCTTAATTTTAGGAGGCAAGGATAGGCCTTACTTTAAATATGTCAGACGAATACCCAATATTACAGACAGATTTTGTTCTCTACTCAGGTAAATGTAATGGAAAATGTTTGCTGGAAAAAATGGCTGGCGGTGAAAGGGTTAAAGCTCGGTTATCCTGTTCGACTGAAAGGTATCACAGAGAGTGTATGTAGGGTAAGCCCTACTAGTGAATTGTAGACAGCAATACATCAGCACACACGCACGTGTCAAAGTCAAGGGCTTCACGTGTTTTCCCTCTTATAGCTGGTAAGAAACTCTTGCTTTGACCAGGTTTGACTCCCATACAAATGCCCCCAAATTCAAAGCGAAGCATCATTTTAATTAAGGCAGCCTCAGTTTGAAGTTGGGGGCGTTTGTATGTGGGTCACAGCTACCCAGAAGACAACAACAAGGGACTTAATCGTGGTGGGTCAGTGGGTCTTTAAAGGGGCAGGCCTGCTCATTGAAGGATTGGTTTTGGGGTCTTTTTGCACACCTTCTAAAGACAAGCTGTCCGTCACGTAGGCAGAAATATCGAGAAACGAACAAACAACAGCAAACAGAAAATCTCACAGCTAGAAATATCAATCAATCAATCAATCAATCAATCAATCGATCAATCGATCGATCAATTGATCGATCGATTAACCAACCAGTCATGTGCTGAAAAGGGAAGGGGGAAACACAAGAAACGGGGAGAGAGAGAGAGAGAGAGAGAGAGAGAGAGAGAGAGAGAGAGAGAGAGAGAGAGAGAGAGAGAGAGAGAGAGAGAGGAGAGAGAGAGAGAGAGAGAGAGAGAGAGAGAGAGAGAGAGAGAGCGAGAGAGAGAGAGAGAGAGCTCTAGAGAGAGAGAGAGAGAGAGAGAGAGAGAGAGAGAGAGAGAGAGAGAGAGAGAGAGAGAGAGAGAGAGAGAGAGAGAGAGAGAGAGAGAGAGAGAGAGAGAGAGAGAGAGAGAGAGAGAGAGAGAGAGAGGAGAGAGAGAGAGCTCTCTCCTCTCTTCTATAGACGGGAGAGAAACAAAAAGGAACGAGAAGAGAATGATCGAGACAGAAAAAAAGAATAGAAGACGAGAATGCAGGAGGAGAGTGCACAATCCTAGGTAAAAAGAAGAAGGAAGAGGCGAAGAAGGAGGAATAATTTGTGTACAAAAACAACATCGATCGTGAAGATTGGGAAAGCCAACACCGTTCACGGAAGCAGAGGCAACGACAGCGGGGAGAGTAGAGTTACACACGGGTCAGGAAAGAATTCAGTAAGCAAAACAACCAGCGGCAGATGTTGCTTTAAAGGGCCACCCTGACGGATGAGTTTTTGTAAGAAACGCGTCGAGATCACCAGGAAAACACCCTTTACAGAGATCGCAACACTCACTTTGCTCTGGTTTCCTATAAATCAAACCGTCGAATTGGCGATTCCTCCTTGGCGGAGATGCCGTAGAGAGTAGCCATTTTGGATGGGGTGGGTGGAGGACACTCATTGTGGTTGAAGCGGGATTTTTGTAGTGCAGTAAAAAAAAAAAAAAAAAAAAGGAGCTGTTTCCTTTGTTGTGAGCGAAACTCCTTTAGATAATCTGTATAACATTTAAAAATAAGAGAGAAAAAAGGGTTGTATTGCGAAAATGTCGTGTAAACGATTTGGTCTAAACGCAGGCGGCCATTAGAAAAGAGAAGACACACGCCTTCTCTTTGGGTGAAATAATTTTACTTCCAGCACCTCCGCCAATAAGGAATCGCCGATTTGACGGTTTGATTTCTAAGAAACCAGAGCAAAGTGAGTGTTGCAATCTCTGTAAAGAGTGTTTTCCTGGTGATCTGGACGTGTTTCTTACAAAAGCTCATCCGTCAGGGTGGCCCTTTAAGACAAGTTTGCAGACTCCAAGTCCAACAGTGTAGGAGTCATAGCCCCTTAAAGATTTCAGGTTTTCCAGGTCATGCGTCAAGGTCAAGGTCACGACAGTAATAATTTATGCAAAACATGCACTTCATCTCTGGGTTGATACACCACCACACGAAATGTGAAGCGATTCTGGCAAGCGGTTCGGGAGATATCCTCGGACAGACAGGAAAACAACAACAACAACAAACAAACAAACAGACGCCGCTCATAGCATAGTCCCGTCTCCTTACGGCGATGGACAAAAAGCCCCCCCTCCTCTGCACCCTTCCATTCATGTCAGGCTGTTCTGTCGACCGCTGTCGCATTCTCAGATTACCGCTGATACTAAACTGACCCTAACCATATCCCTAACCCTATCCCAATCCATATTCGTAACCCTAACCCTAACCCGAAACCGCTGTCGCATTCCCTTAGGGTTAGGGTAGAAATAGGGGTTAGGATAGGGGTAGGAATAGGATTAGGATCAGATTAGTGCTAAATACACACACACACACACACACACACACACACACACACACACACACACACACACACACACACACACACACACACACACACACACACACACACACACACACAAAATAACAGTTAACGGTACGTTATGTGCACGAGAATTCAGAACACGGTAATCTGAGAATGTGATAGCGGTCGACGGAACAGCCTGAAATGAAGGGTACAGACGAAGGGGCTTTTTTCTTAATGGTCTCGCGGAGCATATCGCGCGCGTTGATAACACGATGCGCTTCCACTTTGGCACACGGATAGTCACTGTCCCCGGTCATCTACCCACCAAATTTGAAGGCAATCGGTCCAGAAATACCGGAGATACGGGCGCCGAGAGGCCGGTGGATACGCGTTTCGCGCATTTGCCAAACCGCGAAAAATTAATGACATGGCCGCCTTGGTTGCCGTCGCCATCGCCACGTAAACGCGTTAGGGCTGATAGCAAATTTGAAGCGATTCGGTCGAAAAACGGCGGAGTTATAAGTCCCGTTCTGTGTTTCACACACACACACACACACACACGGACGGACGGACGGACACACACTTGGCGTTTAATAATATGATTTGCCCAACCAGCCATTATACATGTTAATGTATCCCTTGTCAGTTCTGCTCACCAGACTTCATGTCTACTTGATCACAGACAAGAGGTCGTCATAATATTAGTTCGAAAGACTTGTAAAAAAAAAAGCGCGAAATCGCAATAGTTTGTGGCACGCGATCTATTTTTACCACTCCAATCATGAGTTACCTCCCCTGGATTTTCAATAATTTTACTCTGTAAACCAGAATGTTATCTCTGCACCATTTCGTAACTTTTTATATCTTTTGGAAAACATTTAAAACTATGTATCCTACTTATACTCATCAAAAGAAGCACCGCATACTCGTCGTGTCTGTTGTAGTGTCTGTATTACGTATGTTTATTATTCTGTACGCTTTTAAAATACATCATTTTAAAGAGCGGCCTCAATTAATTTTGAAGTGTAGCCTCGATTTGAAGTGCGACAATTTTGTCAAAATGTGCGACAATTTTGGAACGACAGACCGACAGACCGACAGACCGACAAAGTGAGTTGTAGGTTTGTGGCTTGAGCCACAAACAAAAAGCCACACAAGGAAATAATAGAAAGGATTGGTAGGTATAATGGAAGCCTTCTGCAGGGAGGCAAATACTTGTTTTCACGCTATAACTGTTTTTAAGTAGAGGTGGGGGAAAAAACCGGTTTGAACCAAAAAACCGGTGCTAAACTTTCGCGGTTCGAAAAACCGGTTCGAGTTGCTGTGAACCGGTTTTTTAACTGCAAACTGAAAGTAAGTTTTTGTTAGAATAACGCATTCTTTTGGAAAAACAACACTGATTCTCAGCGCAGATTGGGTGTTTG
>CM065694.1:46779381-46781881 GCA_017654935.2 Phymorhynchus buccinoides
AATTTGTGACCCAGCACCACGAAAGGGACATTAAGTCGCTGAAATAGTTTTTCATAACAGGCTTACAAAGATTTGGCTTACAAAGTCAAAAATCAAATTTTTATGAATTTTGAGTTATGGGAATGTTCATGCTCATATTTATACGAGGATAATCTTTATTATTGTCTCTAAATACTCCGAAAAGTGCTTTGAAATGAGTAGGTTGGTGCATTTTCTTCAGCTAGGCTAAACTTTAGACTGTGATTTCTCAAAGTAGCCGACAGGCACCCTACCAAATGTGAATGCACATAGACTAACTCTAAATCGAAAAAATAGATACAAGAATGGTTCTTATATCATTTGAAAAAGGATTGTCTGAAGTTTTTAATTGGACCATTGTCTCAGAATGGTTATTTTGACACTTAATGTCCCTTTCGTGGTGCTGGGTCACATTGTTTTTGTTCACAGTCATGACTTTTTAACTTCTGAGAACGTTTCACTACAAATGGACAAAAAAACAATATGGCTGCCACACAAGGGAGGTCACTACTGGACAATCTCTTGCGATGTCTGACACATTAGAATTGCGTTTCGAAAATGCGATGGAAAAAAAAAATCTTGAAATGTGGCCCCCAAGTGAGTATCTTATTTTTAAAAATTGCCCTCTTATAATTATGTTAGTTTCATTGTTTCATGTGCAATTATGCAAGTCTGTACGTTTATGCAAAACGAGTTTGTTTGTTGTCCTTAAAGGTGGACACTGACGGATGAGGTTTTGCAAGAAACACGTCGAGATCACCAGAAAGACAGCCTTTTCAAGGACCGGAACACTCACTTTGCTCTGGTTTCCTAGAAATTAAACCGTCAAAACGGCGATTCCTCCTTGGCGGAGATGCCGGAGAGAGAAGCCATTTAAGGAATCGCCATTGTGGTTGATTTGACGTAGTTTGATATTTCTAGGAAACTCCTTTAGAGCAATTTTAAAAAATAAGTGTTGTAATGCTCTGTAAACGATTTGGCGGCCATTAGAAAAGAGACGACACACGCCTTCTCTGGTGATCTTCCAGACGTGTTCGCCGATTGACGGTTTGATTTCAACAAACAAAAAGTCATCCATCAGGGTGTTTTCCACTCGTTAAGCAAGGTATGCTTTTTAAGCAAGGTATGCTGTTACTTTTTCGTTGTAGGGGAAGACGGGGTAAAAAGCGCATGGGCGGGTAAGAAGCCCACCCCAATTATCTCATGAAATGAAGCAAATTTCAGTCTCATTTTGCCCATGAGACGAGAGTTAATGTCTAGCATTCGTCTCATGGGCAAATTTGACTGAAATTTTCTTTATTTCATGAGATAATTGGGGTGGGCTTCTTACCCGCCCATGCGCTTTTTACCCCGTCTTCCCCTAGTTGTTTTTGTTGTTGTTGTTTTTGTTGTTGTTGTTGTAACTCCACCCCTTCTGTTATTTCTGTGTGCTAACTGTCTCCATGTTGTGCTTCGTTTATATATCAGTTACGTAGATCTGGTCTGTTTCTGCTGTCTTTTATTGTCGGTGCGAAGTTCAAAGAACCAGCCACACGTCAACTAAAATCGCACGACTGTTCGATACGATTCGATCACGTGCTCTGGAAGCGCGAATCACATTTTTTTCCTTGGAGAACCCCGAGATCGAATCGTATCGTACAGTCGTGCGATTTTAGCTGACGCGTGGCAGGCCCTCAACTGTTCCACTACGTTTGGTATGCATCCGTTTGAACGCGTGTTTTGCAATGTTCTGTCTAGTTTGAATTATCTTATTTTTGTGTGAAAAAAATATGTATAGCACAGCTGTTTCGGGAGGAATATTTAGTTTATCTATATTTTCATAAGTTTTTTCAAGCCAACTTTAGTTAACTATAAGTAACTTTTCATAAATAACAGGCGAGAATATGTTGTAGTATGTGACAAGATTACTTATAGTCAGTGGATATTGCTAGATTTTCACTCATAGGCAATCTTTTCATAAGTTTTTTCAAGCCAACTTTAGTTAACTATAAGAAACTTTTCATAAATAACAGGCGCGAATATGTTGTAGTATGTGACAAGATTACTTATAGTCAGTGGATATTGCTAGATTTTCACTCATAGGCAATCTTATTTATGTTTGTGATACGAAGTATATTATGTCTACTAGATATGTTGATTGATACTGCTCACAAAAATAAGTTTTTACCATAAATCTGAGGGAAGAAATATATTTGGAATACTATGTAGAGCATACAGCCAAAATTATCTTTACAGACAAAAGCTTGGTGCAGTTTATATGTAAGATTTCTAGATTCAGGCTTTTAACTAAACAGCTTGATTTTGTGTGGGACGGAACAGCTGTGATAGGTTAATCCTGCCTCTTTTGGAAAAAACCCAACCCACCGTGTTTTAATTAGGGCAAAGAAGATTGAGTGGGAGAAGCTGCTCGTAGGAACCAAATGGACAAAAATATGGCGTAGTTATACATAAATCAAAGAGTTAAGGTTAATGGCAAGAGTGC
>CM065694.1:46814381-46816881 GCA_017654935.2 Phymorhynchus buccinoides
AGGAAGAGGGTGGAGAGGTTTAGGCGGGGTCAATGATGGTGGCGGGTAGAAAAGAGATAAGTAGAGAAGGAGAGACTGAAAAGGAGAGAGGGTGAAGGGGGGAGAGAGAGAGAGAGAGAGAGAGAGAGAGAGAGAGAGAGAGAGAGAGAGAGAGAAGAGAGAGAGAGAGAGAGAGAGAGAGAGAGAGAGAGAGAGAGAGAGAGAGAGAGAGGAGAGACGCTTCAGACGCTTCAGACGCATCAGAAGCATTTTAATGACAATGGTCTAATTCACACAGAGAGAGACAGAGAGAAAGTGAGAGAGAGAGAGAGAGAGAGAGAGAGAGAGAGAGAGAGAGAGAGAGAGAGAGAGAGAGAGAGAGAGACAGAGACAGAGACAGAGAGACAGAGAATGAGGTGAGAGAGAAAGAGAGAGAGAGAGAGAGAGAGAGAGAGAGAGAGAGAGAGACAGACAGACAGACACAGAGACAGAGACAGAGACAGACAGAGACAGGGACAGAGAGACAGCGAGACAGACAGAGAAATAGACATACAGACAGAACCATAGCCGTAGATGTAGACCTAGACGGATAAACAGACAGGTCCTTTCTGGTTCCTCGTCGCCTCTTTTAACTTTTACCATCCGTGGGTGAAAATCGAGCGAAGCTGGTAAATGTTTTCAGAGAATTCTGTTCCTGACTATCTATCTATCTGACTATCTGACTATCTGACTATGTTAGCACGATAACGCTTGAACGGACGGACCTAGGACGCTCACATTTTTCTAATGTCATAATTTCTGATTATTATGTTTCTTACTTTTAAAATCTTAATATCTGTTTTATTTCCAGTTC
Source organism: Phymorhynchus buccinoides (assembly GCA_017654935.2). Taxonomy (NCBI): domain Eukaryota; kingdom Metazoa; phylum Mollusca; class Gastropoda; order Neogastropoda; family Raphitomidae; genus Phymorhynchus; species Phymorhynchus buccinoides. The sequence continues at coordinate 46,815,214 of CM065694.1, forward strand.
GTTCTTCTATAATCAGTTTTAATGGTATTTATTTTTTCCTGGCTCCTTCAAACTATGATGGCATTCCCTTCTTCTTCTTCTTCTTCTTCTTCTTCTTCTTCTTCTTCTTCTCTTCTTCTTCTTCTTCGTCTTCCGATTGGGATGTTTATCCTGCCCCACGCCCAAAGTCTTCGTTTAGACTGCTATTGGCGCACAGGATGCATGCTTTGTGAGTTCCTGTCATCCATTCCACCGGCACACACGACCTACTAGTACTGAATAGTGGAATGGGCTTTAACGTGCGCGCAAGATCTTGTGCGTGCGTACGTTCGCACACGGGACCTCGGTTTTTAGGTCTCATCCGAAGGACCAGGAAATAGGAGTAAAGAATCTTTCCCAAGGATGCAACACCGGACCGTGACAAGCCGGATTCGAACACACCGCACCCGCAAACCCGTTGGATTACGACGGCGACTCTAACCAACAGGCCACGGTGCCTCTCTGTCCAACTCTTTATGCTCGGTGTCCATCTGTGTTCTACCGAGGACCCAGCATGTTTGACAATTGTGTGAAAGGTAGCACACGCATTGTTGCTTTTGACTCGCTGACAGGTCATACACACAAGCATGTCTGCTTCTTTTGGTCTCTCTCTCCCAAGACCCAAACAACATGGGCGACAGCGGGACCAAATGCGTAAACAACGCACGCCAGTCGGTGTGAATGACATGGCAGCAGGTGTGAGAAAAACACAGAATGAAACAAAACAGATGCTTCGTATTAGCCAGGACACGAGATGTACACCGAGCCTTAGCTGTTGCGAGTAAACAGGTCCCCTAGTAACATAGTGGTGTTGATACATTCATATGGGAAAGATAAGCAACACACGGTTTTCCTTAACCCTTCCACCGCCTATGTCGCATTTTTGCATCACCCATGTCGTTAAAACCCTTGAAATCAGGGTCTATTATTTAATGATATTGTGTTCCTAAATTTGAGCAGTAAGGATTGACCCTATTCCAAATGTGTCACAAAGAAATCCCACAATATTGCAGATGACATCTTTGCTGTAGCCAAGTAAGTTTAATGGACATTTTTTGCCCAAAGATGGCTGCCGGTGAAAGGGTTAATCTTCAGAATGAATAATAATAATACTGTATTAAACTGAACGGGAGTTAAAAAAAAGGTAATTAAAAAAAAAGAGGTGAGTTGAACGAAGCTGAAATATGAGAGAGAGAGAGAGAGAGAGAGAGAGAGAGAGAGAGAGAGAGAGAGAGAGAGAGAGAGAGAGAGAGAGAGAGAGAGAGAGAGAGAGAGAGAGAGAGAGAGAGAGAGAGAGGGCGGGGTGGGAGTGGAGAAAGAGAGATAGACAGAGGCAGTAAGACAGAGAGAGAGAGAGACTGAACACTGAAAACTTTATTTTTCAAGGATCAAGAGTTTAGGCGAAGCAAAGACAGAAAGACAGACGGAAAAAGAGAAAGAGACAGAGAGACACAAAGAGAGAGAGAGAGAGAGAGAGAGAGAGAGAGAGAGATGAGAGAGAGAGAGGAGAGAGAGAGAGAGAGGAGAGAGAGAGAGACAGAGAGACAGAGATGGAGGGAGAGAGACAGAGAGACAGAGAGGGAGGGAGAGGGAGAGAGAGAGGAGAGAGAGACAGGGAGAGAGAGACAGGGAGAGAGAGGAGAGAGGGAG
>CM065694.1:46822479-46829979 GCA_017654935.2 Phymorhynchus buccinoides
GGGGAAGGAGTGGGTTGTGGGTCTATATTCTTTTTATTGAAGTTAATATTTTCTGACTTCGATGTAATCTCTGCACGGTGTGGTGATGAAAAATAGCTTGTGGTGATTTGTGCGGTGCGCCACGCTGCTGGTGCAAATGTACTGCACGCGCTGTGCTCCCGTGCCGTACGGTTTTTGATTCATATTATACATGTATCCGGTACCATGATACAGTGTTGTTTTTTCTTCCTTTTTATATTTTTATCTTTCTCTTTTGTTATCTCTGGCTATTGGGGTCTCTTTCCACCCACATTTTGCACAGTTTGCACACACGCACATATGCTATGCCGTATCGGAATTATGCACGTAGACACACACACATACACACACTGCGGCGCCTACGCAAGCTCGACGCACGCACTCCACACACAGTGTACACACACACACACAACACACACACACACACACACACACACAAAAACACACACACACACACACATACACACACACACACACAGTGACAAACACAAACACACACACATTCACACACACAAACACACACACACACACATACACAACAAACACACCCACACACACACACACACACACACACACCACACACACACACACACCACACACACACACAACATTGCACAGTATTAGACATTTAAGTCCGATTTTCATCGCATCAATATATAAATCACGGTCGACCATAACGTACCTTCTTGATCATAGAATCAGCATAACACGAGGTACATAACAGATAAACGATAAACTCCTCTCGGTGCCTCTGTTTTCCTGGTTTTGTTTTTTTTTTTTTTTTTTTTTGTTTCTTTTTTTTTTTGTTTTATTTTTGGTTTTCTTTTATTTCCTTTCGCGCCGGAGTTGGTATGAACATTTTCTAAACACCAAATATTTGACAAGGCAAATACAACATCGAACTTGTCGGTTATTTTCGGGCACAAGCAACATTGATAATTTCTCCGACTCTGTGCGTGGTTTTTTATCTGTCCCCCACATTACAGAGGACACCCCCGCAAGTATCGTAGCTCTCGCTACGTAACTTGTTGATAACGCTACCAAGAGAAATCAGGTTAGGGTTGGTATCACCAACGGATCTATAACGCTACTAGGGCTTAATCACTACGGAAACCTAAGCGGTTAGGTTTTCCCACTAGGGTGTTTTTAAGAATTAGGCGTTAAACTTGGGTAGGAATTAGGGTTAGGTTAGGGGAAAAGGGTCGGGGTTTTATAAGGAGGGTCGTCGTAGTGGCAACAACGGGTACGTTTCTTTCGATACGTAAGCCGAAAGCAAGCGATACGGCACCCGGCATAAACCCGAAGGGTCTCGCAGAGGTATAGAGCAACGAGTTTCAAGTTTTCCGCCGCAACTGCTACTCGACGACAAGACACATGAGCTTCCGGTAAAAAAAACATTGTCTATAGTACAAAATTTAAGTGCAATTCTGGTCAGATTGGTCTCGCAACACTATTTGCGCGGTTCAGATAGCAAAAGATAGAAAGGAATAAAAAACAACGCGCACGGCGCACGAGCACACGCGCACGCACACACAGGACACACACACACACACGCCCGCACGGCACGCACGCACACGCTAAGCCGCACGCACGGCACGCACGCACCACACACACGCGCCAGCGCACACACGCACACACGCGCGCACGCACGCGAACGCACGCACAAGCAAACCACGGCAACAACGCCCACAACTGCCACGCGCACGCACCGGGCACACAACACACACACACCACACACACACACACACACACACGCAACCACACAACACAAACATACGCTAAAAGGACCCCCACGTCACTCTCTCGCGTCACTTTCCCTCTTTATGAACATCCGTTTAACGTCCCCGCCGTCCTTCTTGGAAACAGACACATACTGGGGACAGTAGTAGATATAAACGATGGTGGAACGCCGAACCGCGACGGCAATGCACGTGAAGGCAGTTTGCAACTGTCCGGGAAAACAAAAATAAAGTCCCGAATTTTTTTTTTTTTTTATTTTTTTTTAACGATACAGATGTATGTAAAAGCGAACGAAGTAGTCAGGGATTAATACTTATGAAGGGAGATTTATTAAGATATATCTTACCTCTATATGCTCAGATTTAAAGATTATTCAATATCTATATGGGCGATTTATTAAGATTTCTTTACCTCTAATGCTAGGAGATTTCTTAGATTACTTACCCTCTTATGCTAGCGAGAGATTTCTTAAGATTTCTACCCTCGCTTATTTAAATGCTAGGAGATTTCTTAAGATGGCTTGTACCTCTTATGTAGGAAAGATTTCTTAAGATGTTCGAACAGCCCATAAGAGGGAAAAACACGTGAAAACCGTGAGTGATTTCGAAACGTGACGGTTGGTGGGTATATTTAAGGGACGGCTCCTACCACAATCAAGCAACTAAACTTTGCTCATTAATAAAAAAAAATCGGGACCTTACCTGGTTCCGTACATGCCTCCGGGCATTGCCTCCAGTATTGGTTCCCACAAGTATTTGTATTTACAAATGTCGTCCCATATACGTGTCTTGTTTCTTCACTGATTCAGACCAAGAGGCGACGGTCCGTAAAAAACCATTTTCGGTCGTCAAGTAAAAATAATTTATACTGTTTTATTTCTCTCTACATAAAAAGAAAGACCAGCCCTGGCATGTGTTTTTACATCGTTAAGGTACCGAACAGAAGTAGTAAAACCGGTAGAGGGCTGTTAATTGCAGGATAAAATAAAATAAAAGGTTTGGTTTTATTTATGAACGGCTTATGTTAGGTACCAATAAATGATGGAAGGGGAAAGATGGAGAGAAAGAAAAGTTTTGCAGCCGCGTATGTGTTTAAAAAGATGTAAGTAGCAGAGTAGAATCGAAGACTAAGTGAAGAAGCGAGGGAGAGCAGAGAGAAGAGAGAGATAGAGACGATATAGCGAGAGCGCAGAGAGAGAAGAAAGAATATATGTAGACGCAGAACGAAAGGAAAGAGAGGCAGAAGATTTGCGCTAGAGAGAAGAGAAAGACCAAAAATAAGAGAGAGAGAGAGAAGAGATAGGCGGAGAGACGTATACTAGAGCGATTATATAGACAACACGCCCACACCCTCATTTCTCTCTCGATCAGTCCCTTCTATAGTACTATAGTAGCGTATATCTCTCTCAGATCTCTCACTACATTATCGGAAAAAATTAGAGTTAAGAGGGAGAAAGGGATCGCCGAAAGCTATGAGCTAGAGAGATAGAGAGAGAGAGAGAAGAGAGAGAGAGCAGAAGAGAGAGAGACGAGATGAGAGAGAAGCGAAGTAGAGAAGAGAGATTAGTAGAGAGCACTGCCCGCACCCCAACAAAAAAGCATGATCAGGCTAGCGGCCGCTTGCTAGCATATCTATCCGATCTAAGAGAGAGAGTCACATAGAAAACTAGGGAGGAATCATATCTATAGCCGAGCTACATAGCTACTCCATTGATCTCTAGCAGTATCGAAGTCTCCTCTCATCTCCTCTCATGAAACATTCGAGTTCGAATTCTCTCTCTCTCCTCTCTTCTCTATCTCGCTCTCTATCTCTCTCTCTCTCTCTAGATATCTCTCTCTCTATTTCTATCTCTCTCTCTCTCTATCTCTCCCTCCTACCTAATCTCCTCACTCTCTCTCTCTCCATCTCTATCACTTCTCTCTCTCGCTTTCTCTCTCTCCTATCTTATCTCGCTCTCTCCACCAACTCGTGTTGTTTCACGTTGTACCGTGTGGTTTCCCAGACCTGTCTGTCAGCTATTCCTTACAAAACACCGGTCAATCCAGACGCAGCATTGATGGTGCCAGACAAGCCAGATCATACCAGACATGCCAGATAATACCAGGACAATGCCAGATAATACCAAGCAAATGCAGGTACTCGTCATGCCAGACCTATCTACAGCCTGCTGCAGTACGACAGCTTTTAGGATTGATTCTTCACCATCATTTTAGCAACTTCCCTGGGGTTGGATGTTTTAACCCTTTCAAACGCCCAGCCATTTTTTTTCAGCAAAAACGTTTCCATTAAAACTTACCCGGGTAGCGAAAAGATTTACATTCTGCCAATAATTTGGATAATAATAATAATTGGCAAATTATATAGCGCACATATCTCGAAAATTCTTTCAATGGCGATTTACAAAGAAATAACACTATAAACATTCCCACACACACACACACACACACTCACACACACACACACACACACACACACACACACCACACACACAACACACACACACACTACACACACACACAAACACCCACACACAACAGAAGACGATGAAGGAGAGAGGGTGGGGAAAGGGGGGTGACGCGTGGGGGGAGGGGGGGGTCGGGGGGTGGGGGTGTCCAAACACACATACACGGCTGCATGCACACACACACACTTGCGCACGCACGCACACACACGCACGCCACGCACGCACGCGCGCACGCACACACAAACACAAACAAACACACACTCAAACACAAACACAAACAAACACACATACACACAAACACACACACACACCACTCAATTTCCATATGGCACAATCAACACCACACACTGCATACACACACAACACACACACACACACAAAACACAAACACACACACAAACATTGCACGCACATACGCACACACAGCACCACGCACACACACCCACGGCACCACAGCACAAGTGGAAATGCATAAAATTAGGCCTATCCTTATCTCCCAAAATTATGAAACATTAAAGGTCATTAGATAACCAGACCATCATTTGATGCCTTTTTTAGTGACATGGGTTGTCAAACATCATTGTAGGTGCCAAGAAGGCGACCAGTGGCGATCCGAAAGATTTTCCAGTAAAGAAAAAATGCAAGTTTGAGAAATACTGCCAGTGATTTCAAAATATTTTGGTTCTCTTATGTTGTATAATTATATACATTTCAGTGAATTAATATAATTCTCTTCCTTTGGTTGTTCTATTATTATTACTTTTATGCGATTTACTGTTTCTGCAAGGGTGGAGTATGGATTTGAGAAAGGCGGAGGGGAAGGGGGGGGGGGGGGCGGGGACGGTTGGCACCATACTGTTTATGATCTCAAAACTTATATATTTAGATGAACAGTAACGTGCACGCGCGCGCAAGAAGCCATGTTTGTGTGTGTGTGTGTGTGTGTGTGTGTTGCGTGTGTTGGGTGTTTGTGCGTTGTGCGTGCGTGTGCGTGTGCGTGTGTGCAGTGCTGTGTGCAGTGTGTGTGTGCGCACGAGTGTGTGTTCGTGGCAGTGTGTGTGTGTGTGTCATGTGTGTGTGGGTGTGTGTGTGTGTGTGTGTCGTGTGTGTGTGTGTGTGTGTGTGTGTCTGTGTGTGTCTTCCTCTCTCTCTCTCTCTCTCTCTTCTCTCTCTCTCACTCTCTCCGTCTCTCTCCTCCAACTCTCCCCTTTCTCTTTATATTAACGCAGCAACATTTCTATCTAATCTCCTATGATATGACTCGAGCAGCAGCAGCAACAGGCAGCATCTTAAGCTCGGTGTCCAACAGTGTAGTAGGTACTACACAACATGTTTGACAATCGTTTGACAAATGGCACCACGCCCTTGTTGTTGCTTTTGACTTGCTGACAGGTTATACACACAAGCAGGTCTGCTTCTTTTGGTCTCCCTTCCCCAAGACCCAAACAACAACATGGGCGACAGCGGACAAAATGCGTAAAACAACGCACGCCAGTAGGTGCGAATGACATGGCAGCAGGTGTGAAAAAATACTCAGACTGAAACAAAAACAGATGCTTTGTATTACGCCAGAACACAAGATGTACACCGACCCTTAGCCGTAATAATAAAAGCAATGGCAACTCCAGCAAACTTCTAGGTTGCTATCAAACTAGTGATAATAATAAATACACTCAGCGCTAGCGTCTGGGACAGTGGGTGCATGCCTCGTACCTCCAAGCGGGGAGCTGGACGACTCCGCCCCCCCCCCCCTCCACGAGTCTCCCCCCCCCCCCCGGCCCCCGTGGGGATGGGGGGGAGGGGGAAGGGTGTCTTTCGTAAAAATAGTTTCACCACCTTGTGGAAGTTCTGCTTGTAACTTGCAACTTCTTTGACTCTGCTTTTTCCTTTGCTTTACTGTCATCTATATCTTTCTGATTTATTGGCCCATTCTCCTGCCTTTTTAAAAAAAAAATCTTCCAAATATTTTGTTCTCCTTTGAGCTCCTCCGAAATCGGAATGTGTTGGCCGGCTGTACGCAGCGGGGAGACCAGTGAAAACTGAAAACTGGACACATACGTATCTTACCCATTATGGCCATATGGCATGTGAGGAACGCAGAAGAAGAAGAAGAAGAAGAAGAAGAAGAAGAAGAGAAGAAGAAGAAGAAGAAGAGCGAAGAAGCTAGTGTCAGCACAGAATATGGCCTTTATCAATACAGGATTTTCCTGAAAGATTGGGGCAGGGGTCGTGGGTTTAATCACCATGGCTTAATGTGGATGGGGAGGAAGAGGGTGGAGAGGTTTAGGCGAGGTCAATGATGGTGGCGGGTAGAAAAGAGATAAGTAGAGAGGGAGAGACTGAAAAGGAGAGAGGGATGAAGGGGGGGAAGAGAGAGAAAGAGAGAGAGAGAGAGAGAGAAGAGATGAGAGAGAGAGAGAGAGAGTGGGACCGCGGAGAGAGAATCAGAGAGAGAGAGGACCGGCATTCAGAGAGAGAGAGAAAGAGAGAGAACTCAGAGAGAGAGAGAGAGAGAGAGAGGAGAGAGAGAAGCTTCAGACGCTTCAGCGAGACGCTTCAGAAGCATTTTAATGACAATGGTCCTAATTCAACACAGAGAGAGACAGAGAGAAAAGAGTGAGAGAGAAGAGAGAGAGAGAGAGAGAGATGAGATGAGAGAGAGAGAGAAGCGAGAATGAACTGAGATGAGGATAAGAGAGAGAGAGGGAGAGAGTGAGACAGAGAGAGAGACAGAGACAGGCAGAGAGAGAGATGAGAGACAGAGAATGAGTCTTTCTCTCTGACGAGAAGAGAGAGAGAGAGAGATCGAGAGACGACGGAGACAGACTAGACAGACAGACAGTGACAGAGACAGAGACAGACAGAGACAGGGACAGAGAGACAGCGAGACAGACAGAGAAATAGACATACAGACAGAACCATAGCCGTAGATGTAGACCTAGACGGATAAACAGACAGGTCCTTTCTGGTTCCTCGTCGCCTCTTTTAACTTTTACCATCCGTGGGTGAAAATCGAGCGAAGCTGGTAAATGTTTTCAGAGAATTCTGTTCCTGACTATCTATCTATCTGACTATCTGACTATCTGACTATGTTAGCACGATAACGCTTGAACGGACGGACCTAGGACGCTCACATTTTTCTAATGTCATCATTTCTGATTATTATGTTTCTTACTTTTAAAATCTTAATATCTGTTTTATTTCCAGTTCGTTCTTCTATAATGGTAGTTTTAATGGCTATTTATTTTTTCCTAAGGCTCCTTCTTCTTCTTTCTTCT
>CM065694.1:46834979-46847479 GCA_017654935.2 Phymorhynchus buccinoides
GGTACCGGTACGTGTGACGTTTGTGTCCGGTTTTTAAGTTTTCACGGGTCTCCCCGCTGCGTACAGCCAACGCAACAACAGCGACAGCAGCAACAACAATGACAACAATAACAACGGTGGCAGCAGCAACAGTATCCGGGCGACGGCAAAAACAGCAGCAACAAAAACAACAACAACACAAACAGCAACAGCAGCAGCAGCAACAACAACAATAATAACAACACAACTGCTGGTTTCTTTTGGAAGACAAATCTGCGCCCCCAAAAACAAAATAAACAAAAAACAACCAAAAAAATAAACAAAACTCCGTGCGGTAAGACACAAAAAAGATTACCTGAAGCTGGCACTTTGACATTGATAGGTTTATCGCAAGGGTTAGAGGGGGCAACTTCATAGCTCAATCTATAAAAATGATTTTTACCAACCGCGATCGTAGAGAGCGAATTGGTCATGTTTTCACTCGTGTCTGAGGCGGACAATGTTTGTGTGTTTGTATGTTTGTATGTATCCTCTCTAGCGTTTGAACGGATGGACTTAGGGTGCTCACAGTTTGCATGCGGGTAGGTAGTAGGACGATCTAGGCCACGTTCGATCATGAAGGTTATGGGTCAAAGGTCAAGGTCACTGGAGCCGAATAAAGCTGCCGCGCGGTTGGTGATTTAGCGTCTTAACGCTCTCGTTATTAAATGTTATCGATGGCAGGCAGCCAAAGAGAGAGAGAGTAGAGGAGGAGAGGGGGAGAGAGGGAGAGAGAGAGAGAGAGAGAGAGAGAGGGAGAGAGGAGGGAGAGGAGAGGGAGAGAGAGAGAGAGAGAGAGAGAGAGAGAGAGAGAGAGAGAGAGGAGAGAGAGAGAGAGAGAGAGATGGGAATGAGAGAGAGATAGAGAGAGAGAGAGAGAGCGAGAGAGAGAGAGAGAGAGAGAGAGAGAGAGAGAGAGAGAGAGAGAGAGAGAGAGAGAGAGAAAGAGACAGAGAGAGAGAGACAGAGACAGAGAGACCGAACGAACCCACGAACAGTGAAAGATTCACTGAGAGAAACACAAACTATGAGACAGAGACACATTCAGAAAGAAAGAAGGACACTATTAAGACAGACAGAAACACAGAGACAGACAGACAGACAGACAGACAGACAGAAAAAGAGAAAGATATATATAACAATATATATATAGTATGAAAGATAAATCTCAGTGAATAGAAGAGCTCCGTACCCCTACTCTGAAGGACTGAAAAGTTGGTGCATTTGAAATGCAGAATAATTTGCGTTGATAAAAACTTTTCCAATGTCTGCATTTGTGAACCTCAGAAACAAAACCAGTTAAAGTTAACTTTATGAAATGCTCCGTGTTGAAAAATAAATTAATAATAATACTTAAAAAAATAACAATATACATATATATAATAAGAGAGAGATGGAACAGAGACACATAAAGATGAGTCAGAAATGACACACAGAGAGAGATTTTTTTTACACGCAGATGTTTGATTATACAGAGTAGAAAACGCACAGAGAGAAAAAAAAAACCATAAAAGGAAGAAAGGGAGATAAGAATATAAAATAAACACAGACACAGACAAAGACAAATAGATACAAACAAACCGGTAGAACATTATATATAAAACACAACACACACACACACACACCACACACACACACACACACACACGCACGCAGCACGCACACACGCACGCACGCACGCACACACACACACAGACACACACACCACCACACACACAGAGAGAGAGAGAGAGAGAAAAGAGAGAGAGATAGAGGAGGGGGGAGAGCGAGAGTGAGAGAGAGATGAGAGAGAGAGAGAGAGAGAGAGAGAGGATAGAGAGGAGAGGATGAGAGAGATGAGAGAGAGATACACACACACAAACACACACACAACACAGAGAGAGAGAGAGAGAGAGAGAGGAGAGAGAGAGAGAGGAGAGAGAGAATGACAGATAGAGAGATAGAGAGATAGAGAGAGAGAGAGACACGAGCCGACGCTGGAGGAGAGAGAGAGAGACAGAGACAGAGAGAGAGATAGAGAGAGAGAGAGAGAGAGAGAGAGAGAGAGAGAGAGAGAGAGAGAGACACACACACACACACACACACACCACACAGAGAGAGAGAGAGAGAGAGAGAGAGACAGAGAGAGAGAGAGAGACACACACACACACACACACACACACACACAGAGATGAGAGAGAGAGAGAGAGAGAGAGAAGAGCAGAGAGAGGAGAGAGAGAGAGAGAGAGAGATGAGAGAGAAGAGAGAGGAGAGAGAGAGAGAAGAGGAAGAGAGAGAGAGGGAACAGAGATGATAGACAGAGAGAGAGAGAGAGAGAGAGAGAGAGACAGAGAGAGAGAGAGAGAGAGAGAGACAGACAGAGAGAGAGAGAGACGAGGGGAGAGAGAGATCGAGAGACAGAGAGAGAGAGAGAGTGAGGGAGAGACAGAGAGAGAGGGAGAGAGAGAGAGAGAGAGAGAGAGAGAGAGAGAGAGAGAGAGAGAGAGATTGAGCGAGAGAGAGAGAGAGAGAGAGAGAGAGAGAGAGAGAGAGACACACACACACACACCAGACAAAATAAGAGACAACCAAACAGGGCATAGAACTAGACATAACGAAAGATAAGAAGCAGGACATACATCAAGGAAATGTACGATACATTTTGAGGGCTTCGGCCTCTGATTCACGAATGCTTTATCACAGCCCCCACCGCGCTAGTGATATCTTTTATAAAAAGGGGCACCCTGGCGGATGAGTTTTTGTTCACACTAACAGTTGCATACATACTACTTGTGGCGATGAGGTTTAACCGAGGCGTGGTTACTGCTACACCTATCTGTATTGCTAAGAAAAAACTCGGGACTTTAGTGGTGTTGCACTGCCTCTGGGCATTGCCTCCAGTATTGTTCCCACCATCTTTGTATTTACAAATGTCCCATATGTGTCTAGGACCGAGCGGACGTAAAACACCATTTTTCATTCTTGAGTTTTTGTTTGCAAGAAACACGTCGAGATCACCAGAAAGACGGCCTTTTCAAGGATCGGAACACTCACTACTTAAATGGACACCCTGACGGATGAGTTTTTGTGTGCAAGAAACACGTCGAGATCACCAGAAAGACAGCCTTTTCAAGGATCGGAATACTCACTACTTAAAGGGACACCCTGACGAATCAGTTTTTGTAAGAAACACGTCCAGATCACCAGAAAGACGGCCTTTTCAAGGATAGGAACACTCACTACTTAAAGGGACACCCTGACGGATGGATTTTTGCAAGAAACACGTCCAGATCATCATGCAGAAAGATAGCCTTTTCAAGGATCGGAACTACTCACTTTGCTCTGGTTTCCTAGAAATCAGACCGTCAAAACGGATATTCCTCCATGGCGGAGTTACTGGAGAGAGAGAGAGAAGCCATTTTGGACGGGGTGGGTGGAGGACACTCAGAGTGGTTGAATCTTTTGTCTTCGTTGTAGTGCAGTAAAAAAAAAAAGGAGCTATTTCCTTTGTTCTGAGCAAAACTCCTTTTGGCAAATTTAAACTGCAAATAAAAAGGCTTGGTCTAAGCGACCCAGGCGGCCATTAAAAAAAAGAGAAGTCACATATGCCTTCTCTTTTCACTGCAAGAATTTGACTTCCCGCAATCGCCGATTTGACGGTTTGATTTCTAGGAAACCAGAGCAAAGTGAGTGTTGCGATCTCTGAAAAAGGGATGTTTTCCTGGTGACCTCGACGTGTTTCTTGCAACAACAACAACAAAAACTCATTCGTCAGAGTGCCCCTTTAACGATAATAAGCAGGAGGGGGAAAAAAAGACAAACAAATATAATGAAAGATATGAAGTAAAAACAAAACACGTAGTACCGTTTTACAGTGCTTTCGGTACAGCGGGACAGACATAGTGCGTACGAATCGATCCTGATGCGATCCGATTTGTAAAGAGTTGTGATTTGTGAGGCATGACTCTTGTGAAATTCTACTGTCTACATGAAGTCGGACTTGCTCGGCCTAACTATTTCTTAGTTAGGCGCATAAACGGCAGTATATGATTGTGGAAAATGTGAAACTGACGCATCTGCACTCATAATTGATTGACAGGAAACTGTCTGAGCGACCGAAGAGGAGGAGGAGAAGAAGAAGAAGAAGAAGAAAAAGAAAGAAGAAGAAGAAGAAGAAGAAGAAGAAGAAGAAGAAGAAGAAGAAGAAGAAGAAGAAGAAGAAGAAGAAGAAGAAGAACAACAACAACAACAACAACAACAACAACAACAACAACAGCAACAACAAGAACACAAGAACAAGAAACAAGAAAAAAAAACAAGAAGAACAAGAAAAAGAAAAAGAAAGAAGAAGAAGAAGAAGAAGAAGAAGAAGAAGAAGAAGAAGAAAGACAGGAAACTGTCTGAGCGATAGAAAAAGAAGAAGAAGAAGAAGAAGAAGAAGAAGAAGAAGAAGAAGAAGAAGAAAAAGAAGAAGAAGAAGAGAAGAAGAAGAAGAAGAAGAAGAAGAAGAAGAAAGAAGAAGACAGGAAACTGTCTGAGCGATAGAAGAAGAAGAAGAAGAAAAAGAAGAAGAAGAAGAAGAAGAAGAAGAAAAAGAAAAAGAAGAAGAAGAAGAAGAAGAAGAAGAAGAAAAAGAAAAAGAAAAAGAAGAAGAAGAAGAAGAAGAAGAAGAACAAGAAAAAGAAGAGAAGAAGAAGAAGAAGATGATTGGTCTTTTAATATACTTACAAAAAAGCCAAGCTCGGAAAATATGGCAAAGTAAAGACGCCAAGAAAAGCACATTTAGAGCAATCAAACAAAGCAAAGCCGAAGATTGTATGCAAAGCAATTCAGGAGAAGGGGAGTACGCAATGCAAAGGAAGAAAACCAAACACATCGGGAACATCGTTTCGGATAAACAAAGATAGAAATAGCGAGGCAAGGAGGGAAGGATAAAGGGCCAGCCACACATCCACTTTAAATCGTACGACTGTACGATACGATTCGATCACGCGGTCTTGAAGAACGAAACGGCGATTCGCGCGCTTCGAGACCACGTGATCGAATCGTATCGTACAGTCGTGCGCCCTTAGTGGACGCGGTGTGGCTGGCCCTCAAATAGTGAAGCGGGGATAGAGAGAGGTAATGGTCATATTATTATAGGCAGGCCTCATCATTAGTAACCCTTTAACCGCCAATGTCGCATTTTTGCACCACAATGATGTAACACCTATGTCATTAAAACTCTTGAAATCAGGGTCTATTATTCAATTATATTGTGTTCCTAAATTTGGGTAGTCAGGATTGACCCTATTCTGAATGTGTCACACAGAAATCCCGCAATATTGCAGACGAAATATTTTCTGTAGCCAAGTAAGTTTAATGGAAAATGTTGGCTCAAAGATGGCTGGCGGTGAAAGGGTTAATCCCTTCATTCATGGTGCCCTTTCTCCATTTCTTTTCTTTTTTCTCCCCCCATCTTCATCCCAACAAATGTCCTATATGATTATGTGCTTCTAAGCGGGTCGGAGGACGTAAAACAAAATGTCTGATCTGATGCCGCGGTAAACTATACAAAACACAGTTAGTAAGCAAGGCACACGAGGAGTGCAATCATCGTAAGCACCATTTTCGGCTCTTATAGTAGTGACCTTGACCCTTGACCTATAATCTTCATTTTTTAACGTGGTCTAGAATGTCCTACGTACCTATCCGCACGCAAAGCTTGAACCAGGATCGTAGAAAACCAAGCGCTCGGCAGCATGTTCGGTTCCAGTGACCTCGACCTTTGACCAATGACCTTTATTTTCGAAATTGGCCTAGATATCCTTAGTACCTACCCGCATGCAACGTTCGAGCGTCCTGGGTCCCTCCGTGCTTGCAACAGTTAGCGTGCCAGGTGGCGCGGCAGCATTTTCGGCTCCAGTGACCTTGACCTTTGACCCATGACCTTCATTTTCGAACTTGGCCTAGATATTGTTAGTACCTACCCGCACGCAGACTTTGCGCCTCCTAGGTAACTCCGTGCAAGCATGATCGTGTTAACAGAGATCAGTCAGTCAGTCACATAGTCAGATAGGAGAAAACAGAATTGTCTCAAAACGTTAAGCGTGGCCACGGCCCACGACCCGATTTCCATGATGAAAGTTCATTTAACGTCCTCCGGCCTGGAACAGGCACATTTGGGACATTAGTAGATATAAAGATGGTGGGAACGATCCTGGAGGCAATGCCCGGAGGCAGTGCAACACCAAGAAACTCCCGAATTTGTAGCAATACAGATGATTGTGTAGAGTAATAACAAGTAAGGACCCGATTCCAAAAAACGTTCCCGTTCTTAGAAACATGTTGAGGAAAAAAAATATATTCCTCACCACTTGGAACTGTTTATCTAAAAAGGAGCATGATAATAATTTATTCCCCCCTCTCCCCCCCTCCCCCCCCGTAAAATATTGCAGCCATTCCAGGATCCCATCCCACTTCTGACGCTCCCACCCCTCTCCGTCTCTGTCTGTATGTCTGTCTGTCTGTATGTCTCTCTCATCTTTGTTCTCACACACACACGCAGCACACACACACACACGCCAGACACACACACACACCACACACACACACGACACACACACACACACACACACACACACAACACACACACACACACACACACATGTTTTGGCTTTGGTGTGTGTGTGTGTGTGTGTGTGTGTGTGTGCAAAACATGTGTGTGTGTGTGTGTGTGTGTGTGTGTGGGGCGGGGTGTTGTGTGTGTGTGGTGGTGGTGTGTGTGTTGTGGGTGTGTGTGTGGTGTGTGGTGTGTGTGTTAATAATTCTCTATATGTCGTTGTACAATGGCCAAAGTAGGCCTATATTAAAATATCCGAATACTCTCTCTCTCTCTCTCTTCCGTCCTCTCTCTCTCTTCTCTCTTTCCTCTCTTCGTCCTCTCTCTCTCTCTCCTCTCTTCTTTCTCTTCTCTCTCTCTCTCTCTCTCCTCTCTCGCTCTCTCTCTCTCTCTCTCTCTCTCTCTCTCTCTCTCTCTCTCTCTTCCTTTTCTGCAGCCTGTCCCAATCTTTATCGTTCTCCTAAATTCAGTAGATAAGCAGAGATGTCCAATGTCTGCAAAGTTTAAAAGTACTCTGGCTTCTATTTGTATTTCTCCCGTTTATCCTTGCTTGTCTGTCTGTGTGTCTGTCTGCCTGTCTGTCTGCCTGTCTGTCGGCCTGTTTGTCTTGTCTGTCTGTGTGTCTGTCTGTCCTGTCTCTGTCTCTGTGTATTTCATCTCGTCTCTGTCCCTTCTGTCTTTTTCTCTCTCCTCTCTCTCGTTCTCTCTCTCGTGCCTCTTTCTTATTCGGCTAGCCAGGCGCTCACAGAGTACTTATTCCTCACAGTAGTCTCGTCTCTCTCTCTCTCTCTCTCTTCGTCTCTTCTTTTTCCCCCCCCCTTCTCTCTTCTCTCTCTCTCTCTCTCTCTCTATCCTCTCTCTCTCTCTCTCTCTCTCTCCAGACGTGGGCCAACGGCCTATTCATTAAAAAATTGTTCAGTGTTCAGTGTTCTGTGTTCTCTCTCTCTCTCATACTCTCTCTCTCCTCTCTCACTCTCTCCCCCTCTCTACCCTCTCTCTCCTCTCTCTCTCTCTCTCTCTCTCTCTCAGACATGGGCCCAACGGCCTATTCATTAAAATTGTTCAGTGTTCAGTGTTCTGTGTTCTCTCTCTCTCTCTCTCTCTCTCTCTTCTCTCTCTCTCTCTCTCTCTCTCTCTCTCTCTCTCTCTCTCAGACATGGGCCAAACGGCCTATTTCATTAAAATTGTTCAGTGTTCAGTGTTCTGTGTCTCTCTCTCTCACCTTCTCTCTCTCTCTCTCTTCTCTCTCTCTCTCTCTCTCTCTCTCCCTCTCTCTCTCTCTCTCTCTCTCTCTTTCTTTTCTTCTTCAGGAGATCAGAGTTATAATATCATCCTATGTTGGCCACAGCGTGAGGAACAAAAACGCAAAGCATAGTCATCCCATTCACATACTGGCCCATAGGAATGCAAAGGGAATGAGCAGCACCTAGGCCTATTTTGTAATGAACATTCTTTTTGATTATGCTGTTCTCTCTCTCTCTCTCTCGCGTCTCTCTCTCTCTCTCTCTCGTCGTCTCTCCTCACCTCTAGGCCTCTCTCTCTCTCTTATCTCTCTCTCTCCTCTCTCTCTCTCTCTCTCTCTCTCTCCTCTCTTCGCTCTCTCTCGTCTCGCTTTTCCTCTCTCTCGTACGGGGGGGGGGGGGGGGGGGGGGGGGGGGCTATGTATCTCTGTCTCTCTCTCCGTTCCATGTTCTCTTTCTCTCTACGAAACTCTGGTGCATGCAATGTAAAACTAGAGCGTTAAGATGCTAGACCACCAGCCGCGAGGCAGCATTTTCTGGGTCCAGTGACCTTGACCTTTGAGACCTTTGACCTTGTGCTTTTCGATCTTGGTCTAGATATATCATTAGTACCCATCCGCACGCAAACTGTGAGTGTCCTGGGTCCCTGCGTTCAAATGCTATCGTGCCAGGTGCTAGGCACCATTTTTGTCTCAGTGACCTTGACCGTTGACCCATGACCTGCATTTTTTGAACTTGGGCAGCAATATTCTTAGTACGTATCCGAATGCAAAAATAAAAAATTGAGCGTCCTAGGTCCCTCCGTTCAATCACTATCGTGCCAGGTGATCGGCAGCATTTTCGGCGCCAATGACCTTGACCTTTGAGCTATGACCTTCATTTTCTAACTTGACCTAGATATCTGTAGTACCTATCCGCATGCCAAATATGAGTGTCCTATAGGTCCTTTCGTTATTGCGCCAGGTGTTGGCAGCATTTTCGTGCTCCAGTGACCTTGACCTTTGACCTATGACCTTCATTTTCGAACATGGCCTAGATATTCTCAGTACCTATCCGCATGCAAATATGTGAGCGTCCTAGGTCCCTCCGTTTAAACGTTATCGCGTTAACATAGTCAGATAATCAGATAGTCACATAGTCAGGCCCAGAATTCACCGAAAGCATTACCAGCTTCGCTCTCTTCGTTCGCGGCTGGTAATCAACCTCTTTCTCATATCTCTTTGAGTTTCTGTCTACCTGTCTGTCTTAACTGTCGCTCCCTGTATCTCTCTCTCTCTCTCTCCTCCCTCCCTCCTCTCCACTCTCTCTCTCATCTCATCCGCTCGTCTCTATCACTCCCTCTACATCTGCTCTCCTCCCTCATCCTCGTCCCCCTTTTCCTCTCCTCATCTCTCTCTGTCTCTCTCCTCTCTCCCTCTCTCTCTCTCTCTCGCTCTATTTTTGGGATTGTGCCAGTGACAAGACATTGAAACCACTTGTCCGCGTTTTTATAATCGTGCCTTAAAACTGGTTCTTTTAAAATCATGTTCTTTAACTTTGGAAGATTTTAAGGTTCTGAATATTCTACCACTCAAAAACAGACTAAAATTTAACAAAGGAAGGCTTATGCACAAAATAATGATTGGAATGGCGCCTTCCAGAACAACAAATAAATTTCAGTTGAATAATAAGAGACACATACACAAAAGTGTTCTTCATAGACCAAGATTAGATTTATATAAATCCAGTCTGCACTATTCCGGAGGTTCACTATGGAATGCATTACCCGTGTATTTAAAACAAATATCAAGTCATCCATCGTTCATGAAACAAGTCAAGGATTATATTATTACAAATGATTTTTAAATAATTTATCATTACACCTGACACATGCCTGTATATTCGTCTGTTCATCTCGTCTGTTTACCTATTGTCTGCCAAGCTATCTGTCCGTCCCCCTGTCCCCACCCTCTGGGCCCCCCCCCCCCCCCATCCCCCACGCCCTCTCTCTCTCTCCTCTCTCTCTCTCTCTCTCTCTCGCTCTCTCTCTCTCTCTCTCACACACACCGGACCATCACATGCTTTTCAAATTTCCTTATATTGTCTGTCTGTTGTCCTCAACTCGTCTCCCTCTTACATTGCTATTTTGTATATATATTGTTATTCTTGATGATGGTTTGAAGGATTGCTTTGATGCTTATATTTTACTTTATAATGTTTTTGCATTACTTATTTGTTGGTCTGTTAGTTTTCTTGTTTGGGCCACAGGGCTGAGTGTAAAAAAGCAAAGAAAGATGCTTATCTCATTACCCTGCATAAGTAAAATTTCGTTTTCGTTTCGTTTCGTTTCGTTTCGTTCTCTTGTTCTTTTCTTTCCAGTCTGCATTGTTCTGGAGGTTCCTTATGGAACTCTTTACCTACTAATTTAAAAGAAATATCACGTTATTCATCTTTTCGAAGACATCTTAAGAATTATATTTTGACATTTGATTTTTAAAATGTTTGAACATTAATGTAACAAATGCCCATACACATGTTTGATTGTTTGTATCTCTCTCGTGTCTCTCTGTCTGTCTCTCATCTCTCTGTGTCTCTCTCTCTCTCTCTCTTGCTCCATCTCTCTCCTTCTCTCTCTCTCTCTTCTTTTCCTCTCTCTCTCTCTCTCTCCTCTCTCTCACCTCACTCTCTCTCTCTCTCTCTCTCTCTCTCTCTCTCTCTCTCTCTCTCTCTCTCCTCTCTCTCTCTCTCTCTCTCTCTCTTCTCTCTCCCTCTCTCTCCCTCTCTCTTCTCTCCTCTCTCTCTCTCTCGTCTCCTCTCTCCTCTCTCTCTCTCTTCGTCACTCATCCCCTCTCTCTCTCCATCCCCTCTGCATTATTCTCTCTCTCTCTTCCTCTCAGTATGGAACTCTCTTTCACCTACCCTCTCTCTCCCTCTCTCTCTCTCTCACGTTATTCATCTCCCCCCCCTCTTTCAATCTCTCCATTATCGTTTCTCATCTCTTCTTGTTTAAAATGTTTGAACATTAATGTAGCAAATCCTTATGGAACTACCACATGTTTGGATTCGTTTGTATCTTCTTTCTCTCTCTCTCTCTGACAGTCTTCGTCTCTATCATCTCATGCTCTATCTCTCTATTTATCTCTCCCCCCCTCGTCTCATCTCTCTCTCTCTCTCTCTCGCAACTCTCTCCCTCTCTCTCTCTCCACTCTCCCTCTCTCTCATCTCTCTCTCTCTCCCCCTCTCTCTCTCTCTCTCTTCTCTCTCTCTTCTCAGACTGTCAGCTCTCTCTTCTCTCTCTCTCTCTCTCTCTCTCTCGCCCTCTCCCTCTCTCTCTCTTCACTCTCTCTCACTCTATGTTCTATCCTTTCTCTCTCTAAATAAATCTCTCTCTCGTTTGATTCATCTCCCAATCCAATCAGGATTCCGAGTATAAACATTCTTGCCACACTAACTGCTTACTTCGGTTCTCACAGAAATCTGGCTTTCCAAGACATCAACAAATCTCACTTTTCTGGAGTTATATTCGTTGATTTCCTCCTCATCCCCCATGTTGATACTGTTAACCTAATCTTCTCATATCTATCTTTCATGCTACAACTTATCTTCCAACTCTCCGAGGCCTTATTCTCTATCGTTCTTAAACAATAGGCAGCAAACGGTATATCCCTCATCATAACAAGCATCGAATTTACTTCCATACCAAATACCATCCCACAGGCCTCTTGATACTTGGACTTGTACTCCGTTTACATTATATGTCAAATGATTTACCTTCCGGCCATCTCAAGACTCATGCGATCTCTTTCTTGTTATATCTTTGCACGACTATTGACACAGGCAATAATTACCCACGTCGAAGTATGCAAAACACTACAGTACAACATAAATCTACTTTTAGAATGGACACACCTTAGCCATTTTGATTTCTACATCCTAAAAAAACTGTTTCATGTTCTTTCTTCAATCTCTCTCTCGACTCGTCTCCTCTCTCTCTCTCTTCTCTCTCTAAAATCTCATTCTCTTCTCTCTCTCGTCTCTCTCTCACTCTCGAACTCGGTCTCTCTCTCTTCCCTCTCTCTTAGGCTCTCTCCCCTCTCTCTCTGACTCTCCTCCTCTCCCTCCTCTCATCTCTCTCTCTCCCTCTCTCTCTCTTCGTCTCCCTCTCTAAAGTCTCTCAGCTCTCAAGATCTAAACATTTCTTTAAATTTCCATACCCGTAAAATATTTTTCTGCTCTTTTATTCAATCTATCGTTGATTATACATCCACACTTTGTGATTTGGCAAGTATATTTTGACTGATTCAAAAATGTATTCAGTGTTTATAAACGTTCTGTCTTGTTGTATCTAATCTCACATCACTTCTCTCTCCCTCCAGCGAGGACTACAAGCCCTGCTAACATTCTTCCTCCCTTAAGTCCCTCTTGCTTTATCTCTCTCTCTTCTATGCTCTCCCCCTCTCTCTCTCTGGTCTCTCCCCTCTCTGTCTCTAACCCTCTCTCTCTTACTCTCTCTCGAGTTTCGTCTCTTCTTTCATCTCTTTAGATCTCTCCTCTTCCTCACTCCTCTCCCTTTATAAATCAAGCTTTGTCTACTCTGGAAGCTCCATGTGGAATAGACTTCCTACCTCCTTGAAACATGAATCAAATTTTAAGAGATTTAAACAAATATTTTACGATTTTCT
>CM065694.1:46860445-46862945 GCA_017654935.2 Phymorhynchus buccinoides
CACCCACCAAGGGCATTCGCTCTTGCAAAAGGTGTTCTTTGCAGTGGCCAATGGTCAACTTCGGACGATGATTTGAAAGCCAGGGGGCGATCAAACCAGTAGGGGCTTAGCGCGTGATATTCTTAGTTGGGGGTAGTGAGAGAGTGAGAGAGGGGGGAGATGAGTCCCTCCCTCCCTCTCTCTCTCTCTCTCTCTCTCTCTCTCTCTCTCTCTCTCTCCTCTCTCTCTCTCTCTCTCTCTCTCTCTCTCTCACTACCCCCAACTACGAATATCACGCGCTAAGCCCCTACTGGTTTGACTGCCTCCCTGGTGGTGAAATCATCGTCCTAAGTTGCTCATATGGGATAGCCTAACATGGGACAGGTGTAGAGAAAGGACTAGCCTTGGGTGCAAAGCTGGAATATCAGTTGCGGGAAATCCACCCGTAGCAGCTGATGTATCTGTCTAGAGAGTCAAACAAAAATTAATGGACAGCTGCATGGGAACTGTTTGAGGGGAATTGTGAACAGGAAGAAAAGAAGAAGAGAATAGAACACGTTTTAGCTGTGCACGTGAACTGCGTACACTTTGTTGACCCTATTGATTTTGAGTGCAATAGCAACGTGCTTTTTGTGGTTCAAATTCTCTCTCTCTCTCTCTCTCTCTCTCTCTCTCTCTCTCTCTCTCTCTCTCTCTCTCTTTCTCTCTCTCTCTCTCTCTCTCTCTCTCTCCCTCTCTCTCTTTCTCTCTCTCTCTCTCTCTCTCTCTCTCTCTCTCTCTCTCTCTCTCTCTCTCTCTCTCTCTCTCTCTCTCCCTCCCTCTCTCTCTCTCTCTCTCTCTCCCCCTCTCTCTCTCTCTCTCTCTCTCTCCCCTCTCTCTCTCTATCTCTCTTTTTCTCGTAATCGTCTGCCCATTCCGCGTAATCGGCTGCCTATTCCGTGAAATAGGCAAGAAAAAATACCCTTTACACAGATTCGGCAAATCGTTGCTCAATACGTGAAATAGGCAACGATTTGCTGATTACGCGGAATCGGCAAAATTACTGCCGATTCCGCGGTATCGGCAATTTCACAGATTCGGCACGACATATATATCTCTCTCTCTCTCTCTCTCTCTCTCCCTTCTCTCTCTCTCTCCCTCTTTCTCTCTCTCTATGTCTCTCTTTTTCTCTCACTCTATCTATCTCTCTCTCCTCCCCCCTCTCTCTCTCTCTATCCCTCTCTCTCTCTCTCTTTCCCTCTCTCTTTCTCTCTCTCTCTCCTCTCTCTCTCTCTCTCTCTCTCTCTCTCGCTCTCTCTCTCTCTCTCATAATAGTTAGAGGTGGGCAATACAAATCGGATTGAACCGAAATACCAGAAAGAAAAGAAGAACGGTTTTTTTAAGATCGAGCTATAGAGATCTGTAGAAATGTGGACACATTTTCGATGGTCTGCAATGATACATTGATGTGTGTTAATTTTCATATAATTATGGCGTATACTTGGGTTTTTTAACTTTCTTATGTGGTTTTGTCAACGTTCCCCTCCTTCGTAAGGGGTTTATGGTCTATTCGAATAAACTGTTCAGTGTTCAGTGTTCTCTCGCTCTTTCTCTTCAATATTGTTTCTTATAATTTGTCATTTATTCTATACATGTGCTTTGAAATGTTTCATGTTTTTTTATGTTTTCTAAATTTGTTATGATATTACTACCCCCTACTCCCTTTCTCTCTCCTTTTTTCATGTTTTTTTCAATTTTCTTTCATTTGGATTTGTTTGTATATTTTCGAGGGCATGGTGTAAAAAAAGCTTGTGCTTATCCATTAACCCTCAATAAACATTCGTATTCGTATTCGTATTCGTACTCTCTCTCACTCACTCCTTATCCCCGTCTCCTTCAACTTCTGCCATGAGCCCTTACATTTCCATAATACTTGACATAAGATAGTACAGGGCCATTTCCTTATCAGTGGCAGACTAGTTTAGGAATTGTAATGACTCATTTCGTTATGTTATCTCTTGCTGCTTTAGAAGATGTACGTTTGTGGGTGTGACAGTGTGGATATGGGTGGGGAGTAGCTAGTAATAATAATACTATGTATGATGCACTGAGATTCAGGGAAAAGAAGAAAAAGAGAGAATTTTGAAAATTGGAAATGCGGCGAGAAATCGGCGTTAGCGGGGAAGGTTCTTAAAGGGGCACCCTGACGGATGAGGTTTTGCAAGAAACACGTCGAGATCACCACGAACCCTGAACACCCTTCGAGATCACAGAGACCCTTTACAACAACACTCACTTTGCTCTGGTTTCCGGGTAGAAATCAAACCGTCAAATCGGGGATTCCTCCTTGGCGGAGGTGCTGGAAGTTAGATTATTTCAGTGAGAGAGAAAGCATGTGCCTTCTCTTTTCTAATGGCCGCCTGAGTCGCTTAGACCAAATCACGAACTTTCCACAATGCACGCCTTTTTATTTACATTTTTTTGTTACCAAAAGGAGTTTCGCTCACAACAAAGGAAACAGCTCCAATTTATTTTTTGCTGC
>CM065694.1:46872945-46882945 GCA_017654935.2 Phymorhynchus buccinoides
ATTTGGTATACTAGTTGGCCAAGATGCAAGCTATCCACTGATGTATTTAGTTTTACATTAAGGTCAAGGTCGCGCCAGTTACGGGGTTCAAACCCCGAAACACATAATCGCTAATATCTCGCGAAGTTTTGCATGTATTTCAATGCAGTTTTGTTCACAACATTTCTTGATGAATGGTCTATACCACAGTTGTCATGAATTTTTCTGTGCGCGCGTGTGCGCATGATCGCGCGCGCTCAAATCACGGGTCCGAACCCCAAGGCTATATATAAAATAATCTATTCAGTTACGTGCTGTTTTGATGCGTTTTTATGTAGTTACGTGCTGTTTTGATGCGTTTTTATGTATGTGTACAGCCGACACATTCCGATTTCGGAGTAGCTCGACGATGCTGCAAGGGGACTTTGCAGCCGCTCGGGGTTGCACTTGTTGCTGTTGTTGTTGTCGTTGTTGTTGCTTTATAACGTCACTGTAATTTGTAGTTGTAAGCAAAATGTCATTCAAGTTACGTAAGTTAATAACATCTGCAGCATTCCTTAAAGCTAGAAAAGAAAAACAAGCAATGTGAAGAAGAAATACAAAGTCGGATGTGTGTGTGTGTGTGTGTGTGTGTGTGTGTGTGTGTGTGTGTGTGTGTGTGTGTGTGTGTGTGTGTGTGTGTGTGTGTGTGTGTGTGTTGTGTGTGTGTGTGTGTCTGTATACGCGTGTGTGTGTGTGTGTGTGTGTGTGTGTGTGTGTGTGCGTGTGCGTGCGTGCGTGAGACAGAGAGAGAGAGAGAGAGAGAGAGAGAGAGAGAGAGAGAGAGAGAGAGAGAGAGAGAGAGAGAGAGAGAGAGAGAGAGAGAGAGAGAGAGAGAGAGAGAGAGAGAGAGAGAGAACGAACGAACGAACGAACCTTTTTTTTATTATTGAGGGATAAGAATAAGCACTATACAGGCTTGTTGGCATCCAGCCCTCATACAAATGAAAAAGGAGAAGAACAAATAATCACCACCATTAACAACAAATGTAAAAGAGAGAGAGAGAGAGAGAGAGAGAGAGAGAGAGAGAGAGGAGAGAGAGAGAGAGAGAGAGAGAGAGAGAGAGAGAGGAGAGAGAGAGAGAGAGAGGAGAGAGAGGAGAGAGAGAGAGAGAGAGAGAGAGAGAGAGAGAGGATAGAGAGAGAGAGAGAGAGAGAGAGAGAGATCAAAATGAATGTAAACCCAACAATCAATCAAAACTAAAGAATGAAATAGCCGTGAGGCCAAGAGAGGAGGTAACGAAATTGAACAAAGGGTGAATACTCTCTTTCTAATTAACTCTCCAGTTTAGAATGTCCTAAGTTAAATAAAGTCAAAGTAAACAACAACCGCCCAAAAACACTCCTACGTAGTTGGGTTAATAATGCCAAGACAAACATTGTAACAAAATGGACTCAGAATTAGGTGGAGAACGTTTCAAGGCGAACTATTATAAGATGTGACCCAGCACCACGAAAGGGACATTAAGTCGATGGGCTAGTTTCTAGGCTTGCAAAGTCAAATATCTCATTTTTGGTCAGTTTTGAGCTATGGGTATTTTTGTGTTCTCTAACATCTTATTTTTCATATTTATAAAGGATAATCTTTACTATGGTTTCTAAATGGTCTTATATGTGTTTTAAAACGAGCAGGTCAATGAATTTTCTTCAGCTAAGCTAGATTTTAGACTGTGTTTTCTCAAAATGACCGACACTCACCCTACTAACTTTAAGCGCTCATAACTCTGGAACGCAAAAAAGATACAAGAATGGTTCTTGTATTATTAGAAAAAGAATCCTTTGAAGCTTTCAAATGTATGATTTTCACAGAATGGTCAGTTTGACACTTAATGTCCCTTTCGTGGCGCTGGGTCACAAATAATAAATGAGAAATAAATAAAAACTATCAAGTTCCAGCAAAAGCTAGATAGCATTAGCGAGAATTATGTTGCCACAAAGAAAAAGAAAAAAAAAAAGAAAAAAAAAATGAGCAAAACAAGTATATCGCCGAGCGGCAGATAAGTCCCCGAGCGGCTGAACTTGAGCACATTATATCAGCATGAAACATCTGCGCTCGAATGGCATGAAACTGAGCAATTGCCAAAAAACTTAAATAATAAATGTCTAAAAAATGTGTGGTTGTAAATGACCGGTTACAGATGGTCCTATCGGCTGACAATAACCGTTGTGACCTTGACCTTGACACCTTCATTGTACTACATATTCAGAATTACCATAAGCCAATGCACCTGCATATCAAATTTGAACATTGTAAGTCCAACGATGTGAAACATATGGCCACAAGGAATTTATGTTTTCAAGGTCAAACTTCAAGGTCAAGGTAAGCATGGTTATTATTTTTGTATGAGACCTTTTGTTTGTATGAGACCTCTGTTCATGGTGATGCACCACCTCACCAAATTGGAAGCGATTCCATGCAACAGTTCTTGAGAGTTCAGCCTTGGGGTTCGAACCCAGTTATTTGCATGCACGCGCACTCGCGCACCAGCGCACAGACAAATTCGTGATTACAAAGTAATAGCCTTTTCATCAGAAAACGTTGTGAAAAAAACCCAGCTTAGAAATACGTGCAAAACTTCGCGAGATATTAGCGATTAAGTGTTTGGGGGATTGAACTCCTTAATGAGCATGACCTTGACCTTGAAATAAAATTAAAGCAATCCGTCGATAGGTAATATCCTCTAAAATGTGTACACTAAAAGTGATTTTTTTGAAATAGACTGGATGGTTTTCAAGAAAACGCGGCAAGCCGGCCGAAAGGACACACGCACGGACGGACGCATGGACGCACGCACAGACGGACGGATGAAACAAAAACAATGCTTCCAGAAGCTTCGCTCGGGAACTAACAAACGGAAGCTACGTGTCTCTCGCATGTTTTCACCCGATTTCTCTTCCGCGATTCTTCTCACTAAAGCTAAGTGTCTGTGGTTGTATTTGGCACACAGCATTGATAGTAACAAAGGGAAGTAATTTACCGTCTTTTTTTATAGTGCTTTTACTATTCTTAGCTAAAACATTGTTACTATGCAACAAGCAAACAACTACACGACAAGTGTAAAGGGACGTTATTTTATTCACAAGAGACAAAACAAAGCTACTGGATATTTTGGCGAATGTGCCTTTATCAACACAGACAAATAAGGAAACAGCAAACAGCAAATATTGCAAAAGGAGCAAAAAGCAGGCAACAGAAGGAGCAAAAAAAAACAGCAAGATAAAAAATCTTTTTTTTTAAATGCTTCCCCTCTATGTAGTACAAGTCCAATGCGTGTGTGTGTTTTTATTTATTTATTGTTACTATGATCAGCATCCTATTGCATATAATATTATAAAATCCATGTGGGTTCTGTGCGTTGTTCAGGGAATTACGCAATCATCGTGGAACAGAGACCCCTATAAGTTATAGTATCTCGATCCTCCTAATCTCTATTTATTCACAACCTGAATTTGGAACTCATAGCGCAAACCTCCGCCAAGAAATAGCCGTTTTTCCTTATATTTGTGTGTGTGTGCTGAACTGATGTAGGAAAAGAAAAGAGGACCTGTGTGTGTCAAAGGGGAGTTATTCTAATAAGGAGTGACGGGTTGGACTGGCTTACTTCCCCTGGACTATATAGACTTGGCGGAATGAGAGAAAGAGACCTGGTATTGTAGTGCCTCCAGAGTCTGCTCGGAGCGTTGAATGATGGTTGGTTGATGGTTCATCCCATAATTATGTGCTGTTTTGCAGCCGAGTGGACGTAACACCTAACTTTCATTCAAAGAGAGAGACGCTTCAGACGCTTCAGAAGCATTTTTATTGACAATGGCCTAATCACAATTAAGCAAACATATTAAATAATAATAAATACATAGAAACGAAAGCTATCATGCAAAGAGAGACAGAGAGAGAGAGAGAGAGAGAGAGAGAGAGAGAGAGAGAGAGAGAGAGAGAGAGAGAGAGAGAGAGAGAGAGAGAGAGAGAGAGAGAGAGAGAGTATGTGTGCGTGTGTGTTCGTTCTTTAATTTAACGTCTATCCACCTTACAGTGCTCTTAGACCAAAAACAAACAAAACATGTATGTGTATGATTATGATGTATGTGTATGATGGGCAAGGGGTATGTGGGTCTGAGTATATGTGTGATTATAGGCCTTATGTTAGTGAATTGTCAGTGAAATACTTAATCTTAGAATTATGTCTAAACATTTAAAAGAAACACACAATAAATGAACAATATTAAACTCCAAAAAAGAAACGTAAAATAGATAACAAGCACATCAAAGCAAAGGTCCATTGGGCTCCTAATAAGTCCCCGAAAAACTTCTAGAATCTTTGATTCATCACAAATAATGTCTTTATATGTTGTCATTGATGGTTCTGTGTCCAACAACCAAGCAGGTAAATAGTTTTTCATATTTTCACAAAGAAAAATAACATGGAATGGTGTAATATGCATGCGTGTGTGTGTGTGTGTGTGTGTGTGTGTGTGTGTGTGTGTGTGTGTGTGTGTGTGTGTGTGTGTGTGTGTGTGTGTGTGTGCGTGTGCGTGCGTGCGTGTGTGTGTGTGCTCGTATGCGGCGCGCGAAGCGTAGCGAGTAGGCTTGTTAGTCTTTCATAAAAGTGTAGTAATTCTGACGACGAAAGAGTCCCTGCGAGTGTCGGAATGAGTACACCTAATCTCGATGATCAGAAGAAAAAAAACCTCCGCAGCGGACACTTTTTCGCTACAGACCAACTTTGGTTTAAAGACACACTGACGCACCACAATTGAGTCCCTTGGTTCTTTCTTAGTGTAGCTGTGACCCCCATACAAATGTCCCCACCTTGAAATTGAGGCTGCTCTTAATCACTGGCACTAGTTAATGATGTTTCGTTTCGAATTTGGGGGCATTTGTATGGGAGTCAAGCCCGGCCAAGACAAGACTTCTTACCAGCTACGAGAGGGAAAAACCCGTGAAACCCGTGATTTTGACACGTGATCTGGTGGGTCTTTAAATCCTTACATTACATCTAAATAAAACTTTTTTTTACAAGATGGTACACACCCACAGCTACACCAGACAGACAAAACCTATAACATGCTCCTCGTTTTATTATTTAACCCTTTCACCGCCAATGTCGCATTCATGCACCACAATGGCTTAACACCCATGTCACTTAAAAGGCATCAAATCAGGGCCTGTTATCCGAAGACTCTATTTGGTTCATTTTGGGAAAGTAAGGATAGGCCTGATGTTATGCATGACACAGAGGAATTCGCAACATTGCAGATCATTTTTATCTCTACCCAGTCAAGTTGAATGGTATATTTTGGCTGGAAAAAATGGCTGGCGGCGAAAGAGTTAACGGGCCGAGGAAAGCAAAACAAACCGAACGCAGTTTGATGGGTTTGAAGGCGTGTAAAGAGAATTATCCCGATAGGTAATGTACTATGGCTCATGGAACTTCTCTAGTGTATTCGGGACCCAACCCCCCAACCCCTACCCCAACCCACCCAACCTCTCTCTCTCTCTCTCTCTCTCTCTCTCTCTCTCTCTCTCTCTCTCTCTCTCTCTCTCTCTCTCTCTCTCTCTCTCTCTCTCTCTCTCTCTCTCATCATCATCATCATTCAATGTATTAGTATTTTGTATTAGTCTTGTTTCTGTCTCAAGGACAGATTGTAAGAATAGGCCTGGCCTAAAATCTCAATCCTTGCGTAATAAAGTTTTCAAGTGTCAAGTTTCAAGTCTCTCTCTGTCTCTCTCTCTCTCTGTCTCTCTCTCTCTCTCTCTCTCTCTCTCTCTCTCTCTCTCTCTCCTCTCTCTCTCTCTCTCTCTCTCTCTCTCTCTCTCTCTCTCTCTCTCTCTCTCTCTCTCTCTCTCTCTCTCGTCTCAAGGACAGATTGTAAGAATAGGCCTGGCCTAAAATCTCAATCCTTGCGTAATATAGTGTTCAAGTGTCAAGTCTCTCTCTCTCTCTCTCTCTCTCTCTCTCTCTCTCTCTCTCTCTCTCTCTCTCTCTCTCTCTCTCTCTCTCTCTCTCTCTCTCTCTCTCTCTCTCTCTCTCTCTCTCTCTCTCTCTCTCTCTCTCTCTCTCTCTCTGCTTGCGTAAATGCATATGTTTGTCTGTTTGTCCGTGCGTAAATGATAACATTTATGTTTATGATTTGTGTTGGTCCATGACTATTCGTGACACAATGATTTGTAACCACCCCCGGTGACATGGGCCAACGGCCTATTCATTAAAAGTGTTCATTGTTTAGTGTTCAGTGTTCTCTCTCTGTGTCTCTGTCTCTCTGTGTCTGTGTCTCTCTCTCTCTCTCTCTCTCTCTCTCTCTCTCTCTCTCTCTCTCTCTCTCTCTCTCTCTCTCTCTCTCTCTCTCCATCTCTACCTCTCTCTCTATCTGTGCCTGGCTGTGAGTGTGTGTGCATATGTGTGCGTGCGCGCGTGCGTGTCTCTTTGTAGCAGTGTATGCCTGTAGCTGTGTGCGTGTGTGCGTGTGTGTGCGTGCGTGCGTGCGTGTGCGTGTGTGCGTGTGCGCGCGTGCGCGCGTGCGCGTGCCTGTGTGTCTATGTGTGTATGTATGTGCGCGTTTATGCTACAACATACGTGCGCTGTGCTTGCGAGTGTGCGCGTGTGATGCAAAAAAAAACCACAACAACAACGACACACACATCGAGCCTCAGCACTTCCTTTCATTTCATGGGTGCAATATAATTCCATTAATTGTTTCTCTTTACCCTTAAGAAAAGATCTTTTTCTTCTTCTTTTTCTTTCTTTTTGCGATTTCACCCGACAGAAGCTCTCTCCTGATAGTGTTGATTTTTTTCTCATGGATTACTCATTTAATAACAGGTTTGCTTTTAACGGCATTTTAGACAGGATCTCTTTTTTGTACTTGTAGTAACATTATTAGGCTCTGACACTGGCTCTCTTCCACGCTCGTCAACCTACATGCTATTTTGTCATCTTCCCCCACCCACCCCCACCCCACCCCAACTCTCTCTCTCTCTCTCTCTCTCTCTCTCTCTCTCTCTCTCTCTCTCTCTCACTCTCTCACACACACTCTCTCTCTCTCTCTCTCTCTCTCTCTCTCTCGCTCTCTCTCTCTCTCTCTCTCTCTCTCTCTCTCTCTCTCTCTCTCTCTCTCTCTCTCTCTCTCTCTCTCTCTCTCTCTCTCTCTCTCTCTCTCTCTCTCTCTCTCTCTCTCTCTCTTCTGGCTCAGAAGTTGCTTTGTATATATATAATAAAGAAAGACTTAGAGAACTAAATTTGCCCTCATTAAAATACCGAAGATTTAGAGGCGATCTGATTCAGTTATATAAGATAATCAATAAGATTGATGATTATTGACTTTAACAGATTTGTGCATACAGTTCAACACAACAAACTAGATACTCTGATATGAAATTGTTTATTATTTTTTCTACAACATTAGTAAATTCACTTTTAAGAATCGAGTTGTTCAGAGTTGGAATGCACTAGAATTAACCACAAAATTGGCACCAACGCTAACAAAAAAATTAAGTTTTCGGAACGATGATCCCAAGAAAAGAGTAGATTCATTCGACTTTGTTGAGTGAGTAAAACTCGCGCAAGTAGCAAACCCTGACAAATTATGAATGTAACACAGCAATGACGGGACGTTTAAAGGTTTCACAACCTATTTAGTCCCTAATACCTATACCTATATGTATTCTAGGTTTTGAGTAAGTCATCGTAAATGTAGAAGCCGTTTATGTAAATGGACCTTTTAAATGTATCCTGATTGTAAACTGTACAGCTCATGATATGTACGTGTCGTGTCCAATAGGCTTAATATAATTGCGCATAAGCTTAATGCGTAAAATTACCCGCTCAATAAGGTTACTGTGCAAAATTACCTGCTCACTAAGCTTAACGAGAAAATGTTGTCCACATTAAGCTTAACGCGCAACAGCAATGCTCTGCGCATTAACCTTAATGAGCACGGAGTGAGCTCAGACTAGAATCGTAATGCTACAAAAGTTGGCCGTTTATAGTCACTTCTTCTTTTCTTTTTTTTTCTTTTTTTTTGGGGGGGGTCTGCTTTCGTGATTTCCTCACAGCACGACGACTGAGTGGTGAATTCGTGTCAGCACGATGACTGAGTTTTTGATCAAGTGATTTTAATTTCTCATTCAGAGAACTGTTGTTATCACAGATTCAGATTGCTCCTGTTGCGTTGTCACATATTGCACAGGCCCTATCTATTCAAATTTTGGGAATGGACAGCTACGAGAAAAACAAGCATACCTTTGAGCTGTATCGTAACTCCAGAAGACAGTGGTTCACAGAAGAACAAATTAACTCCTTTATTTGCAAGGTGATGATCGCGTTCTGCTGTAGAAAAAACCCCACCCTACCTGAGAAATACGACTTTTTTTTAAAAACGGTACGACGTTGTGGAACTGGGAGATGCGAAGAAGCTGATAAGGTCAGGCAACAAGGACCACCTTCAGTTCTCAAGATGTTCGTCCGTCCCGAGGGATGAAGATCATCCGTCAAGGTCAGGCAACAAAGACGACCTTCAGTTCTCAAGATGTTCGTCCGTCCCGAGGGATGAAGATCATCCGTCAAGGTTCAGGCAACAAGGACCACCTCCAGTTCTCAAGATGTTCGTCCGTACCGAGGGATGAAGACCATCCGTCAACAGTTCTAATGTCAAAGGGTTCAGGATGTGGGGTGGGTGGGTGCGAAGATGACTGATGAGTCCGATGCGGGCCTTAAAGGTTTTGTACGTGACAGTGGGGACAGGAAAGAGAGTTGAGGGGATCTGTTCTACATCTCTCTTGGGGACCTTTTTTTTTATGCAATACGAGAAGCACACGTTGCGTGTGGTGGACACGGTGGTGGACAAAAAATAACTGAAAAAGAACTGCCCCCAAAAGTATATGAATGTAACCAGAGATCAGAAGAAAGATCTACATCTCCCTGTGCGAGAACTGCCTGCTGATAAACAAGTGCCAGATGAACAAAGTGTTGTAGTGAAGCCCGTCCTGTCACAACGTTTCTGCACAGGAGGACAAGTGGATCGTATTGACCTTCAACAACAGCCCGATCAGGACTACAGGTCAGAGTAAATCCAGCCTCTGTCTGTGTGTCTGTCTGTCTGTGTGTCTGTGCGTTTATTTGTATGTCTGTCTCGCTCTCTCTCACTCACTCACTCACTCACTCACTCACTCACTCACTCACTCTCTTCATCACAGTCTCCACCTCACATTATGTGTTCTGTCTATCCCTCTCCTATACAATTAGCTCTGCCTATATGTCTGTTTGTCTGTCATTCGCTCGCACTACCTCTCTCTGTCTCTCTCTCTCTCTGTCTCTCTCTCTCTCTGTCTCTCTCTCTCTCTCTCTCTCTCTCTCTCTCTCTCTCTCTCTCTCTCTCTCTCTCTCTCTCTCTCTCTCTGTGTTTATGTAGGGGGGAGGGGGTGTTTGTACATGGTTTCAGAAACTCCCTCGATTTGCAAAACAATTATCCGAATGAGAAATAAAAAATCAATTGATAAAATATTAGCCATCATGCTGAGGGGCATTCACGAAAGCAGGTCCAAAAAAAACGTGATAAACGGCCATCTTTTTCAGCATTACGATTCTACTCTGAGGCTTTTCTCACGCCGTGCTCATTATGCTTAATGTGCAGACCATTGCACATTAAGCTTATTGAGCAGGTACTTTTGCGCATTAAGCTTATGCGCAATTAAGCCTATTGGACACGACGCGTACATATAATGAACTAAACAGTTTACAATCAGGATACATTTAAAAGGTCCATTTACGTAAACGGCTTCCACATTTATGATGACTTACTCAAAACCTAGAATACATATATACACAAAGCAACTTCTGCGCAGGTAATTTTGCGCATTAAGCTTATTGCGCAAATTTTCTTGCTCATTACGCTTAATGCGCAATTAAGCCAAAGACACGACATGTGTCATTAAGGTTCATGCGCAGACCATTGTTGTTGCGCAATAAACTTAATGTGCACAAAATTG
>CM065694.1:46887945-46892945 GCA_017654935.2 Phymorhynchus buccinoides
GTCATTACCATTATTTACGTTTTCGTAAAATCGGATGCCAAATATACGGAAAATATCGATTTTCAACTGTACTTTTGCATAACGCAATTTGTGGAAATCCCAACAAATATTCAAACTGCAATAACTTTGCTTCTAATCTAGTGACAGAAAGCTATTTGATATCGATGGAATTGGCAAAATGCGATCTTGAGCGCAGTGCACTTGTTAAATTGCTCAGAATGTATTGTGTTCTGTGCTGCAGCCTTTGGGCTAGTTGGCTATCTATGTCCCGAAAACGACTGTCTTGCCTCTGATCAAGTGATTGGTTATATAAATGCAGACTGAGATGTGAAATAGTGTCGCGGAAGCGACCGTATTTGCCGTGAAATATTGTCGCAGTAGCGACCGTATTTGCCGTGAAAAAGTGTCGCGGAAGCGACCGTATTTGCCGTGAAATATTGTCGATAGAGCGACTGTTTCTATGGTGAAATAGTGTCGCGTAGCGATCGTATTTGCTGTGAAATAGTGTATTTGCTATGAAATAGAGCGACTGTTTTTATGGTGAAATAGTGTCGCGACAGTATTTCAACATAAATCGTGTCGCTAGCGATAGGGTCTACGGTGAAATTCTGTCGCGGAGACCGTATTTCACGGCAGCGACAGAATTTCACAATAGTTCCTATCGTTAGCGATCGTATTTATGGTGAAATCCTGTCGCAGCGACCGTATTTCATGGCGACAATATTCTATACGATACCGTCTTTAACAACCGTTACGCTCTGTGTAGCGACATTTACTCACTGTGCAAAGACTGTTGCAACTATAGAATATGGATGTTTAAGCCTTCAAAACGTTTAAATAGAGAGTATTCCGTCTTGTAACAACCGTTTCCGCTCTGTATAGCAACCGTTACTCAGAGTGCGAAGACTTGCAACTATAGAATATGGATGTGTAAGCCATCGACTCTTTTAAATAGAGAGTATTCCGTTGTGTAACAACCGTTACGCTCTGTGTAACGGCCGTTTGTTACTGTGCAAAGACTGTTGCAACTATAGAAAATATGGAAGTGTAAGCCCTTGAAACGTTATAATAGAGAGTATTCCGTAATGTAACAACGGTTACGCTCTGTGTAACGACCGTTACTCACTGTGCAAGGACTGCTGCAACTATAGAATATTGATGTGTAAGCCATCGAAACGTTTAAATAGAGAGTATTCCGTCTTGTAACAACCGTTACGCTCTGTGTAACGACCGTTACTCAGTGTGCAAAGACTGTTGCAACTATAGAATATGGATGTGTAAGCCATCGACACTTTTAAATAGAGAGTATTCCGTCCTGTAACAACGGTTACGCTCTGTGTAACGACCGTTACTCACTGTGCAAGGACTGCTGCAACTACAGAATATGGATGTGTAAGCCATCGAAACGTTTAAATAGAGAGTATTCCGTCTTGTAACAACCGTTACGCTCTGTGTAGCAACCGTTACTCAGAGTGCGAAGACTGTTGCAACTATAGAATATGGATGTGTAAGCCATCAACACTTTTAAATAGAGAGTATTCCGTCCTGTAACAACCGTTACGCTCTGTGTAACGACCGTTACTCAGTGGAAAAAGACTGTTGCAACTATAGAATATTGATGTGTAAGCCATCGAATCTTTTAAATAGAGAGTATTCCGTCTTGTAACAACCGTTACGCTCTGTGTAGCAACCGTTACTCAGAGTGCGAAGACTGTTGCAACTATAGAATATGTATGTGTAAGCCATCGAAACGTTTTAATAGAGAATATTCCGTCTTGTAACAACCGTTACACTCTGTGTAACGACCATTACTTACTGTGCAAAGACTTGCAACTATAGAATATGGATGTGTAATCCATCGAAACTTTTAAATAGAGAGTATTCCGTCTAGTAACAACCGTTACGCTCTGTGTAACGACCGTTACTCACTGTGCAAAGACTGTTGCAACAATAGAATATGGACGTGCAAGCCATCGAAACGTTTAATTAGAGAGTATTCCGTCTTGTAACAACCGTTACGCTCTGTGTAACGACTGTTACGCAGTGTGCAAAGACTGTTGCAACAATAGAAAATGGATGTGTAAGCCATCGAAACGTTTAAATAGAGAGCATTCCGTCTTGTAACAACCGTTACGCTCTGTGTAACGACCGACCGTTACTCAGTGTGCAAAGACTGTTGCAGCTATAGAATATGGACGTGCAAGCCATCAAAACGTTTAAATAGAGTATTCTGTCTTGTAACCACCGTTACGGTCAGTGTAACGACCGTTACTCACTGTGCAAAGACTGTTGCAACTATAGAATATGGATGTGTAAGCCATCAACACTTTTAAATAGAGAGTATTCCGTCTTGTAACAACCGTTACGCTCTGTGTAACGACCGTTACTCAGTGTGCAAAGATTGTTGCAACTATAGAATATTGATGTGTAAGCCATCGAAACTTTTAAATAGAGAGTATTCCGTCTTGTTACAACCGTTACGCTCTGTGTAGCGACCGTTGCTCAGAGTGCGAAGACTGTTGCAACTATAGAATATGTATGTGTAAGCCATCGAAACGTTTTAATAGAGAATATTCCGTCTTGTAACAACCGTTACACTCTGTGTAACGACCATTACTTACTGTGCAAAGACTTGCAACTATAGAATATGGATGTGTAATCCATCGAAACTTTTAAATAGAGAGTATTCCTTCTAGTAACAACCGTTACGCTCTGTGTAACGACCGTTACTCACTGTGCAAAGACTGTTGCAACAATAGAATATGGACGTGCAAGCCATCGAAACGTTTAAATTAGAGAGTATTCCGTCTTGTAACAACCGTTACGCTCTGTGTAACGACCGTTACTCAGTGTGCAAAGACTGTTGCAACAATAGAAAATGGATGTGTAAGCCATCGAAACGTTTAAATAGAGAGCATTCCGTCTTGTAACAACCGTTACGCTCTGTGTAGCAACCGTTACTCAGAGTGCGAAGACTGTTGCAGCTATAGAATATGGACGTGCAAGCCATCGAAACGTTTAAATAGAGTATTCTGTATTGTAGCCACCGTTACGGTCAGTATAACGACCGTTACTCACTGTGCAAAGACTGTTGCAACTATAGAATATGGAAGTGTAACCCCACCCCCACCTCCCCCTCCCTCCCCCACGCACTCACCACGCTGCCACTAACGTTGCCTCCGTTCTCACTACGATCCAACCACGATTCCCTTTCCAACACGTATATTACTCTTAAGTCCATCTTAATTCCATAATTAATAAGTTTCGCCCCCCCCCCCCCCCCCCCTTCTTTTGTTATGCGGAATGACAACAGTGTTGTTGTTGTTGTTGTTGTTGTTTGTTGTGGAAGTTCAGTTTAACGTCGCGTATCGGCTTTCGCCATGTACGACGGGCTGAACAAACCAACCAGGGTATAAACCAAAATTGATGTTCCTGAATCACTGTCTTAGCCAAAAGGCCGAGAAGCGATCAGAATAATCCTTTTCAAGTGTTTGTTGTCTTCCCTTTCTGGCTTAGATACTCAAGGGATCATCCCTAAAACAGCCGAAGAACTTGAACACTATGGTGCAAATGCACCAGCACCAGCTAGCTATGAGAACATTACGTGTGTGTGGCCGTTGTTGATTACCCCGCCACATGAGCAGCCACGCTCCGATTTCAGAGGATTTTTGGACAGATGACGTTATGCTAGGAGCTTGTTGCCATGGCTAAAGACAATCCCCCTGCATACCTATGCAGAACGTAGCAACGTTTTGATGTAGCCTTGGTGCAACATTGTTAATCATTGAAATTGGTTATTATTAATTTATGAATGTCAGCCATGTTTTTAATTCGGACGTAACGTTTCTATTCATGAAAGGCAAAATTAAAAATAATCACATTTCGAAGAAAACCATTCAGCACTCTGGTGGCAAGATGTTGCCTGGTTAATCTTTTTAGTCCCCGAGCCGAAGGTTCGGGAACTATTGTTTCTGTCTGGTCCGTCCGGCGTCCGTCCGTCCGTCCGGCGTCCGTCCGTCCGTCCGGCGTCCGTCCGTCCGGCGTACCTCCGTCCGTCCGTCCAGCTATTCGTCCGTTTTTCTCAAAAACTATTCAGTTTATCATCATCAAATTTGGTATACTAGTTTGCCAAGATGCAAGCTATCCACTGATGTATTTAGTTTTGCATTAAGGTCAAGGTCGCGCCAGTTACGGGGTTCAAACCCCAAAACACATAATCGCTAATAATATCTCGCGAAGTTTTGCATGTATTTCAATGCAGTTTTTTTCACAACATTTCTTGATGAATGGTCTTGATGATAACACAGTTGTCATGACTTTTTCTGTGCGCTCGCGTGCGCATGATCGCGCGCGCTCAAATCACGGGTCCGAACCCCAAGGGCTATACATAAAAAAACCTATTCAGTTACGTGCTGTTTTGATGCCCTTTGTGTCACAGGCCCGATATGTCCCACTTCTTCCCGGCCGTCCATCCGTCCGTGCGTGCGTCCTGTTTTCAGTTCTCAATGGTCTCCCCGCTGTGTGTACAGCCGACCCATTCCGATTTCGGAGTAGCTCGGCGATGCTGCGAGGGGACTTTGCAGCCGCTCGGCGTTGCACTTGTTTTTTTTTTGCATAAAGCTCTGGAATGGGGAAACCCAGTAAGAACCTAGTGTTTAGCTTCGTAGCAGTTGGGATTCTTTGGCAAACATGAGTTAAGTTTTTCCCCTAGTCCACTATTTTCGTTGGGCTTCAAATTTTTGGCTCACTCGTGTTAACGAAGATAACACGAAGTGAGTCTATAGTATGAAAGTTGTTCGGGTGTGTGTGTGTGTGTGTGTGTGTGTGTGTGTGTGTGTGTGTGTGTGTGTGTGTGTGTGTGTGTGTGTGTGTGTGTGTGTGTATGTGTGTGTTGCGTCCGTGGTCTAATCTCCAAACTTTAACGTTGGCATTTTCTCGGGAAATAGAAGGCGTACATTGTTCAAACTTTGCTCACATATAGATGTCTATGCAAGCTTTCA
>CM065694.1:46911841-46919341 GCA_017654935.2 Phymorhynchus buccinoides
GGAGAAAAGAGAGAGGAAGGAGAGAGGAGGAGAGGAGGGAAGAGAGAGGAAGAGGGAGAGAGGAAGAGAGAGAGAGAGAGGGAAATGTTATATTAGAAGTATTTTGTTTATTAAAGATATATAGAGTAGTGTGAAAATTGCTGGAAAAAAGTCAGCTTACAATTAGCTACAATAAGTATAAAAAGAGACATTGTTATGGTAAGGGAGAAGATCCAAAATTCCACACAGTCCCTACGATAGACAACTGCATGTAACAGAAATGTATGACATGATTATGAAATGATGGCTACACATTTGAGATGGATCTACACATCATTACAAGTTTCGTTCAATATCATAAGAGTACCTCCATTAAAGACCGCCCTTAATAAGACTCCCTCAAAGAAACCTGCTTCTCTGAGATTATTGCCCTCTCTTTGTAAGCTTAAATTCCTCACTTAGTATAAGACCCCTTCCTTATAAGCCTCTTTGATTGTTTTTGAATGTACGTTTGTGGGGGATTTTCGGACATAGAAATACAAATATTTTGTATTCCTTTTTTTTTTTCCCTCCGGCTACTCTCTTTCATTTGTCTGTGTGATGAACTATTATGGACATTTTTTTTGGGGGGAAGTACTTAGTGTTCTTGTCTGATACATAAGTGTCTGGGTTTCTGTGTGACTTAGTGTTTGGTGTACTGATACACTCATACCATTTGTGTGTGTGTGTGTGTGTGTGTGTGTGTGTGTGTGCGTGTGCGTGGGCGCGCTGCAGAGTGATGTTGTTTTATTGACGAAACAAAACAGAACGTGCAATAAATATTTCAACAGAAATGTCTATTTCAAACAACATTATAGACAACACAACAATACTTCCCCTCTTCACAGTCTCCAAAATCAAGTATTTGATTTGGGGAAGTAAAGGATTGTTGTGTTTGTCTATGTGGTTTGAAAAAGACACTTTTGTTCAAATACAGTGGACCCTCCCTTATAAGACCTTCAAAAATCATCACAAATGAGGTCTTATAAGGGAGGGATCTTATAAGGGAGGTAAGTTTAATACTTACAAAGAAGGGCAATGTCTCCGAGAAGTAGGTCTTATGTGGAGGGGAGTCTTATAATGGGAGGTCTTATAAGGGAGGTAATTTTAATACTTACAAAGAAGGGCAATGTCTCGGAGAAGTAGGTCTTACGTGGGAGGGAGTCTTATAATGGGAGGTCTTATAAGGGAGGTAATTTTAATACTTACAAAGAAGGGCAAGGTCTCAGAGAAGTAGGTCTTATGTGGGAGGGAGTCTTATATATGGGAGGTCTTATAAGGGGGAGGTAATTTTAATACTACTTACAAAGAAGGGCAATGTCTCGGAGAAGTAGGTCTTACGTGGGAGGGAGTCTTATAATGGGAGGTCTTATAAGGGAGGTAATTTTAATACTTACAAAGAAGGGCAATGTCTCGGAGAAGTAGGTCTTATGTGGGAGGGAGTCTTATAATGGGAGGTCTTATAAGGGAGGTTCCACTGTATTACACGTTCTGTTTTGTATGGTCAATAAACTAACGTAACTCTGCACTTGTTGTGTATTTGTTTTGTGTGGTACTTAGGTCAGTTGACGTTGCAGTCTGTTTCAGGTTTTTGTTTGTGGCACAAGCCACAAACCTATAACTCACTTTGTCGGTCGGTCTGTCGGTCGGTCGGTCTGGGTCTGTCAGTCTGTCGGTCTGTCTGTCTGTCGGTCGGTCCAAAATTGTCGCACATTTCGCACAAAATTGTCGCACTTCAAATCGAGGCTGCACTTCAAATTGAGGCTGCTCTTTAAAATGATGTATTTTAAAGCGTACAAAATAATAAACATACGTAATACAGACACTGCAACAGACACGATGAGTATGCGGTGCTTCTTTCGATGAGTATAAGTAGGATAAATAGTTTTAAATGTTTTCCAAAAGATATAAAATGTTACGAAATGGTGCAGAGATAACATTCTGGGCCTGTATTCACGTTGAGATAGCATTAGACTTAGCATGATGCTAACTTAGAAGCTCTTCCAATGTCCTATAGGATTTAATAGGACTTTTGGAAGAGCTTCTAAGTTAGCATGATGCTAAGTCTCATGCTATCTCAACGTGAATAAAATAGGACATTGGAAGAGCTTCTAAGTTAGCATCATGCTAAGTCTCAGGCTATCTCAACGTGAATACAGGCCCTGGTTTACAGATTAAAATGATTGAAAAGCCAGGGGAGGTGACTCATGATTGGAGTGGTAAAAATAGACTGCGTGCCACAAACTATTGCGAATTCGCGCTTGTTTTTCCACGTTCAGTTAGTCAGTTGCATTTCACCAGATTGATGCCTTAGGCCTGTTTACCTCCTACACAAGTCTTGAGTAGTCTGGATGGTTGAAATGAGTAGTTTTGGTGCAGAATGTCCTTTACCCGTGGGGATACCGGGGG
Source organism: Phymorhynchus buccinoides (assembly GCA_017654935.2). Classification (NCBI taxonomy): domain Eukaryota; kingdom Metazoa; phylum Mollusca; class Gastropoda; order Neogastropoda; family Raphitomidae; genus Phymorhynchus; species Phymorhynchus buccinoides. The sequence continues at coordinate 46,914,269 of CM065694.1, forward strand.
TGTTTTGTAAAAATAGTTCCCCCACCTTCTGGACGTTCTGTGCTTGTAACTTCCTCTAATCTGCCACTCTCTTTGACTCTCTCTTTGACTTTCTGACTTATTGGCTCCATTCTCCTGCCTTTTTAAAAAAAATGATCTTCCAAATAATGTTTCTCCTTTGAGCTCCTCTGAAATCGGAATGTGTCGGCTGTACGCAGCGGGGAGACCAGTGAAAACTGAAAACCGGACACATATGTACCTTACCCATTATGGCCATATGGCCTGGTAACGCTGAAGAAAAAGGTGCAAAATGTGTAGTTTTATTCATTAAAGCACCAAATGATGTTCACAGAAAAGGAGTAGTAATCAAGAATTTAAGAGCATTATTTTCAGTCTCGAAAAGAGAAGAGTAAACAGGTCTGATGCCTCTAGAAATGTCTGCGTTGGGCTAGGCGTACGACTGCAGTTTGGATGAGTGGATAGACCATTCATAAGTGAAAGAGGGGGGGGGGGGGGCTATTATACTAGATAGAGGAATGTCCAGAGAACTGACGGATTGAGATGCAAAGGGGGGGGGGGGGGAGGAGCGGGGGGGGGGCGACGAAATGTGTGTGGTGTGTGTGTGTTTGGTGTGTTTGTTGTGTGTGTGTGTGTGTGTGTTTGTGTGTGTGTGTATGTGCGTCGTTGCTCGCGCGCGTGTGTATTCATGTTTCTGAGTGAATTAGTGTGTGTGTGTGATGAGTGAGTGGGTGTATGTATGTGTGTGTGGTGTGTGTGTGTGTGTGTGTGTGTGGTGTTGTGTGTGTGTGTGTGTATGTGTGTGAGTGAGTGTGTATGTTGTGTGTGGATGGTGTGTGCGTGTGCGCGTGTGTGTGTGTGCGTGGGTGTGGTGTGTGTGTGTGTGTGTGTGTGTGGTGTGTGGTGTTGTGTGTGTGGTGTGTGTGTTTGTGTGGTGTGTGTATTCATGTTTTCTGAGTGAATGAGTGTGTGAGTGATGTGTGTGTGTGTGTGGGTGTGCGCGCGCACGAGAGTCGTGTGTGCGTGTACTGTGTGCTCGCGCGATGTATTGTCTGTGTGTGCGGTGCGTGTTGGTGATAACATTAGCTACGAGATTGTCTGCATACGTATATTTGTATGTGTTTGTTGGTATCTCGCGCGCAATCATGTATAATTATTGACAGTGTTTTGTTAGCATGTGTGTATACTATGTATGTGTGAGTGAGTGACCGAATTTGTATATATGTGTAATAAATGAATGTGTGCATATAATATGCGCCACGCGAATAGGCTACTCGCCTCAGTAAGCCCTACTGTGGACCGTTTTCTGCAGGTGTTCGTATGTTCCTTCGTCCATCCAGTTCGGTCCTTGTGGAAAATCTAGATGCGGATGAGTTCGCATGAACATGGCTAGTGAGGCCAATGCAGACAGGAGGATCTCTGACAGTGAGGAGACAGGAAACGAGTTTTTTTGGGGTGATCGTTCGGTTGCGAGCTGCGACTGTTTAGGCGATCTTGCGTGCATCACGCTTTTTTGCCTGCGTGTCTCGAACGGTCGGCCTCGAAGTTTTTGGTGGCTCCCGATTTGTTATGCGCTGTGACGCCATGCTGGTCTCTGTTATTTGCCAGGGTTTCCCTTGAGGAGACATTGATGTTGAAGTTCTCAATCGACACGTTCATGTTGTCCCTAAATCTCAACTTTGGTCTACACTCAGACTCTGGGTTGTTTTTTTATGGAAGGGTGGGTGTAGGCTATACTTAAACTATAGTCAGCAGTGTTGACAAGTTAAGGAAAGCGAAAGGTGCGACCCACAGCTTGTCCGTTTCCCTACACAATATCAGAGAGAGAATTGAGTTTTACGTCCTCTTGGTCTGTAACACAATATCAGTAGTTAGTTGAAAGACTGAATCTAGTAGAAATCTTAAATGAAAACCGTACCGAGCATTTGGGTTTGTAAAAAAAACATATTTTGGCTGTATGTCCTTCGCTGTATTTTTAATATATTTCTTCAATCAAATCTATGGTAAAAACTTATTTTGTTGAGCAGTATCAAGCAACATATTATTTAGTAGGAACTGTTCTTGAATAATACACTTAGTATGCCGATACACCTATGTGACGGACACTAACATTGCCCATGAGTGAAAATCTAAGCCATATTCACTGAATATAAGTAATTTAGTCACATGATGCTACAACATATTCTTAACTATTATTTATGAAAAATTACTTATGGTAAACTAAAGTTGCCTTGAAAAAACGTAATACATTTATAGATAAACTAAATGTTTTACAGAGCGAGAGAGAGAGAGAGAGAGAGAGAGAGGAAGAAGAGAGAGAGAGAGGGAGAGGGAGAGGGAAGAGAGAGAGAGTATAGCGAGGGGATAAGAGAGGAGAGAGAGAGGGAGGATGAGAGATAGAGAGTGGCGATAGAGGGAGAGAGATGAGCGAGAGCGAGAGATAGAGAGGGGAGAGATAGGGAGATAGAGATAGATAGAGAGGAGAGAGAGAGAGAGAGAGAGAGAGAGAGAGAAAAACCAATGAACGCTAAGCACTTTATTTTTCAAGTATACAATTTTTAGGCGAAGGCTATTCTTCCAATCTGTCGACAGAGAAAGAGAGAGAGAGAGAGAGAGAGGAAAGAGGAGAGAGGAGAGAGAGCGAGAAGAGAGAGGGAGAGAGAGAGAAGAGAGAGAGAGAGAGAGAGAGAGAGAGAGCGCGAACACTGAACACAGCTCAAACTTGAGAGAGTGAGAGAGAGAGAGAGGAGAGAGAGAGAGAGAGAGGAGAGAGAGAGGAGAGAGAGCGAGAACGCTGACACTGAAAACTTTTGAGAGAGAGAGGAGAGAGAGAGAGAGGAGAGAGAGAGAAGAGAGAGAGGAGAGAGAGAGAGACGAGACAGAGACAGAGACGAGAGACAGAGACAGAGAAGAGAGAGATAAATACAGATAGAGAGAGAGAGAGAGAGACGAGACAAAGACAGAGAGACACGAGACAGACTGTAGATCATCGAACAGGAGGTATGAGAATAGAATCGAATTATAAGAGCCAGAACTTTACGAGTTTCATTTTCAGAATAGGTAATAAGCAGAAAAGAAAAAACAAAACAAACGTCAATGGTGCCAATTAGAAATGAACAATCTGTCATTCGCGGTATCCCCCCCCCCCCCCCCCCCCCCCCCCCCTCCTATTTATTTTTCCGTTACGGTTTTTTTTTCTTCTTTGCACTAAAACACTTTTTAATGACTGATACGTCAAGAAGCCTTCTGCAATTTTAGGCAATTCCTGAAGGTCCTAATAAAAAATTTTCGCTCTGTGCTATTAAAACAGAATCAACGAATACGGAATACGGAAAGGCGCAAGGATTAGGGTGGAGTGGCGAGAGAGAAATGAGAGAGAGGGGAGGGAGAAGAGAGAAGGAGAGGGGGGGGAGAGCGAGAGGAGAAAGAGAGAGAGAGAAGAGAGGGGAGGAGAGAGAGAGAGAGGGAGAGTGAAGAGAGAGAGAGAGAGAGAGAAGTGATAGAGAGAGAGAGCAGGGAGAGAGAGAGAGCAGAGAGAGGGGAGGAGAGAGAGAGATTGAGAGTGAGAGAGTGAGAGGAGAGAAGAGAGAGAGAGACGAGAGAGAGAGAGAGAGAGAGTGAGCAGAGAGAGAGAGAGGGAGAGAGAGAGCAGAGAGAGAGAGAGGAGAGTAGAGAGAAGGGGGGGGAGAGAGAGAGAGAGAGAGTGAGAGGAGAAGAGAGAGAGAGAGAGAGAGAGTAGGAGAGAGAGAGAGCGAGAGAGAGAGGAGAGGAAGAGAGAGAGAGAGAGAGAGAGAGATAGAGAGAGTTAGAGTTAGAGAGAGAGAGAGAGTTAGTGAGAGAAGAGAGAGAGAGAGAGATGTAGAGAGAGAGAGAGAGAGAGCAGACGAGAAGTTAGAGAGCGAAGTCGAACATTTTAATGAATCATCATGTTGGATGATGGGGAGGGGGGACACAATGATTCAAACATCACATAATTAACCGGCATAATTTTTTTAATCAAAATCTAACCTTTCTCGACAAAATAAAATAACAAAATACAGACAGGCTAACAACACACATAGGCTACACATATAACATCAGAACCTAGGATCAAGGATGAGCAATGAGAGAGAGAGAGAGGAGAGAGAGAGAGGAGAGAGTTAGGAGGATAGACGAGAGCTGAGAGGAGAAGAGAGAGAGGATACCGGCAGAGGAGAGAGAGAGAGAGGGAGAGAGAGAGCGAGAGAGAGGAGAGAGGGATCTTCACGATAGAGACAGAATGTGAGAGAGAAGAGAGAGAAGGAGAGAGATCTATATAGAGAGAGAGAGAGCATCGGGACGGTGGAATAGGAGGGAGAGAAGGGGGGTGAGGAGCGGAGAGAGGAGAGAGATTTTTTTTCTTATGTTCCTTTCTTGCAGGCACAGAGAGAGAGAGAGATTCTGCCACACAGGATTACATTTTGTAAGTGTATTCTTTATTAGTAGGGGGCCTATGTTGCTGTATGCCGGTGTACACACATAAGCGGATATTTCCGTGCGGAAACCCGTGCGCAATCCATAAAATAAGTGAAACAAAGAAGGGAAAAAGATTTGCACGTGTCACGTGTCCGAATTTCCCCTATAATATGCGTAAACTTGTTATCCTTCTTTCTTCCACTTATTTTGGGGTTTTCCGTACGGAACTTACGCGTCTAATGTGAACCCGGCCGTAATGTTTATCAAGTCGTATCTGCTTGCATCCTTTTCCCCCCAATAAATGTCGCGGTTTGCCCAAGAGTTTCTGTCCGATCTAAGTTATGCCTCATGCTCTTGTTTCCATATATCTTGTCTGTTTGTCTGTCTGTCTCTTTTGTCTGTCTGTCTGTCTGGCAGCCTGCGCGCGCCTGTGTGTCTGCCCGTGTGGCTTTGTGTCTCAATCCTTAATAGTATTAACTGTATTTATGAAAAAGTTTTTTGGTTGTTTTTTTGAATTTATACAGGCCAATCAATCCATTTTAAAAAATCTCTACGCGCTTTATAGCGACAAGATAGAAGAAGGGCGTGAAGTATTCAAATAATAAACAAATAATGAACATTTATGACAAGTAACGAAGGCGG
>CM065694.1:46931519-46934019 GCA_017654935.2 Phymorhynchus buccinoides
GGGTATTTGTATGGGGAGTCAACCCTGGTCAAAACAACCGTTTTCTTACCAGCTATAAGAGGGAAAAACCACTTGAAAGCCCATGATTTTGACTCGTGATCTGGTGGGTCTTTAAGACGGAGCAGTCGAAAAGAGCGCATCGCTAATAAGCGCGCGCCTAAAAGAGCGCATTTTGCATGCTAATAAGAGCGCGTGTTCGTGCCAAAAAGAGCGCACGTGAATGTGTGGTTTTCGTGCTGATATGCGCGCATAGGTGAAATCGTTCTCACCAGACATTTACCATTTGCACTCGTCCGTTTGCTAAACTTCAGTCTTCTTGCTGTTTTGGAGAAAGAAACTTTCGATATGTCCACGATTCAACACACCACCACGTTAGGGATAGGGTTAGGGATAGGGATAGGGTTAGGGATATTAGGGTTAGGGTTTCAACATCACATTTTACAACGCGCTCTTTTTGACATCGCTCTTTCTTAGATTCCAAAGATGCGCGCCTATTCATGGACAAAACATGGCGCTCTTTCTAGCTTCATTTTTTTGGACGCGCGCTTTTAGAGAGTAGGTAAAACGCGCGCTTATGGCCGGGATGCACCCCTTTAAGAGAAGCCGTCTTCTGCACTTAACTCGAGTTCCCCCACATGTTAAGCAGTTTGTTCTAAGTGTCGGGTAACCGAACGTTAGGGGTAACAGAAGGGGCTCGCTTCACTAACAATTTCCCTACTTGTCAAAGCAAACTGACTGCACTTTTCCTTCTTTGTTTTACTTCAGTTAAGTTTTGGCCAATTGTCAAGTTAGTTCTTTCTACTTTTCCGGTCCGAGAGAGAGAGAGGGCGGGGGGGGGGGGGGGGGGGGGGTAGGGGGAGAGAGAGAGAGAGTACCGTTGAGAGATTGAGAGAGTGAGAGAGAGATAGAGAGAGAGAGAGAGAGAGAGAGAACACTGAACACTGAACTGTTTTAATGTCATTGGCTTACATAGCTTAGATGACATGGGGGTGCGAATAGAACAAAATAATGGAAAATGAAATAAAATCAATCAATGCAATACGAAATAACGAGAGAGAGAGAGAGAGAGAGAGAGAGAGAGAGAGAGCGAGAGAGAGAGAGAGAGAGAGAGAATAAACGAATACGAATGTTTAATGAGGGTTAAACGGATAAGCTCAAGCTTCTTTACACCATGCCCTCGGGGGGAAAAGATAAAGAGAGCGAGAGAGAGCGAGAGAGAGAGAGAGAGAGAAGAGAGAGAGAGAGAGAGAGAGAGAGAATACGAATACGAATACGAATGTTTTATTGAGTGTGAAAAGGATAAGCTACAATAGCTTCTTTGCACCTAGCTCTCTCACTCACATATTCATACCATGCATCAAACAATAGCATTTGACATAAAACAATCAAGTAAAAAAAAACAAGGAACAGCAATTAGCACATGAAAATAATGGAAAACGAATCAACAATGGGAATTAAAAGAAAAACAGAGCGAGAGAGCGATAGAGATCGGAGAGACGTAGAGAGAGTAGAGAGAGATAGAGACGAGAGAGAGAGAGAGAGAGAGACGAGAGAGAGAGGGGGAGGGAGAGAGAGAGAGAGAGCGGAGAGAGAGAGAGAGAGAGAGAGAGAGAGATAGAGAGGGAGGGAGAGCGAGAGAGAGAGAGAGAGAGAGAGGAGAGAGAGAGAAAGAGAGAGAGAGATCTAATGAGAGGCGAGAGAGAGACGAGATGCGAGAGATAAAGAGAGGAGAGAGAGAAGCCGGAGAGAGAGAGAGAGAGGGAGGGAGAGAGAGAGAGAGAGATGAGAGAGACATAGAGAGATCCATTATACGGGAGAGAGAGAGATAGAGAGAGATAGATATAGAGATAGAGAATAGAGAAGACTAGAGAAGACGTACATAGAGAGAGATCGATATTAGAGATGATATAGAGATAGATAGAGGAGAGAGAGATATAGAATCTAACATTTACGTAATCATGGGCGGCATCTGGGGTGGGCTTACCCCCTCGTTTTCCGGTTCCCCCACCCACCCACAGCCAACCCACCCACCCCCCTATCCCAAGTTGTTATTTTATAGACTAATGGGTAAAAAGTAGGAAAATGCTTCGAGATTTTGCCTTAACCCTTCGCCGCCAGCCATTTTTTCAGCCCCCCCCCCCCCCCCAACCTCCCCATATACATTAAACTAAACTGGGTCGAGACAAAATCATTGATCTGAAACAATTGGGAATTCTTTTATTGGACATGTATAATAATATATTAATAATGATAATAATAATAGTGAATCATTGATATAGCATTTATATAGCGCATTCCTCCGCCAAATGTGGAGCTCTATGCGCTTAGCAACAACAAAAATTAAAAGCAAGAAATTCAACAACAAAACCAAATAATCACTCACGCACATGCAAATAGGCATAACATACACACCCCACCCCACACATACACGCACGCACGTACGCACATACACACACACACACACACACACACACACACACACACACACACACACACACAC
>CM065694.1:46941519-46946519 GCA_017654935.2 Phymorhynchus buccinoides
GAGTTGCTTTGCTCTATTGTTTTAGCTATCCTTATTCATCATGTTTAGTTTTGTTTTGTTCTTTGCTGTAAAAATGACGCTTTCCTCCCCATTAGATGGCGAAATAACTTTTTGTTAATGTTAGTATATAAAAAAAACGAAGTGCTCGCTCTCTCTCTCTCTCTCTCAAAAAAAAATCCTCATCCTCAACTCCGTTCATCACCTCTCTCTCGCTCGGCGGTTCCTCCCACACATACAGTAATCGTTCCTCTCTCATAATCCTCTCTCTCTCTCTCTATCTCTCTCTCTTAATTCTCTCTCTCTCTCTCTCTCTCTCTCTCTCTCTCTCTCTCTCTCTCTCTCATCTCTCCTCTCTCTCTTTTCTCACGAGAGAGAGGGGGGGGGTAGAGAGAGAGAGATAGAGTATAAAATTGTTCATTTTTGAAATGTAAATAATGTAATGCTGTATTTGTTGCCACTTTTTTGCATGTTTATGATTTTTATTTTCCTTGCCATGTTTTGCCTGAGGGCATGGTGTAGAAAAGCTGTCTCAGCTTATCCAATTTCCCCCATTAAAAAAGTTCGTATTCGTATTCTCTCTCTCTCTCTCTCTCTCTCTCTCTCTCTCTTCTCTCTCTCTCTCTCTCTCTCTCTCTCTCTCTCTCTCTCTCATCTCTCCTCTCTCCGTCTCTCGGGTCTTCTCTCTCTCTTATCTCTGTCTCAATCTCCTCTCGTCTCTCTCTCTCTCTCGCGTCCTTTCTCTCTCTCATGCTCTCTCTCTCTCTCATCCCTCTCTCTCTCACGGCTCCCTCATCTCTTTCTCTCTCTCTCTCTTCTCAAAGTCATTCTCTCTCTCTCTCATCTCTCTCTCTCTCTCTCCTCTCCCTCTCTTCTCTTCTCATCTCTCTCTCTCTCTCTCTCTCTCTCTCTCTCTCTCTCTCTCGTCTTCCTCTTTTTTCTTCCTTTTTTTTGTGTGCAGTACACCTTTACAGATAAGAATGTGTTTTTCTTCTGAACTTTTCACAAGAACCGTCATGAATGCTGAAACGAGTCTTCCTGACCTTTAGCTGAGAAAAACAAACAACGTAGTTTCATTTGGTGTGCGCACACATACACAAACGCACACGCACGCAATCCTCAAGCAAGAGCACACACACACACACACACACACACACACACACACACACACACACACACACACACACACACACACACACACACACACACACACACACACACACACACACACACACACACACACACACATGCGCGCGCGGCCACACACACACACACACACCACACGCGCGCGCGCGCACATACACTTATTCTTTCTTTTTTCCCCCGTCCCCTCACCCCTGTTCCTTTGTGACATGAACAGAAAGGCCTACTCATTAAAATGATTCGTTCGTTCGTTCTCTCTCTCTCTCTCTCTCTCTCTCTCTCTCTCTCTCTCTCTCTCTCTCCTCTCTCTCTCTCTCGGGTCTCTCTCTCTCTCATCTCTCTCTCTCTCTCTCTCATCTCTCTCTCTCTCTCTCTAGGACTCTCTCTCTCCCTCATCCTCCCGATCTCCGTCTACGTCACAATCTCACTCTCGGTCTCTCTATCTCTCAAAGCCTCCTCTCTCTCTCTCTCTCTCTATCATCTCTTTCTCTCTCTCTCTCTCTCTCCTCTCTCTCTCTCTCTCTCTCTCTCTCTCTCCCTCTCTCCCCCCACCCTCTCCCTACCTTTCAAATTTCCATACACAAGAAGTAGATGTCTCGCGCGATCTTACAAATGGAAACGATCGGTCTTTCTTCGGGTGGCCTCAATCTAAGGATCTTGCGCAGTTGACAGTCGATCCATCAGTTGTATCAAGAGCGATTGATATTTTGCGCAGAGGAGTGATGTTTTCCTCGTAGCTTCGAATGGGTAACAGAAATACACTACGTTGCCAGTGCAACAACTTCTCGTAAAGAAAAAAACAAACCTGCCTCTTTGAGTGAATGAAAATCTGTTTAAAGTCCTCCGGTCTGGAACAGACACATACGGCACTAGTAGATATAAAGATGGTGGGAACGATCCTGGAGGCAATGCCCGGAGGCAGTGCAACAGTAAAGTCCCGAAGCTTTAACAATGCAGATAATATGCAACTCTGTTTGTAATGCCTCTTTGAGTGTTTCAACCAATCCTTTATAATGCAGGGTAGTTGATACTGAAACAAGCGCGAAATCGCAATAGTTTGTGGCACGCGGTCTATTTTTACCACTCCAATCATGAGTCACCTCCCCTGGCTTTTCAATCATTTTAATCTGTAAACCAGAATGTTATCTCTGCACCATTTCGTAACTTTTTATATCTTTTGGAAAACATTTAAAACTATGTATCCTACTTATGCTCATCGAAAGAAGCACCGCATACTCGTCGTGTCTGTTGTAGTGTCTGTATTACGTATGTTTATTATTTTGTACGCTTTTAAAATACATCATGTTAAAGAGCGGCCTCAGTTTGAAGTGTAGCCTCGATTTGAAGTGCGACATTTTGTCAAAATGTGCGACAATTTTGGACCGACCGACCGACAAAGTGAGCTATAGGTTTGTGGCTTGAGCCACAAACAAAAAGCGCAACGTCAGTTTTCATTTCAAGGAAAAATAATAGTGTCATAGCATTGGCAACTGGTATGCTTATGTTTGTTTTCACTGAAGATTAAGTAAAATTGGTTAACTCATTCGCATCGCAACAATTTTGAATGATTCAAAAAGCTCACAAATCATCCAGCCATACACACAAAACATGCATAAACAAAAGGAGAAATAAAAGATTACAGATTTTACTTCAGGTTTAGACGTAGGGGAGTGGTAGATCAGACGTTTGTCTAGACTTTATATAGAAAAACTCTCAACATCGATTGGTTTCCCCACAACAAACCACTACAAAAGCAAAGTCAGAGGCAAAAGTGTGGTCTAAGGGAGCGAAGCAAGTTTTGAAGTGACCAAGGTATGGTTTGCACACAGATTCACTTCCCTTGAAGCGAATGCATCAAATTGACGGCTATCTATTAATTCCGGACATATTATATGGCTGGAACGACTTGAGTGAGTTAAACACTGGTTACGATCTTGGAGCGGGTTCAAACCTTATGTTTATGATCGATGCTCTCCATCAATATCAATCAAGGTTACTGCAAGCAGATGAAGCAATCGATCTACAGTTACTGTTGGATCGTGCATGTCATCGACATGACTTGTCCAGGACACCTACTAGTCTAGTTAATTCCTAAAAAGTTTAGAACAAAGCTACGCCTCAGTATAAGTATGATTCAGACTGTATTTATGTACTGTGTTTTTGTATTTATTGTATTGAATTGAATTGATCGACTGCAAGACAGATTTCCTTGTTTTTAAAATGGGGACAGTAAATGATTGATTGATTGATTGATTGATTTATTGACATTATGAAGCAAATTTCTCTCTCTCTCTCTCTCTCATCTCTCTCTCTCTCTCTCTCTCTCTCTCTCTCTCTCTATCTCTTTCTGTCTGTCTCTCTCTCTCTCTTCTCTCTCTCTCTCTCTCTCTGTCTCTGTCTCTCTCTGTCTCTCTCTCTCTCTCTCTCAATCTCTTTTTCTGTCTCTCTCTCTCTCTCTCTCTCTCTCTCTCTCTCTCTCTCTCTCTCTCTCTCTCTCTCTCTCTCTCTCTGTCTCTCTCTCTCTCTCTCTCTCTCTCTCTCTCTGTGCGCCTCTCTCTCTCTCTCCTCTCTCTCTCTCTCTCTCTCTCTCTCTCTCTCTCTCTCTCTCTCCTCTCTCTCTATCTATCTCTCTGTCCCTCTCTCTCTCTCTCTCTCTCTCCTCCTCTCTCTCTCTCTCTCTCGTCTCTCTCTCTCCTCTCTCTCTCTCTCTCTCTCTCTCTCTCTCTCTCTCTCTCTCTCTCTCTCTCTCTCTCTCTTCCCTCCCTCCTTCCATCTCTCTCTTCCTCCTTCCTGTACTCCTTCTCCCTCTTTCTCCCTCAGCTTTCCGTTCATGTCGCCTTTGCTGTCTCGCTCTACTGTTTCTTTCTCTACTCCCCCCCCCCCCCACACCCCCTCTCATTCCCTTCCTCCTTACTCCCCCTCCCCCTCCTATTCTTCTTCTGATCTTTCTTTTCTGTTCTTACTCCTTTTTCTGTCTTTCCTGCGTGCTCACTTATTGTCGGTCCCTCTACCTCCCTGTTGAAAGTCGGTACGGTATGAGCAGGGAGAATTCCCGCTGCCTGGTATGGCCAAATTGATAGCTAGGTTTTTCCAAGTGTGCCCACACCCCCTCCTCACCCTGTGCCCCCCCCCCCAAAAAAAAAAAAAAATTGTGTAGGCGCTGCACTTGCGGCGACACGCTCTCCAGGGGAGAGCAGCCAAGAATTTCACAGAGATAAGTCTCTGCGACTAGAATATACCAAATACCAATACTAATACCAATACCCATTTGTTAAGTATTAATGCATAATGCCGAGTTTATTATGTGTCTGTTTATATTGATATTGATAATGTGTCCGTTTATGCTGATGATGTGCGTTCGTTTTCTTCTGATTTGCATGCTTTTCTTGTCTATTGAATTCTTGGCTTTAACTGAATTTTCTGTTCTTTTTCTCTCTTTTTTCTTGAGGAAAAAATTATTGTATACTTATTCTATTATCCTCTGAAAATAAAAGTTGTTCATTCATTCATTCATTTCAATATTCATTCTCTCTAGTATTAGTTACGTGTTGTATGTTTAGACCCAAGGACAGAATGGAAGACTAGGCCCAGCCTCAATTCTTATCTTTGTAAAAATAAAGTATCTGAAGTCTAGAATCTCTCTCTCTTGAAAACAAATTCAAAGTCACACAAACAAATCTCCCCGTGGAGATACCGGGGTGGGTGGGTAGTCTTTCGTAAAAATAGTTCCCCCACCTTCTGGAAGTCCTGTGCTTGTAACTTCCTCTAATCTGCCACTCTCTTTGACTCTGCCTTTTCCCTTTGCTTTCTGTCATCTATCTTTCTGCCTTACTACCGGTCCATTCTCCTGGGGGGGGGTT
>CM065694.1:46964019-46966519 GCA_017654935.2 Phymorhynchus buccinoides
TTCAAATCTTACAATGCATAAACAGGTTATTAATCTCATACGTTCCATCAATTATGAGCTCAGACGAATCAGTGCTGTTCGACACTTTCTGTCTGTTGCAGCCACGAAAACTCTTATTTCTGCCTTTATTCTTTCCCGCATTGACTATTGCAACTCTCTTCTCTGTGGCTGTCCTAAGTATCTCCTGCAACGTGTTCAAAAACTGCAAAACAGTGCAGCACGCCTCACTCTCAAGATTCCACGTTTCTGATCATATAACACCTCATCTTCGTAACTTGCACTGGCTTCCAGTAGAGGCTAGAATCAAGTATAAAATAGCTTGCCTTTGTTTCGGTGCTGTTCACTCCTCTGGTCCCGTCTATCTCTCCGAACTAGTAACTGTTTACACACCTGCTCGCTCCCTACGTTCTTCCTCTGACTGCTGCACACTCAAGGTTCCTCGGGTCCACACAAAATCGTTTGGTGAACGATCCTTCTACTATTTAGCACCTCACTTATGGAATTCCCTCCCACAACATGTCCGCTCATCTGACTCTATCTCCGCCTTTCGCTCTGCCCTTAAAACTCACTTGTTTCGGACATATTATGATTGATTAGTGTTTGTGAGTGAGGTGTGTGTGTGTGTGCTTGGTGGGTGTGTGTGTGTGTGTGTGTGTGTGTGTGTGTGTGTGTGTGTAGGGGGGGGGGGGTCAGTTTTATTGCAGAAATCTTGTAAAAAAAATTTATTTACAATTATTTTATTATTCGTATTTTGTATGTAGAATGTCTACGTCTTGTAAACTTTAAATGCTTGTAAATGAGGTAGAAGGGTATTTTTGTTTTTGCAAAATTTGTCTATTTATAATTAGTCATGTAATTGATATGTCGATGGCAGTATGATTTTATTTCAAGTTGCAGTATTGTATTCAAACTTGATTGGGAATGTGAATGTGGTCTCTATGTTTCTTCTTAGAATGTTCATGTTGTAACTATTTTACTTGTATAATTAATTGTGTGCGAGTGTGCGTGTGCGCATGCATGTGTGTGTATCTGTGTGTGTGTGTGGTGTGTGTGTGTGTGTGTGTGTGTGTGTGTGTGTGTGTGTGTGTGTGTGTGTGTGTGTGTGTGTGAGTGTGTGTGTGTGTGTGTGTGTGAGTAAGGAAGTAAGAGAACGTTGTGTGTAGGCATCGTGCTTATTTTACTTTCTAATGATTAATTATTTGTTTGCCTTTAAATTTAATGTTCTTGTTATCAATGTAAAGCGCACTGAGCTCATGTGAGAAAGAGCGCTATATAAATTCCCATTATTATTATTATTATTATTATGATCATAGTTTATGCATAAGGCCCCAACATGATCATAGTTTATGCATAAGGCCCCAACATGATCATAGTTTATGCATAAGGCCCCAACATGATCATAGTTTATGCATAAGGCCCCAACATGATCATAGTTTATGCATAAGGCCCCAACATGCTCATAGTTTATGCATAAGGCCCCAACATGATCATAGTTTATGCATAAGGCCCCAACATGATCATAGTTTATGCATAAGGCCCCAACATGATCATAGTTTATGCATAAGGCCCCAACATGATCATAGTTTATGCATAAGGCCCCATATGTTGTGCCAGTGAGCGTTGAATGACAAGCACATAACCAAATTAGAAAACCTAATGAAAAGGCGAGCACATTCAAACGCGTAACAAACAAACAAACAAATAAACAAGCAAGCAAGCAAACAAACAAACAACAAACACAGTAGCACGCATACAAATGTAAAACGGATTAATGTCGCGAGATTTGACATCAGAAAGACAGTAAAATGTTTCGAGAGTTAACCCTTTCACCGCCAACCATATTTCAGCCCAAAATGTCCATTGCATTAACCTGGGTAGAGAACAAAATCCATCTGCAGTATTGGGGGGATTTTTCTGTGACATATATATAAAATAAGGTCTATCCTTACTTCCCCAAACTAAGACAATAGGGTCTTTGGATAATAGACCCCATTTTGACGCCTTTTAGTGACCTAGGTGTTAAATCACTGTGGTGCTAAAATGTGACTTTGGCGATGAAAGGGTTAAAAGAAACAGATTGGAAAAAAAGGCTTCAAGAAAAATAGTCCAGAGACATTCTCCACAATGTAAAAAAACAACCTGCCTGTCACTGACAGAGTTTATTTATTTCATTATTTTGTGCCGTTCATTCAATGTCAGTGACTTGTCAGTCATCCTGGCTTTGTTCCTTGGATTTTTAGTCCCCGAGCCAAAGGTTCGGGGAGCTATTGTTTTGGTCTGGTCCGTCCGTCCGTCGGTGTCCGTCCGTCGTTGTGTCCGTCCGTCCGGTGTCCGTCCGGTGTCCGTCCGGTGTCCGTCTGTCCGTCCGGCGTGCCTCCGTCCGTCCGGCTATTCGTCCGTTTTTCTAAAAAAAACTATTCAGTCTATCATCAAAATGTGGTATCAAATTTGGTATACTAGTACTTTTGCCAAGATGCAAGCTATCCACTGATGTTTTTAG
>CM065694.1:46974019-46984019 GCA_017654935.2 Phymorhynchus buccinoides
TTAATTGGAATGAATAAAAAATGGTGTTTTTACGTCCTCTCGGTCTGGAACAGACACATATGGGACATTTGTAGATACAAAGATGGTGGGAACAATACTGGAGGCAATGCCCGGAGGCAGTGCAACACCAGTAAAGTCCCGATAATGTTTTAACAAATGGCTGGCGGTGTAGCAGTAACCACGGGCCTCATGGAAGAAAAAAAAAAATGAATGGGTCAGTACACCATACACCAGATCAGTAAACCCAGACATCTATGCGAAATGTGGTCACCACAAATGTCCATCTTAGCAATAACACACAATATACACTAATGGTAGAAGAGAGAACGATAGCAGATTTTTGAGGAGAGCGAGAGAAGAGAGAGAGAGAAAAGTGAGAGAGAAAAAAAGAAAAAAAAAAACAAAAAGGACAAAAAAAAAAAAAAAAAGAAAGAAGAAAAAAGAAAGAAAAAAGGAAAACAAATAAAGGCGGGGACAGTGGAGGGTAAAAAAAAAGAAAATAAAAAAAATTAAAAAAAGAAGGTAGCGCCCTTAACACATTTACAAAGAACAAAAACAAACAACGAAAGACCAATTAAACCCCGCTTCACCTTAACGTATCAAACACATCCCCATTTCCCCATTTATTGAACAATGGAAGTAAAATGTCAATTTAAGGGGAAGCATTGCTACATGATTGGTGTCGTAGTCAACTTTGGTGTGGAGGGGAATTAATTAGAAAGAGAGTTTCCCCCCTTTGTTCAATTTCGTAAAGGGGAAGCGTTTATGATACGACATCCTTTACAAGAACAAAAAGGCAAGGTTAATTAATTAAAACCGCGGAATCTTAACATTTACAACAAACCCACCCCCTGTGGGGATAGGTGGGGTCTTTCGTACAAATGGTTCCCCTACCTTCTGGAAGCTCTGTGCTTGTAACTTCCTCTAATCTGTCATACTTTTTGACTCTGCCTTTTCCCCTGTGCTTACTGTCGTCTACTATCTTTCTGCCTTTCTGGTCCATTCTCCTCCTGCCTTTTTTTCTCTAGAAATTCTTGCAAAGATTTTCTGCAGCTGAAGACGGGACAATGCTGGGCCTCACTATTTCTTGGGCGCATAACGGCAGCATGACGCATCTGCGCTCATAATGACAGGAATCTGAGAGATTGAAGAAGAAGTTCCCCCACCTTCTGGAAGTCTGTGCTAGCAACTTCCTCTAATCTATCACTCTCTTTGACTCTTGCCCCCTTTTCGCTTCTTACTATCATCAAAAAGCCTAAAATGTTACAAAGAGTGATACCTTCGCAGCCTACCAACCTTGCAAAACTTCCTCTAATCTGTCATATTCTTTGAATCTACATTTTCCCCTTTGCTTACTGTCATCTACTACTTTTCTGCCTGAAATTGGTCCATTCTCCTGCCATTATTGTTGGGTGGTTTTTTTAAGCACAAAGATTGTCTCTATCCGAAAACGTAAAAAGCTGGGCCTAGCTATTTCTTTGTTAGGGGCATAACCGGCGGCAGCGTGACGCATTTGCGCTCATATGACAAGGAAAATGTCTGAGCGATAGAAGAAGAAGAAGAAGAAGAAGAAGAAGAAGAAGAAGAAGGAGAAGAAGAAGAAAAAGAAAAAGAAGAAAAGAAAAAGAAAAAAAAAGAAGAAGAGGAAAAGAAGAAGAAGAAAAGAAGAAAAGAAGAAGAAAGGAAGAAGAAGAAGAAGAAGAAGAAGAAGAAGAAGAAGAAGAGGAAGGAAGAAGAAGAAGAAGAAGAAGAAGAAGTAAGAGGAAGAAGAAGAAGAAGAAGAAGGAAGAAGAAGAAGAAGAAGAAGAAGAGAAGAAGAAGAAGAAGAAGAAGAAGAAGAAGAGGAAGAAGAAGAGGAAGAAGAGGAAGAAGAAAAAGAAGACAACAAACCCATATCAGAAATCAGAAAAGTTTGTAATGACTACTGCGGTACTTGTACCAGCGACAACAGTTGCAATATAAATAATTAATGGCGTCTCTCTTCTCTCTCTCTCTCTCTCTCTCTCTCTCTCTCTCTCTCTCTCTCTCTCTCTCTCTCTCTCTCTCTCTCTCTCTCTCTCTCTCTCTCTCCCTCCCGCCCACCCCTCACTTCACGTTCGTCGTTCCCTTTGTACTGTGGCCCAAGGCCGAAGCGCAAAATAAAAACAAACCTTTCAGTGTTCATCATCTCTCGCTCTCTGTCTCTCGCTCTTGTCTCTCTCTCTCTGTCTCTCTCTCTCTCTCTCTCTCAGATCTCTCTCTCTCTCTCTCTCTTTCTATCTATCCCTCTCCCCAATTATCAGCTGTGGGTTGAACCAATGAATATTCATGGATTCATTAATCTCGCTGAAGTTCATTTCTTGCACAGGTCAACGTCAAATTCGAAATCAGCAAAACTCTCCCTTTTCTGACAACCTTTACATTATTGATATTTGCTGAAGGGCTCTGATTCTAAATGAATATGGTTGGTTGATACACAATTGTAAATTATACGGTAATTTGCTGGGTTCTTAACTTCACACACACACACGCACGCACGCACGTACACACGCACACACACACGCACGCACAACGCACACCGCGCACGCGCACACACACACTCTCTCTCTCTCTCTCTCTCTCTCTCTCTCTCTCTCTCTCTCTCTCTCTCTCTCTCTCTCTCTCTCCCTCTCACATACACCCACACGTACACAAACTCTCCCTCTCACACAACACTCTCTCTCTCTCTCTTTCTCTCTCTCTCTCTCTCTTTCTCTCTCTCTCTCTCTCTTTCTCTCTCTCTCTCTCTCTCGCTCTCTCTCCTCTCTCTCTCTCTCTCTCTCACACACACACACCACACACAATACACACTTATCTCTATCTCTTTCTCCTCTCCTCTCTCTCTCTCAACACACAACATCTCTTTTCTTTCTCCCTCTCTCTCTCTCTCTCTCAGCTCGCCTCTCTCTCTCTCTCTCTCTATCTGACTCTCTCTCTACGTCTCTTAAGTTCTGTCTCTCTCTTCACACTCACATTACACAGAGAGAGAGAGAGAGAGAGATGAGAGCTTTAGAGACCAGGAGGAGGGATAGAGAGTAACTAGAGATGAGAGAGAGAGAGTAGAGAGAGAGAGAGGACGTTGAGAGAGTCGGAGAGAGAGTTCACTCTCTTTGACTCTGCCTGTTCTCCTCTGTCTCTACTGTCATCTACTATCTTTCTGCCTTACTGGTCCATTATCCTGCCTTTGTTCTAGAAATTATTACAAAGATTTTCTCCAGTTTGAAGACGGGCATGCTGAGCCTAACTATTTCTTAGTTAGGCGCATAACGGCAGCATGACGCAGGAAACTGTCTGAGCGATCGACAACGAAGAAGGAAAATGTATGGCAGCGATTTAATGCTCCAAAAAAATAGATGATTTTGACCCAAAAAAAACAGATGCTTGTGGCAAAAGAAAAGACCATCTAACCCTAAACCCTAACCCTAACCCTAACCACGGAAAGAACCAAGAAATAGAGCAGGAGGGTGTAAATCTACATATTTGCCGATAAATCGATGTACAAAGCCATGCACTTATACTATTTTTTTGCTGGAACCATTCCTTTTTTTGGTTGATAAGTCAAAAATGTATCCCTTCAGCTGATCTATCTCCTGTCACTCCTCAGTCATCATTCATCCCATCAGCTCATCTATCACCTGTCACTCCTCAGTCATCATTTATCCCATCAGCTGACCTGATCTCCTGTCACTCCTCAGTCATCATTTACCCCATCAGCTGACATGATCTCCTGTCACTCCTCAGTCATCATTTATCCCATCAGCTGATCTATCTCCTGTCACTCCTCAGTCATCATTTATCCCATCAGCTGACCTGATCTATCATCTGTCACTCCTCAGTCATCATTTATCCCATCCGCTGACATGATCTCCTGTCACTCCTCAGTCATCATTTATCCCATCAGCTGACATGATCTCCTGTCACTCCTCAGTCATCATTTATCCCATCAGCTGACATGATCTCCTGTCACTCCTCAGTCATCATTTATCCCATCAGCTGACATGATCTCCTGTCACTCCTCAGTCATCATTTATCCCATCAGCTGACATGATCTCCTGTCACTCCTCAGTCATCATTTATCCCATCAGCTGACATGATCTCCTGTCACTCCTCAGTCATCATTCATCCCATCAGCTGACCTGATCTATCATCTGTCACTCCTCAGTCATCATTTATCCCATCAGCTGACCTGATCTATCATCTGTCACTCCTCAGTCATCATTTATCCCATCAGCTGACATGATCTATCTCCTGTCACTCCTCAGTCATCATTTATCCCATCAGCTGACCTGATCTATCATCTGTCACTCCTCAGTCATCATTTATCCCATCAGCTGACATGATCTCTCCTGTCACTCCTCAGTCATCATTTATCCCATCAGCTGACCTGATCTATCATCTGTCACTCCTCAGTCATCATTTATCCCATCAGCTGACCTGATCTATCTCCTGTCACTCCTCAGTCATCATTAATCCCATCAGCTGATATGATCTATCTCCTGTCACTCCTCAGTCATCATTTATCCCATCAGCTGACCTGATCTATCATCTGTCACTCCTCAGTCATCATTTATCCCATCAGCTGACATGATCTATCTCCTGTCACTCCTCAGTCATCATTAATCCCATCAGCTGACATGATCTATCTCCTGTCACTCCTCAGTCATCATTTATCCCATCAGCTGACATGATCTATCATCCTGTCACTCCTCAGTCATCATTTATCCCATCAGCTGACATGATCTATCTCTGTCACTCCTCAGTCATCATTCATCCCATCAGCTGACCTGATCTATCATCTGTCACTCCTCAGTCATCATTTGATCCCATCAGCTGACCTGATCTATCATCTGTCACTCCTCAGTCATCATTTATCCCATCAGCTGACCTGATCTATCATCTGTCACTCCTCAGTCATCATTCATCCCATCAGCTGACCTGATCTATCATCTGTCACTCCTCAGTCATCATTAATCCCATCAGCTGACATGATCTATCTCCTGTCACTCCTCAGTCATCATTTATCCCATCAGCTGATCATGATCTCCTGTCACTCCTCAGTCATCATTAATCCCATCAGCTGACCTGATCTATCATCTGTCACTCCTCAGTCATCATTTATCCCATCAGCTGACATGATCTATCTCCTGTCACTCCTCAGTCATCATTCATCCCATCAGCTGACCTGATCTATCATCCTGTCACTCCTCAGTCATCATTTATCCCATCAGCTGACCTGATCTATCATCTGTCACTCCTCAGTCATCATTAATCCCATCAGCTGACCTGATCTATCATCTGTCACTCCTCAGTCATCATTAATCCCATCAGCTGACCTGATCTATCTCCTGTCACTCCTCAGTCATCATTAATCCCATCAGCTGACATGATCTCCTGTCACTCCTCAGTCATCATTTATCCCATCAGCTGACATGATCTCCTGTCACTCCTCAGTCATCATTAATCCCATCAGCTGACCTGATCTATCATCTGTCACTCCTCAGTCATCATTTATCCCATCAGCTGACCTGATCTATCTCCTGTCACTCCTCAGTCATCATTGCATCCCATCAGCTGACCTGATCTATCATCTGTCACTCCTCAGTCATCATTCATCCCATCAGCTGACCTGATCTATCATCTGTCACTCCTCAGTCATCATTCATCCCATCAGCTGACCTGATCTATCATCTGTCACTCCTCAGTCATCATTCATCCCATCAGCTGACCTGATCTATCATCTGTCACTCCTCAGTCATCATTTATCCCATCAGCTGACCTGATCTATCATCTGTCACTCCTCAGTCATCATTCATCCCATCAGCTGACCTGATCTATCATCTGTCACTCCTCAGTCATCATTCATCCCATCAGCTGACCTGATCTATCATCTGTCACTCCTCAGTCATCATTTATCCCATCAGCTGACCTGATCTATCATCTGTCACTCCTCAGTCATCATTCATCCCATCAGCTGACCTGATCTATCATCTGTCACTCCTCAGTCATCATTTATCCCATCAGCTGACATGATCTATCTCCTGTCACTCCTCAGTCATCATTCATCCCATCAGCTGACCTGATCTCTCATCTGCCACAACTCGGTCATCTCGGGTCCTGATAATTTGGACAACTGGTTGGTTTTGAGGCTATGAATATTCATCATGGGATTCTCCCCTCGTGTTTCGCTTTCCGTTCCTTCGCCACCTAACCCTCCTCCTTGTGATTCCTCCCCAGTCGATCAAGGACGGAGCAGAGGAGGCGTGATTCTTTGTCGCCAAACATCTCGCGAAGCTAACATAAACTTGCCACCCGAAAATCGAGATAATAGCCTATACAGCTTACTTGTGTCGTTTGCCTCTTCGCTGGGAGGAGGGGTAATCACGATTGGTTTCCAGAAATTGGGTAGAAAAGAGATCAACATTGTGAAACAAATTAATGAGATAATAATAATAATAATAATAATAATAATAATAATAATAATAATAATAATGATGATGATGAATTTTGGTGTTTTACGTCCTCTAAAATAATAATAATGATGATGATAAAGGTCGCTTGTATAGCGCAACACCTCTCAGTTAACTGGAGCTCTTTGCGCTTTGCATAATAGATACCATCCAGTTTTGTGTAGCCTGTTTGTCAGCAAGACATGCCCAAAGTCAGACTTCTTTTTTTTTATCTCCAAAAACGAGACTAACATTGATCAGTTTCAACAATGCTATAAAAAAAAAGTCCTTGCTAAATCTTTGCCTTTGTAGCAGCAGCAAAAGAGATCGTGTGGACGTGTGGAAAGTGCGTCAGTTTCTCAGACAAAGAGAAGCGAGAATTCCAGACAGGGTACATCACGTCCAATATGAAACGCGCCACTTGCCTGCCTCATTTGATTTTCGGGTGTCGGATGTTTCTCACACAGGGCATTATGAACGGAGAGACTTCTTCTTCTTCTTCTTCTTCTGCGTTCCCAGGCCATTATGGCCATAATGGATAAGGTACGTATGTGTCCAGTTTTCAGTTTTAACTGGTCTCCCCCCCCTGCGTACAACCGACACATTCCGATTTCGGAGGAGCTCAGAGGAGATACATTATTTGGAAAGTTGTTTTTTTCTTAGGAAAGGCAGGAGAATGGGCCAATAAGCTAAGAAAGATAAAAGATGAAAGAAAATGTTGCCCATCATGGCCTTTTGGCCTGGGAAAGCAGAAGAGCTGTACAGCTTGGTAGCAATAACATTTCGATCATTCATTCATATCTTCCCACCCACCCACCCCCCTCTCTCTCTCTCTCTCTCTCTCCCTCTCTTTCTCTCTCCCTCTCTCTCTCGTTCGCTGTCACCCCCTCACACACACACACACACACACACACCACACACACACACCCACACACACACACACCCACACCCACACATCCTACGAACTCTTGTCCAAGCTTCTTCGCATAATAATAGCCATGATACCTACTCGATCCCTGTAAACATGCAATAAAAACAACAACAACAATCAACCATAATAATTATTCAGCTCTGGAGTTACACCACATCCACAACACGAGCAAGCTGAAGACAGAGACCCATGTCCCGTTTGTTTTCACGACAGCTCGCTATTGCTGCGATTCAGATTGATTATGCAACGGTGGACATGTTCGGCTTATTCCCTAAAGGCGCTGACGCACTGTCAGACTGAAAAGTGTGCTACTTCGCAAAACTAAACGCTGTCTTTTTGGGGGGGTCTTTTTCCCCCTTAGTCTTCGTGCCTTTTACAATTAACGTATTTGTTCATCGACACCAAAAAGTGCCATGAATAAAAAATAATTTAAGAAAAAATCTTTTAGCTGACCGAATAGCTGTGCACAGTAACTCGACAACATCACAAAATGCTCCATGATTCAATGCTTTTTAACTCTGTATCTCATTTCACTGGATTCCGTTCAGGACATGTTCAGCAAGTTTTGCTTACAGACAGACAGGCAGACAGACATATAATCAAAGATTAAAGGGGCACCTTGACGGATGAGTTTTTTGTGTAAAAACAACACACGTTGAGATCACCAGGAAAACACACTTTACAGAGATTGAAACACTCACTTTGTTCTGGTTTCCTAGAAATCAAACCGTCAAATCGGCGATTCCTCCTTGGCGGAGGTGCTGGAAGTCAAATTCTTTCGCCCAAAGAGAAGGCGTGTGCCGTCTCTTTTCCAATGGCCGCCAAATCGTTTGCACGAAATTTTCGCAATACCAGCCTTTTTATTTATTATTTTATTTTTTATACAGTTTATCTAAAAGAGCTTCGCTCACAACAAAGGAAATAGGTCCTTTTTTTACTGCACCACAAAAAAAGAAAACGCTTCAACCACAATGAGTGACCTCCACCCACCCCATCCAAAATGGCTACTCTCTCCGGCATCTCCGCCAAGGAGGAATCGCCGTTTTTAGGAAACCAGAGCAAAGTGAGTGTTCCGATCCTTGAAAAGGCTGTCTTCCTGGTGATCTCGACGTGTGGTTCTTGCAAAAAAAAACCTCATCCGTCAGGGGTCCACCTTTAAAACTTGACTTTCAGCGCAGAGGGTAAAAAGACAAGGCCCATACTTTCTTATTGAAGGAGTTGTCTCGTTATTAACTCATGAATGCGGTGGTTCTCCAGGGTTGGATCCAGAGGTGGGGGGTGGGGCGGGTTACCTGGGTTCCGTAACACCCCCCCCCCCCTCCACCACCACCCTCCCACCAAAACAAAAAGAAGAGAAAAGAGAGAGAGAAAAAAGAAAGAAAGACAGAGAGTCATACTTACTGTTTGGTTGTTCTAATGTACAATTTAAAGGGAATGTCGACACTATATTTTGGGTTTTTTAAAAGCTTCAGCTTCAGCGGGCGTTGCACCCAGGCTCCCACCAAGAGGCGTTGCCCCTGGGACCCATTTCGGAGCCTACGCCGGCCCCCAGACCCCCACCCTTGTTTGTAACACCCCCACCCCCACACTCCACCCCTCTAATGTGTCCCAGGTCCGGCCCCGTTCTCTATGCATTGGTAACACTGGAGTGCCAGAGAAGCCTATTAGTTCGATGGAGGCAGCAGACTGCTGCCAGACAGGCCATGGGAATGAACCACGTGGAAATCCTCATGAATACTCATTACCCATGAAAAGGGCTTGTGGTCGAGAGAGAGAGAGAGAGAGAGAGAGAGACGAGAGAGAGAGAGAGAGAGAGAGAGAGAGAGAGAGAGAGAACATATGCATCTGTATTGTTAGAAATTCGGGACTGTCCTGGTGTTGCACTGCCTCCGGGCATTGCCTCCAGGATCGTTCCCACCATCTTTAATATCTACTAATGTCCCATATATGTGTCTGTTCCAGACCGGAGGACGTTTAAGCAGAATTTCGTGTTCGTGACACAGAGAGAAAGAGAGAGATGAGAGAGAGAGAGAGAGAGAGAGAGAGAGAGAGAGAGAGAGAGAGAGAGAGAGAGAGAGAGAGAGAGAGAAAGAGAGAAGAGAGAGAGAGAGAGAGAGAGAGAGAGAGAGAGAGAGATGAGAGAGAGTGAGAGAGAGAGAGAGAGAGAGAGAGAGTGAGAGAGTGAGAGAGAGAAAGAGAGAGAGAGAGAGAGAGAGAGAGAGAGAGAGAGAGAGAGAGAGAGAAATCAAAATTCAACTCAAACTCAAAAATGCTCTAATGCTAGACCTCCGAACTTTAACTTTGATGATGATGATGATGATGATGATGGTGGAGAGAGAATGAATGAATGAATGAATGAATGAATGAATTAATTTTATTTATAGAGGGTAATAGAGTAAGCAATAACATGCTTTTTTACATCCTGGACAAAATACATAATATTAAATAAAAATAGAAAATGGAAAACGAAAATAAGCACAGACAAAGTAATATAAAGCATGCAAAATACATAAAGTAAAAAAACAAAACCTTCCGCACAGAAACCCGCCCGCAATCCACACATAAAGTACAAAACAAAAGTTTAAAAAAAGCGCCACTAACAAAA
>CM065694.1:47009019-47023523 GCA_017654935.2 Phymorhynchus buccinoides
TTGTAAGTACAGTGACACCTCCCTTATAAGACCTTCAAAAATCATCCAAAATGTATACATACATCTGTATCGTTAAAAATTCGGGACTTTCCTGGAGTTGCACTGCCTCCAAGCATTGCCTCCAGGATCGTTCCCACCATCTTTATATCTACTAATGCCCCATATGTGTCTGTTTCAGACCGGAGGATGTTAAACGGATTTTCATTCATCTAAAATGAAGTCTTACAAGGGAGGGGTTTTATATATAATAAGGGAGGTAATTTTAATAATTACAATGAAGGGCAATGTCTCAGAGAAGTAGGTCTTATGTGGGAGGGAGTCATAATGGGAGGTATTAAAATTACCTCCCTATTACAACTCCCTCCCCAATTAAGACCGTATTATGGATGATTTTCCAAGGGCTTAAGAGGGAGAATACGGGCTAGAATACTTGCATCTCTTTAAAAAAAAAAAAAGATTCTAGAACTTTGCATAAAATACCTGTTACGCTTACAAGTCTAGGTTCACGTTGGGCTTTTTTTGTGTCTTTTAACATGCCAGGCAGAAATGAAGTTCACGTCTTCGTCTTCTTCGATCGCTCAGTTTCCTGTCAATTATGAGCGCAGATGCGTCATGCTGCCGTTACGCGCCTAACTAAGAAATAGTTAGGCCCAGCAAGTCCGACTTCGGCTGGAGGAAATGTTTTTGAAAGTCTTTCGTGAAAAAAAGCAGGAGAATGGACCGGTAAGGCAGAAAGATAGTTAGTAGATGGCAGTAAGCAAAGAGAAAAGGCAGAGTCAAAGAGAGTGACAGATTAGAGGAAGTTACAAGCACAGAACTTCCAGAAGGTGGGGGAACTATTTATGCAAAAGATACCTGGTATCCCCACGAGGGGGGGGGGGGGGGGTGAAGCTCACGTGATTGCGCCTGTTTCTCTTTCTGCATCAATATTATTTTGCTAACTGCGGCACAGAATCACTTCAAATGTTGTACAGTGGTGCATTGCCTGAAGCTGATCTGAACTTTTCGAGTTCAAAGCGATGTTTCTTACAAATTAATTTTAAAAATGTTTGATCTTTTATGCTTTTTTAATTGGAAAATGTCTTGATCATAACGGTGTGTGTATGTGCGTGAGTGTGTGTGTTTGTGTTGAGCATTTTCTGCATTGGTGTTTATTTTACATCTGGATGGATACATTTTATTATTATATTACAATTATTTTACTGTCTTCGCTCAGTTTCCTGTCATATAAGCGTCGATGCGTCATGCTGCCGTTATGCGCCTACCTAAGAAATAGTTAGGCCCAGCATGTCCGACTTCGGCTCAATAGATCATTTTTTGTAAGAATTTATAGAAAAAAGGCAGGAGAATGGACCAGTAAGATTAGAATGATAGCAGATGACAGTAAGCAAAGGAAAAAGGCAGAGTCAAAGAGAGTGACAGATTAGAGGAAGTTACAAGCACAGAACTTCCAGAAGGTGGGGGAACTATTTGTATGAAAGACCCCTTCTGGTATCCCCACGGGGAGATATTGCAATTCATGACTAGCTGGCTAACCGTATGGATGCGAGTGTGTTTGTGTGTGAATGTGTTTTACTTTGTGTGTGTGAATGTGTTTTACTTTGTGTGTGTGTGCTTGTGTGGCGTTGATTATTATTGCTGTAAATTGTATCTTTGCTATGCATAATGTCTTCGTCTCATATTATCTTAATGTTGTATATCGTTGCATAAAAAAATATCCTGTAACAAGGACAATACAGTAATTGGAATTTGGAATTGGAATGTTCGTGGAGGGACAAGAAGGTGTAGGTAAGACAAACCCCAATCAAATTTTCACCATTGAACATTTTCTCGGGGAAGCAACATTCTGCCGTTCTTATGAAAGGGCTTGGGTTAGGATCAGCCTAGGATTGTCATGAAAATGAAAGAACCAGACTGTGAGATCATAAGGCCGGGTTCACATTAGGCGAGTAAGTTCCGCACGGAAAACCCTAAATAAGTGAAAGGATAACAGTTTACGCATATAGGGGAAATTCGGACACGTGCGCAAATCTTTTCCCTTCTTTCTTTCACTTATTTATCATGGATTGCGCACGGGTTTCCGCATGGAATATCCGCTTATGTGTGTAAACGGCCTATCGTAAACATGAAGGGGGCGGGATGGGGTGGGGGTCTAAATAACAAATCCCCCCCCCCCCCCCCGAAAAAAGAAAGAAACAAAAATCATTCCCAATATAGCCTAGGGGAATGAACTCAATTACCCCAACTTTTATTTTGTTTCGTAAATTAGGACCAAGAAATATTTCACAGTTGGCTGACAACTGCTCTCCGGGTATTATTAAATTAATTTCAGCAAAAATAATTTTCAATGAGCCATTTTTAGGTATTAGGTACTTTATAGTCACAGAGGCGTCTCTGCGAAATTTGGGTTGCTCCCACCAGGAGAGCACGTCGCAGCCAGAGGCGCGCCACCGAATTAAAAAAAAAATTGCATGTGATTTTTGTGCAACTGATGAGGTAAATTTTGACCAAATGACAACTTTTTCGTTGCCACTGGGTTTAACGTGTGCTAAGTGCATGGGCACATGGGACCTCGGTTTATTGTCTCGTCTGAAAGACCGTGAGGCCTAGTGCAAAGTGAGAGGAAAAATTCCCTGTACCCAGGTTCGAACTCTGGCTTACTTGAGACAAGGCAAACGCGTTACCTCTGTGCCACTCTACACCTAGAAAGTGTCGTACTATTTTTTTTTAGCTTAGTAGTCCATCCATTCTGTGGTTGGTGGTTTCTTTTAGGCCTTTTGACTCTTGCTTGTAAACCCTAACCCTCCTTTTTTGTCACTTTTGGTTTTTGTTTAGCGTGTGCGTGTATGTGCTTGCGTGTACGTCTGTGCACGTGTGCATGCACAAAGAATCTTTTGTGCTGTATTAAAAAAAATATGTGCATGATAGGTTTTTAAAACTTAGATATCAAGACAATGTGATTGTCATCAGCTCTTGCTCTTTCTCCTTTTGGCAAATGTTAATTTACAAAAAGCTCCCTCCTCTGTCCCTTCCATTCATTTCAGACGGTTTCAGGTTAGGAGTAGGGTTAGGACTAGTGTCGGCTGACCCTAAGCCTATCCCTAACCCTATTCCTAACCTGAAACCGTCTAATCCACACGCCCACACACACGTAAAATTGATGGTATGTTATGATATTGACACTTAACTGACCCTAACCCTATTCCTAACTCTAACTGAAACCGTCTGAAATGAATGGAAGGGGCAGAGGAGGGAGCTTTTCTTAACATTTGCCCTCCCTTTTCACTCAACACATACACACACATGCGCGCGCACACACTGTCACACAAACACTACACCCATACAGTAACCCTTTACCAGACCTTTTATTTGGTCCTTGAAAACATAGTAACACGCAGTCAAGAGACATACATGTATTGATTTAAATTACTCATATTACAGAAATAAATGTCACCACATCAATTAGCAGCACGTCATTTATAACATAACATCACAATACATGGGTGCAACTACACAAAAACTGAAAGGCCGGGGGTCCAGGGGTAATGTCCCCCTGCAGCTGAAGAAAAAAATGATTTAACTCTTTCACCGCCAGCCATTTTTCAGAAAAAAAAATCCATCAAACTTACCTGGGTAGAGAAAAAAATCTGTCTGCAATACTGGGGTTTCCTGTGTGACATTTAAAGTAAGGCCTATCCTTACCTCCCGAAATTAAGAGGTTAGGGTCTTTGGATAACGGACCCTGATTTGATGCCTTTTAGCGACATGGGTGTTAAATCATGCGACGTTGGCGGTGAAAGGGTTTTAAGAAGGTATTTTAGTTTGCTTTTTCTAAAATTTATAGAAATGCTTATTTGAAAGTGTTTTAAAAATACAGTAGACACACAAACATCTTGTTTGACAAATTAAAAAAAAAAAGGAAATTCCATTTCTGGTAAAATTCAAAAACAGGAAATCCTTGTACACCAGGAAAAGTTGCACAAGTAAACAAAGAACACAAAGGCCCATAATTTGTGTCAAATTTTCAAGTGTATTCCACACTTTTCTTCAGGCCATTAAGAATGATTATTGTGACACAAAAATCAATTATATGTCATCAAAATGATTACATGGTACTACAATGACCTCAATGTAAAGAACACTCCAACCTTACACATATTTAAAAATTGTATAATACAAATCTTAAACCCACTCATCCACACCCACATCCATACAAACACACATGCGCCTACACAAACACACACACATGCACGCATAGCGTGCGTGCATGCAAACATGCATACACCCTCTCTCTCATATACGTATGTATGCACACGCACACACATATGTGCATGCACACACACATACACAATTATGCACCAAAGATGAACGAATGTTCAGAAAAAGTGTCTAAAAATAATACAATAAAATAAAAATAAAACAGTGTCCTAATGGGTCTTCTAAAAAAACAAAGCAACAAACCAAGCCAGTTTTCAATACAACACGTGTTATTAGTTTGAATTAGCCGTATGACATGGGCATATGGCAATCATTGTGGACACACACGCGTGCGTATATACACAAGTATACCCACACGTACATGCACCCAAACCATCACACACCTTCACAAATATCTTCACACACACACTCACTCTCTCGATCAACTCCTGATCGACATCGGCCCAGAGTTCGAACTTCTGAAGGTAAAAAAAAGAAGCAAATCTGAAAGCAGGGAGTACAGCTTCAATGTTGTCTAGCAGGGGAGAGAGGTTTCGAGTTTGCAAGGTTTTTACTGCATCATGATGCTCTACCACTCCACCTCCAGATAAACGTGGAAAACATGAACCAGTTAAGAAGCTTAGCAATTTGCTTGCTGAAATCAGCGACCACATAGAATCGTATCATCACCCCTGTTTTCCACACTATCGCTGTGAACATTCACCAAACCGCAGGTACTTTCCAACAGATATCACCATCACGTTGATGCACAAAGATTTCAAAGAAAAGCGAGAAGCAAAAGACCAGCAGAGTGTGAGCTACAGCACTTAACGAAAATGTGTTCAAGAAAAGAACATAGCCTTTAATAGTTTCACAATGTTGGACTATCAGTATCCTCCAAGAGAATCAATCAACTAACACATGAGCTGTCCAATGCCGTTTGTGCACACTACAAGAAGGAAGGTATTGTTGTTCCACCTGGCCTCCACAAATCCGTCTTCACAACAGGAGCTGTGGACAACGTGGACCACAATCCCTCATCATCTACTGCAAAGGGTTCGTTTCATGGGACAGCAATCTCCTTGTTCCAACACCCAGACTTTGAAGACCAGGGGGAGGCAATGGAGCCCATCGACTTTTCCTCAGGAAAGACATCTCAACAACTTCCAGACTACTACACAAAGGTGCCACCTGTTGCCACGCCTCCTAACGACATCAAGGTTCCAGCTGCAACAACCTCTCTGTTGCCTGAAGCCCCTGCAGAAAGCTCTGCAATCCAGCTGGAGTATGACTGGTTGCAGTACGTGCACAAACATTGCAATGATGTTCCAACCAAGGGCCTCTGTCTGAGTTGGGCTTCCTTCCACGCAAATGAGTACCAGCAGGTCAAACCAAAGTGCCCAGGTAGACTTCTTCCATTGTTTGAGGATCCTGCACAGTCGCCTGCTATGATCCACCATGCCAAATACCTCAACCCTGGACAGATTCCAGTCATGACGTGTGATCAACCTCTATTCAAAATTGCAGACCATCCAATGGACATGGCCAGAGCAATACGGAGAAGACAGTCTAGTCGTTGTCATGGGAGGATTTCACATCGAACAGGCAGCTTGGAGTGCTGTAGGAACATGGCTGGAAGACAGCGGATGGACGCAGGCTATTTCTGAGTCTGATGTTGTGGGACCAGTTACAGCAAACAGCTTGCTGAATTGTGAAGACCTTAAGACGACCAGGTACGCTCATGAGGTTACTCTTGCTGTTTTGTTTCTGCTTCAAACTGAAGCTTACACTGCACAGCTGAAAGAGGCCGAGAGCAGACTGTCATTATCCCTGTAAGTTACAACAGTACTACAAGTAATTCAAATGTGCATACGCCGTAGCAAGGCTGCAGTCATTTGATTGAGCAAAATTACGTGTTATCTTGGATTTTATTGTTTTCCTTTAAATATATATATAACAATAAATTATGAAGTCTGCTATTGCTACATTTGTTTCAGGTGAAGAAATGGGAAATCTTAAGAAGTGTTTGTACAATGCTTGTTGAAGTTGTTCATATCATTTGAATCTAGACGTAAGTTTGAGTGAGCCGAGGCCGAGAGCTGGCATGCTGCATTGTGTATTGATGCTATTGATTGTATTTCTGACAGTGTCCCGAAAGGCCTCAGAAGACTGCATGCCTGCTCTGAGACGTCCTCGTTTCAATGGACACCTGAAGCTGTTGCCAGACTTGGGCAAGGCTGCGTCTACATTCTACCAGATGGGCGGCACCAACCTAAGGTATGCATTATTGGTATGTTTTTTGTACTCCCTGTCCTGTGAGAAAGGGATTAAAATTATAGCCCTGTCGATAACTATGACCATGTCAGGTCTATAAACACGTTAAATCTTACCATGTATTACAGCATGATGATAACTTAGTAACCAAAATTGCTGTGACGTTAGAGGAGTGGATCCCGCTTCTAAATACTTAGCAAACTGATAACAATGGCTGCCTTGCCGGTGTTGGCACTGCTACAGAGACGGAATTTGCGGCGACAAAGATTTTCAGGGATATCATCCATCCGTTAGATCATTTTGATGATTTGGACCTTGTGTCTCGATTCAAGTTTCGACGTAATGGCATTTTCAGACTAACTGACTCAATTGAAAACAGCCTTCAATTGACAAACCGAGGACACACAGTTCCCACTTCGCTGCAGGTTTGCGTGGCCCTCAGGTTTTACGCCTGTGGGTCGTTTCAGGCAGTTCTCGGGGACACAGTGCATCTGTCACAATATATTGCTGCATTGAATCTGTTCTCACCGTTTCTTTTATGCGCTGGTTTGGAAGTCTGAATGTAAGGAGTAAGAGAGTGCTGAGTGACATGGTGAATGTGTGTAGCAAGGTTGTGAGTGAAAGGCAAAAGTGCCTGGAAGTGTTGTATGCTGAGCGAGCTGTGCGAAAGGACAAGCAGATAGCGACTGATGATAATCATGTTCTTGCCCACCATTATGAACTTTTGCCATCAGGACACAGGTATCGGACTCTCAAGCTCAAATCACAGGCACAAAAAACTTTCATACCACGTGCTATCCATCTCTTAAATTCATGATTCACTTTACATACTCTCTCTCTCTCTGTCCATATTCTATCTTGTTCTGATTTAATATTAACAGCTATCTGACTGCAGTAATTGTAATGTGTATTGATTGTTGATGAGATGTATTCCAAATTTTGTTGATTGACTGCTAATGGTTTTTGATCCCCTCTCTCTCTCTCTCAGGTCGCCCGTCGCCCTTTCCAGACGTCTTTTAGGGTCTCTTCCTTAATCTGTGCCTTTTAGGCTCCAGATAGGTCGACTAAGTACTAAAAATAACCTGGTATTTCCTTGTCAAATGTGCTGTGTGACGGTGATATTCCAAGTGGAAGATTTATCAGTTTTCTGTGGAATTTGTGTGATGTTAGTTTTTGTTTTTCTTCTTTTTTTGAAACATGGACTCCATTTAACTATACGTGGTGTCTTGTGCTATGGTTCAAACAATGGCTCTATGTAGCCCTATAGGCCTGCATAACATCTGTGAAGGGTTAGCGCTATGGAGACAAGTGGACATTCAGTGGCTGGATCAGCTGGGCAGTAGCTCTGCTGACCACACATTAACCCAGTGTAGTGAACCAGCTGTGGTGTTCTTAGTCAAAGTGTGGTGTAACTAGAAGACCCTGATTATACCCCACCCCTCCCCAACCATGCCTTACCTCCCCACTGTAAACAATGCGGTTGACCCATCGTGGTGTTTCATTATTTCTAACATGGGTCTAGATGCCCTTTGAGGCTTGGCGGTCTCTGCAGCTATGTACCATAAACCTTCTCTCTTCTCACAATTTCAACGTTCTATATTAGTTCTTCTCCAGTCACACTGGTTTATTTTTAACTTTACATAAAAATGTAAGCCTGTTCCCATGGCAAAAAGAATAAAAACCCGCCCTATGTGCGCAAGAGATGGAGGTGAGAAAATTTGCCCAACCTTAAGACCCACAACAGATCACTTTCAACACGGTACAAGCCAACCTCCCCTATTGGTGATACGCTATAATAGAAAGATACTGTCAGCACCTAAAACCCGATGATGTGGAGTCCACCCTGATTGAAAGAACAAAACAGGACAAAGATACTATAACCATTCCAACCAATCTGGTCAAGCCTTTGCCACACAATCTATGGCACATCCAAATTCATACATACTTAGAAGAGGACAAAGTGCTAACTTTTCATATACATTATACCACCAACAAATTCCCTATCCAGGGACAGGTGTGTTACGACTGGAAGCTAAGAGAATTTAACAAACTCAAGTATCTTGTAGACTATCTGGTGAAGTGTGAAATGACTGCTGAGACAGCTTTTGATGCATTAGTTAGGGTGGCTGCTTTAGTGTCCGAGTCACCTGAACCAGGCCTGACCGCCATTTCAGACTCCGTCACCACAGCAACTGGCCATTGATGACAGCACCCTGTCACCACGATAAGTGGCCATTTAACACAGTGACGACTCTTCGTCGTCTTCTTCCTCTCTCCCAGACGAGAATCCTTCACCCCCACTCCACTAACCCTCTCCAGATGATCGCCCAACCTCTCCACCACCCCAACACCCTGTCATCGCTCTCCCAGGACATAAGGAGGAGTCCTAATTACATGCAGTTGAGTAAGGGCAAACTATTGACAGCGGTGGAGGGTACATGACTGTGCCATACATAGTGTAATGTTCATTTTCTCACACAGAATTTCACATTTGCATATTATTGATTTTCAGATGCCTTCTTGCCACATAACATCACGGCCTAGTATTGGCACCACCCCATCTACATCAAGAGTGGGTGGAACAGGTGGCAGAAGACAGCGGGTAAATCCAACCTCTGTCTCTGTGACAGTCAGTGTCAATGGAAAGCTTCCAAAATTGAAGCAGTATTCTAAGGATGTGGTGTGTATCACTGTATGCCTCCAATTGAGGCAGGAGAACAAAGTACTGGTATACCTATACCCCAAAGTAAAGTACGGGAGGCCATGGGACCTGCAGGCCGAATAAAAAGACAGCTTCACCAACCACGACAGCATCATTGACCTCTGGAGCAATATCTCCAAGCTTTTCCAAAATCTGTACGACATTCCTGCGGGGGAAGTCAATGGAGTTTCAATTCATAAGGTTGGTCATTCTTTCTTTGTAACTGCCAGTGGACAATAGACTTGCCATAATCATCCCTGTAAGTTACAACAGTACTACAAGTAATTCAAATGTGCGTACGCCGTAGCAAGGCTGCAGTCATTTGATTGAGCAAAATTACGTGTTATCTTGGATTTTAGTGTTTTCATTTAAATATATATATATAACAATAAATTATGAAGTCTACTATTGCTACATTTAATTCAGATGAAGAAATGGGAAATCTTAAGAAGTGTTTGTACAATGCTTGTTGAAGTTGTTCATATCATTTGAATCTAGACGTAAGTTTGAGTGAACCGAGGCCGAGAGCTGGCATGCTGCATTGTGTATTGATGCTATTGATTGTATTTCTGACAGTGTCCTGAAAGGCCTCAGAAGACTGCATGCCTGCTCTGAGACGTCCTCGTTTCAATGGACACCTGAAGCTGTTGCCAGACTTGGGCAAGGCTGCGTCTACATTCTACCAGACGGGCGGCACCAACCTAAGGTATGCATTATTGGTATGTTTTTTTTACTCCCTGATCCGTGAAAAAGGGATTAAAATTATAGCCCTGTCGATAACTAAGGCCATGTCAGGGCTGTAACCACGTTAAATCTTACCATGTATTACAGCATGATGATAACTTAGTAACCAAAATCGCTGTGAAGTTAGAGGAGGGGGTCCCGCTTCTAAATACTTAGCATACTGATAACAATGGCTGCCTTGCCGGTGTTGGCACTGTTACAGAGACGGAATTTACGGCGACAAAGAATTTTCTGGGATATTAACCATCCGTTAGATCATTTTGATGATTTGGACCTTGTGTCTCGATTCAAGTTTCGACGTATTGGCATTTTCAGAATAACTGACTCAATTGAAAACAGCCTTCAATTGGCGAACCGAGGACACACAGTTCCCACTTCGCTGCAGGTTTGCGTGGCCCTCAGGTTTCATGCCTGTGGGTCGTTTCAGGCAGTTCTCGGGGACACTGTGCATGTGTCACAGTATATTGCTGCACTGAATCTGTTCTCACCGTTTCTTTTATGCACTGGTTTGGAAGTCTGAATGTAAGGAGTAAGAGAGTGCTGAGTGACATGGTGAATGTGTGTACGTGTAGCAAGGTTGTGAGTGATAGGCAAAAGTGTCTGGAAGTGTTGTATGCTGAGCGAGTGGTGCGAAAGGCCAAGCAGATAGCGACTGATGATAATCATGTTCTTGCCAACCATTATGAACTTTTGCCATCAGGACGCAGGTATCGGACTCTCAAGCTGAAATCATGGGCACAAAAATCTTTCATACCACGTGCTATCCATCTCTTAAATTCATGATTCACTTTACACTCTCTCTCTCTCTCTCATTCCATCTTGTTCCTTTGCCACACAATCTATGGCACACCCAAATTCATACATACTTTGAAGAGGACAAATGCTAACTTTTCATATATATTATACCACCAACACATTCCTTATCCAGGGACAGGTGTGTTACGACTGGAAGCTAAAAGAATTTAACAAACTCGTCTTGTAGACTATCTGCTGAAGTGTGAAATGACGGCTGAGACAGCTTTTGATGCGTTCCTTAGGGCGGCTGCTTTAGTGTCCGAGTCAGCTGAACCAGGCCTGACCGCCATTTCAGACATCACTCCGTCGCCACAGCAACTGGCCATTGACGACAGCACCACGTCACCATGATAAGTGGCCATTTAACACAGCGACGAATCTTCGTCGTCTTCTTCTTCCTCTCTCCCAGACGAGAATCCTTCACCCCCACCCCTCTCCAGATGATCGCCCCACCTCTCCGCCACCCCAACACCCTGTCATCGCTCTCTCTTACTCTCCCAGGACATAAGGAGGAGTCCTAATTACATGCAGTTGAGTAAGGGCAAAGTAGTGACAGCGGTGGAGGGCACATGACTGCTATATATAGTGTAATGTTCATTTTCTCACGCAGAATTTCACATTTGCATATTATTGATTTTCAGATGCCTTCTCACCACATGGCATCACAGCCTAGTATTGGCACCACCCCATCTACATCAAGAGTGGGTGGAACAGGTGGCAGAAGACAGCAGGTAAATCCAACCTCTGTCTCTGTGACGTCTGTCAGTGTCAATGGAAAGCTTCCAAAATTGAAGCAGTATTCCAAAGATGTGGTGTGTATGCCTCCAATTGAGGCAGGAGAACAAAGTACTAGTATACCTATACCGAAAATAAAGTATGGGAGGCGATGGGACCTGCAGGTCGAATAAAAAGACTCAACTTCACCAACCACGACAGCATCATTGACCTTCGGAGCAATATCTCCAAGCTTTACCAAAATCTGTAAGACATTCCTGCGGGGGAAGTCATGGAGTTTCAATTCATAAGGTTGGTCATTCTTTCTTTGTAACTGCCAGTGGATAATAGACTTGCCATAATCATCCCTGTAAGTTACAACAGTGCTACCAGTAATTCAAATGTCCATACCCCGTAGCAAGGCTGCAGTCATTTGATTGAGCAAAAGTACGTGTTATCTTGGATTTTAGTGTTTTCATTTAAATATATATATAACAATAAATTATGAAGTCTACTATTGCTACATTTGTTTCAGGTGAAGAAATGGGAAATCTTAAGAAGTGTTTGTACAATGCTTGTTGAAGTTGTTCATATCATTTGAATCTAGACGTAAGTTTGAGTGAACCGAGGCCGAGAGCTGGCATGCTGCGTTGTGTATTGATGCTATTGATTGTATTTCTGACAGTGTCCTGAAAGGCCTCAGAAGACTGCATGCCTGCTCTGAGACATCCTCGTTTCAATGGACACCTGAAGCTGTTGCCAGAATTGGGCAAGGCTGCGTCTACATTCTACCAGATGGGCGGCACCAACCTATGGTACGCATTATTGGTATGTTTTTTGTACTCCCTGTTCTGTGAGAAAGGGATTAAAATTATCGCCCTGTCGATAACTAAGGCCATGTCAGGGCTGTAACCACGTTAAATCTTACCATGTATTACAGCATGATGATAACTTAGTAACCAAAATCGCTGTGACATTAGAGGAGGGGGTCCCGCTTCTAAATACTTAGCATACTGATAACAATGGCTGCCTTGCCGGTGTTGGCACTGTTACAGAGACGGAATTTGCGGCGACAAAGAATTTTCAGGGATATTAACCATCCGTTAGATCATTTTGATGATTTGGACCTTGTATCTCGATTCAAGTTTCGACGAAATGGCATTTTCAGACTAACTGACTCAATTGAAAACAGCCTTCAATTGGCGAACCGAGGACACACAGTTCCCACTTCGCTGCAGGTTTGCGTGACCCTCAGGTTTTACGCCTGTGGGTCGTTTCAGGCAGTTCTCGGGGACACAGTGCATCTGTCACAGTACATTGCTGCATCAAATCTGTTCTCACCATTTCTTTTATGCGCTGGTTTGGAAGTCTGAATGTAAGGAGTAAGAGTGCTGAGTGACATGGTGAATGTGTGTAGCAAGGTTGTGAGTGAAAGGCAAAAGTGTCTGGAAGTGTTGTATGCTGAGCGAGTGGTGTGAAAGGCCAAGAAGATAGCGACTGATGATAATCATGTTCTTGCCCACCATTATGAACTTTTGCCATCAGGACACAGGTATCAGACTCTCGAGCTGAAATAGCGGGCACAAAAAAACTTTCATACCACGCTCTATCCATCTCTTAAATTCATGATTCATTTTAGTGTGTCTCTCTCTAAGTCCTTCTCATTGAATATTAACAGCCATCTGACTGCAGTAATTGTAATGTGCATTGATTGTTGATGATGAGACGTATTCCAAATTTTGTTATTTGATTGACAGCTATCAGCTAATAATGGTTATTGATCTTCTCTCTCTGATGATGTAAAGTTTAGATTCAGACGTGAAGACATTGAAGTCTCACAGACGCGGTGACAAATGAATTAACACACCCAAACCGTCTTGGTGCTCTGCCACCAGAGATTCAAGTGTGCCTAAGGTTGAGATTTTACGCCACAGGCTCTTTGCAAAGTGCTGGTAGCGATTTAGTGTATGTGAGTCAGCCGACATCATCGAGAACGATCACTGCAGTGACTCAAGCTTTGTTGACACTGGTGCCTGAATGGATTCGATTCCCAAATCAGGCAGAAGCAAACGATAAAAAAACCAAATCCTTCGTGATGGCAAGATTTCCAAATGTCTTTGGATGTGTTCACGGCACTCACATCCCCATTCAACAGCCAGCGGAGAACGAACACGAATTTGTGAACCGGAACAATGAGCATTCTATCAACGCAATGGTAAGAGCAATGATTCAATGGTGTTTAAATAATTTTTTTGTTTCCTTCCTTTACTATAAGTCAGTATTTGGAAGACAAGCCATATTCTCTACTTATATGTGTGTGTGCGCACACTGTCAATGCATTTGTGTGTGGTTATGTACATGTATGTGTTCTGTTTTTCAAAAGTGTTCATAAGAGTGCACAAATGACAGCTAACAGTAACAGCCAGCAAAACACTGAACTTCACCAACCACGACAGCATCATTGACCTCCGGAGCAATATCTCCAAGCTTTTCCAAAATCTGTACGACATTCCTGCGGGGGAAGTCATGGAGTTTCAATTCATAAGGTTGGTCATTCTTTCTTTGTAACTGCCAGTGGATAATAGACTTGCCATAATCATCCCTGTAAGTTACAACAGTACTACAAGTAATTCAAATGTGCATACGCCGTAGCAAGGCTGCAGTCATTTGATTGAGCAAAATTACGTGTTATCTTGGATTTTAGTGTTTTCATTTAAATATATATATAACAATAAATTATGAAGTCTACTATTGCTACATTTAATTCAGATGAAGAAATGGGAAATCTTAAGAAGTGTTTGTACAATGCTTGTTGAAGTTGTTCATATCATTTGAATCTAGACGTAAGTTTGAGTGAACCGAGGCCGAGAGCTGGCATGCTGCATTGTGTATTGATTTCTATTATTTGATTGTATTTTTCTGACATGGTCCTGAAAGGCCTCAGAAGACTTCTTTTGCATGCCTGCATGAGACAATCCTCGTTTCACAACAATGGACAAAGAAAAAAAAAAAACAAAAAAAACAAAAACCTTAAGAAGCTGTTGCCAGAATTGGGCAAGGCTGCGTCTACATTCTACCA
>CM065694.1:47024023-47036523 GCA_017654935.2 Phymorhynchus buccinoides
TATATATAAAAAAAACACGCATTCAGTTACGTCGCTGTTTTGATGCGTTTTATGTAGTTACGTGCTGGTTTTGATGCGTTTTTATGTATGTGGTACAGACGAAACATCTGATTTCGGAGTCAGCTGGCGAGCTGCGAGGGGACTTTGCCAGAACGCTCCGGCGTTGCACTTGTTTACTACTTGTTTCGCTCGTTAGAATGAATTTCCTTTCAAAATAAATTGCCACTTACACCACCACTACCCTCTTCATCCCCCCCCCCCCCCCCCACCTCCCCCCCCCCCCCCCCCCCCCCCCCCATCCCTCTCCATCGGTTGCAAGAAAGGAGCCTGGTTCTGATGTTGATGCACAATGTGGTTACTTTCCTTGGATGTTTTTTCTCTGCTAAAAAAATAACACTGTCTGTTATCGCAGGGGCTTGTTGGGCAAATGAAAACCGTGCACAGCAATCACTCCCGTCAAACGACGCCGAAATTGTGTTAGCTTCAATGGCTTATTCATATCGGGGGGAAAGAGCTGTTTATGAATTCGATTACGTTACAGAGGCTGACTTTTGTTTGTTTGTTTGGTTTATTATGTATTTAATTTTTATTTTACAGTGTCATAAATGGTCCCTACATTTTGTATGAACCCACTCTGTATTAATCTCGTACCAGATTCATGAACCTATTAGATGGATTTGTCGGCTGGCGTGTACTCGTCTTGTGTCGATATCTTGTACTGCACTTCGGTTTGTTTACGTCTAGTGATGTCCGATTACGTATATGCATGTATATTTAGTGATGGGGTTTTTTTTTAGAGTTGAACTAGTCTTTTTAATAATTTTACACAATTTCATGAAGAAACACATACCTACACAACGCACGCACGCACACGCACACACGCGCGGCACGCAGCACAAGCACCGCACACGCAGCACGCACACACACACACACACACACCCCACACACACACACAACACACAACACACACACAAACAACACAACACACATGACCATAGAACGATACAGTGGGGGTAAGGATAGCCAACGCATGAGATTGCGATCATACACCTCATAACATGCACGTGCACTTCATTGTCTTGATTAACTTCTATTGAAACCAGTAATCAATGTAAAACCGTTGACGCTTCTGTTGGCGCTCTCTCTCTCTCTCTCTCTCTCTCTCTCTCTCTTTCATCTGCTCTCTCACTCTACCTCTACTCTCTCTCTCTCCTCTCCTCACTCCTCTCTACTCGCCCACTCTCTCTCACGCCTCTCTCTCTCACCTCTCTCTTCTACTTCTCTCCCTCTCTCCTCTCTCCATCTCTCTCTCTAGTACTCTCCCCCCCACACCCCTCATACGCCCACTCAGTCTCTGCTCTCTCTACTACTGCCCCTCTCTCTCTAACCCCCACTCTCTTCTCTCTTCACTCCTCTCCCTCTCCCTTCCCCCCTCTCTCTCTCTCTACATCTCTGTGGATAGGATGTTCAGAAAATAATTGAGGGAGTAATTTTCATGGGTGGGGATGTGATCTTTCCTGATTCAACGGTCTCAAAACAAAAATAAACAGGGGAAGTTATTTAACCATCAGTACATCCCCAGCCCTAGCCCCGTGTGTTTGAGTAGACACTACATACAATTAGAACACCGTGTTCGGCATTCTAAATTGATGCCATGTTCTATATATAATTCTTTCATCACAAATTTTGTTGGCAAGTTCTATCAGATTGTGGATAACTGGCCACCCATTCATTTTTTATTTATTTAAAAAAACACCCCGTTAGCAAGTCGACTGACTCGCATCCTGCAGGTTTTAAGCCTTCGACGCCATGAGTTAGCATATGGTTTTGACTGAGTCACGTGCGAGGTAATCAACCACTAATTTTCACGAAGTGTCTCTCCCAAAGGTGCTTCTCTATCTCTCTCTCTCTCTCTCTCTCTCTACTCTCTCTCTTCCTCTCTCTCTCTCTCTCTACTCTCTTCTCTCTCTCTCTCTCTCTTCTCTCTCTCTCTGCATCTCTCTTCTCTCCTCTCTCTCAAGTTTTTTGCTTCCCTGTACGCCGCGGATTAAGTAAATCTCTGTTAGGTATTTCTTTTCTTTACTTGACGTGGTGTGTGTGCGTGATGTTGTTTGTTAGTGTTGAGTAGATATGTAGTGTGTAGCTATGTGTGTGTGCGTTTGCTTGATGGGTGTGTGGTGTTTGATGTGTGGTTATTATGGGGCCATGTGGTGGGACTAATGGGATCTTTGAATTTTGTAAGATGATTGTTTGGAATTTTTGCTTCATCTTAGAACAATTGTAATGTGTTTTTCCACCATTTTTTGCGTTTAATATTGCGAATGACCTGATATTATCTGTCTTTTTGTTATTTGACTAATCAATGGCTCTTTGTTTTATTTCCCCCTTGAGAAGGCATGGTGTTAAAGGAAGCAGAAAGATATCTGTTTTACCCCTCATTAAATTAACAAACATTCGTTATTCGTCTTCGATTCTCTATCCTCTCCTCCCCCTCTGCATCTTCTCTCTCTCTCTCTCTCTCTCTCTCTCTCTCTCTCCTGCTCTCTCTCTCTCTCTCTCTCCCTCTTCCTCTCACTCTCTCTCGAAAATCGTCTATCTATTATGCTACTCTTTCATGTGTAAAAACTGTCGTCTTGATACCTACCCTATTTTCTTTCTTTATAGATGATATTTGCAATTCCGTTTTGAAAATAGCTGTGTTAGAAAAAAAGCATAATTTCGTATTTCGCGCGCGCGTGTGTGTGTGTGCGGTTGCGCGTGCCTGTGTGCTGTTTGGTGTGTGTGGGTTGTGTGTTTGTCTGTCTGTCTAGTCCCAGCCATTCTGCCCTGTCTGCTATTTCCAATGTTTTCTCTTTCTCCCGCTCCCCGCCTCCGCACTTCCTGGTTCTTTTCTGTTCCATCTATGACATGTATGTTGTTGTTGTTGTTGAACACTATGGTACCAAAATTCCATCTATGACATGTATGTTGCTGTTGCTGTTGTTGTTGTTGGTTTTGGGGGGAACACTATGGTACCAAACAACTTCATTTCATAGAACCACTATGACATGTATGTTGTTGTTGTTGTTGAACACTATGGTACCAAAATTACATCTATGACATGTATGTTGTTGTTGTTGTTGAACACTATGGTACCAAAATTACATCTATGACATGTATGTTGTTGTTGTTGTTGAACACTATGGTACCAAAATTACATCTATGACATGTATGTTGTTGTTGTTGTTGAACACTATGGTACACAAAAAATATACATCTATGACATGTATGTTGCTTCGTTTGTTGTTGAACACTCTATAGCGACACAACGACGATGCACCAGACTAGCGGCATGAGAACATTAAGCGTTCGCCGCTGCTTCGTGACCGTTTTTTGATTACCCACGCCACACGCCCGTTTGCCGCCCAGCACTCCAACTTCCGGACTTCGGAGGATCTATGATATGAAACAAGTCTTCCTTTTTTTTTAGGGGGAGGAGACGTTTTTAAAATGCTGCCATGATTTCCACCCCCCACCCCAATTGTTGAACGTTCATTCATACAAAAAAGAATGCTACCTTAACAAAAGTTTAATTTTGCCCTCCAAAATCTATGATTACAGAAAATTACAAAGGTTTTGGATGGGCAAAACCCATTTTGAACCGGGCCGGTGCAAACCTCCGCCAGGAAAAAGGAAAGGGGGGAAAGGTAAGATACACAAAAACCGAACATGTCTTTCCTTTTCTTTGCATATGGTGGAGATTTCATGTTACGAGCTGTTTCTCCTCTGCCAAACAATTTGTCCGAGTAAGTATGCTCTCTCAAACAATGTGTGAACGGTTAAGTAAGAATTGGCTTCAAAATATGTGTGGTAATGTAACATGGCAAGTGGCTGAACTACATACTTGCACAATAAAAAAACAAAAATAAGGGTCATTTTCACGAATCAAAAAAGCTACACAAGTGCGAGCGCGGATAGGGAGCTCTTAACAACGTGCGCGATAGGACTAACACTACGTTCAATTATTAAATGACGCTCTTAAAAACCGCTTCACCGCCAACGTCGCATTGTTTGCACCGCAATGATTTAACACCCATTGTCAACTAAAAAGCATCAAATGATATTCTAATAAAAAGGGTGTAAGATGGACTACTTAAGAGATCGGCGAACCGTGCTGATAGAGTTAACGTTAATGGGGACAGTACACTATTCACAGTGCAAGCTATCCAAAAAAAAACAAAAATCAGATTGGCACTTGAAACGGAGAATTCAACTGACCTATCGACTTGTAAAATGTGTCACTGTTTAAAAGGAACAAAACCAGTGTTTCTGTCCTCACCTATTTTTACATTTCTCCTAATAGGGAAACCGGACCGCGGGCTTATCTTCCCCTATACAGTCTCTTGTGTTAAAAATGAATCAAATCCAGGGCCTGTTATCCAAAGACCCCACTATTTATCTTAATTTTGGGAGGGTAAGGATAGGATAGGCGTTACCTTTATTTTCAGACTTGTTCTTACTCTACTCACAGCGCACTCGAGTAGTATTCTATTCAATTCAGATCTCTACTACTCGGCAAAAATTTG
The DNA here is from genome assembly GCA_017654935.2 of Phymorhynchus buccinoides. Classification (NCBI taxonomy): domain Eukaryota; kingdom Metazoa; phylum Mollusca; class Gastropoda; order Neogastropoda; family Raphitomidae; genus Phymorhynchus; species Phymorhynchus buccinoides. Next base: position 47,028,589 of record CM065694.1, read on the forward strand.
TTGTGCCAAATAGAGGGCCTCTTTTACTACTCATTTTCAGTTATCATTATTTTGATGGTTTAAGTGAATGAATAAAGCTACACATTTTGCACCAAAACTACTCATTTCACTTTTTTCAGCTATCCAGACTACTCAAGACTGTGTGTAGGGGAGTAAACTTGTTCCGCTTTTGTTTATATGCGTGTTACCGAGGGGGGAAGGGAGGGTGGAGAAACTTTCCAATTATTGAGATGATGATTTTTTGTCTCTATCCAGGGTAAGATGGAATCGGTTATCCTTTGGTTTAAAAAAAAAAAAAAAAAAAAAAAAAAAAAAAAAAAAAAAAAAAAAAAAGGGTTTTTGGAACTCATCCCCTTTATTTTTATTTATATTATTAATAAAAAAAGAAAAAAGAAGACCTAAAGGGCTTTTGGTACTTCAGTGTAAGGGCCAGACTGAGGATAAACATAAGGGAATTGACAATGCGTTTTTTGAAGTTAACCAAAATCTCAGGGGGTGGTAATAGGGATAGAGAGCAAAGACTAGACGGGATGGGAGTAACGTAGTAGTAACAAGAAAGAACAGGGAAAGTGACAGTGGGATAAATACCACATAAAACACAAAAAAAAGGAAGCGCACCGCGTGGGTGAGTGGAGAGAAAGGGTGGGAGGGGAGAGCAGGGTGGGGGTGGAGGGAGAGCGAGATTGATTGTTAAGCAGAAAGCTCAACGGTCTTTTGTTGATCAGTGATCTTCCGGGGGGGGGGGGGGTGGGGGGGGGGGGGCGGGGGAGGGGGGGGGTGTGTTCGACACATAAAAAAATAGTTCTCCCACCTTCTGGAAGTTCTTTGCTTGTAACGTCCTCTCATCTGCCCCTCTCTTTTGACTCTGCCTTTCCCCATAGCTATTCTGTCATCTACTACATCTTTCTGACTTATTGGCCCCATTCTCCTGCCTTAAAAAAAAAAAAAATCTTCCAAATAATTTTTCTCCTTTCAGCTCCTCAGAAATCAGAATGTGTATGAATGTGACACACAGCTGACGGAGAGACTAGACTTTAATTGGCCCATTTTTCTCTCGCCCTACATTTTGTTTCTTCCAAAAAAGTCACATCAAAAAATGACTGTCTCTCACTTGAGGCTTCTCCGAAATCGGAACGTAGTTGTTGGCCTGTACCCCGCAGCTGGGGTGGACGGGGGGGGAGACTATATTGGTCCATTTTTTTTCTTTTTCTCCTGCCCTTTTTGTGCTCTGCCAATAACAAGACCATATCAACCATGGTATTTGACTCGTCTCTTGTTGACAGCCTTCTGCTCCGTACTATCAATTGGTAATGCTGTACTGGCTGTCGCCTGTCACAAGCTGCCGACACTACATTCAGTGAGACTCCTGTAGACCACACGCTGAGTGATAAACACTAGAGACACAAAAACTTTAGGTCGCCACCCGTATATCAGCGTCTGCATACATTTAGGGCTTGAATAATGGTGCTAGTTGTTGTAGTACCGCATAGAGTACACGAATGTATTGAGAGTGTGACTGAGAACAGTGGCTAGATTGCAGATATTAGTTTGGTGATATCTGGCAGGATTTTTTTTTAATTTCGAATTGTAGGTGGGCACTATGTCGATGACAGGCCCCATTTTGCATGGCCTTCTTTGGGGACATTGACTGAGGAGACTTGGTCCAAAGTTTGTACAAAATCATAAGATGTTCTTAGTTACAACATGGACACTACATTAGAATCCATGGTTACAACTTATATATGATTATGTATAGGCATAGAGAAGCAAACAAACAAAAATCCAGAAAGACTCGCGTACATTCCATAATACAAATTGTTGTTTTTTTGACGTCAAACGAGGAACACACATTGCACGCGGCCACACAACAAACACGCGCACACACAAACACAAACACATGCACACACACACACACGCACATACACACAACACACACAATACTAACATTTATGTCTCTCACCAACACTTCCACCACCTCTCTGCCTGCTGTTCAACACAAAGTTTAGGTACTAACAGTTCTTCAGGACAAAGACCGTGCCTTCCTGTGCCTTTCTCTCTCTCTCTCTCTCTCTCTTCTCTCTCCTCTCTCTCTCTCTCTCCTCTCTCTCTCTCTTCTGTCTCCTCTCTCTCCCTCTTACTCTCTTCTCTCCTCCTCTTTTCTCTCTCTCTCTCTCTTCTCTTCTCCTCTCTCTTTCTCTCATCTCTCTCTCTTCTCTATCTCTCTCTCTTTTCTCTCTCCTCTCTCTCTCTCTTGTCTGTCCTCTCTCTCTCTCTCTCTGTGTGTCTGTTCTGTCTCTCTCTCCGTTTTCTCTCTCTGTCTTCTCCCTATCGGTCTGTCGGTGCGTGTCTCTCTGTCTGTCTGTCTGTATTTCTCTTCTCTTTGTCTTCTTCTGTCTCTCTCTCTCTCTCTCTCTCCTCTCTCTATCTCGTCTCTCTCTCTCATCTCTCTCTCTCTCTCTCTCTCTCTCTCCTCTCTCATCTCTCTCTCTCTCGCTCTCTCTCTCTTCGGCTCCTTCTCTCTCTCTCTTCTGCCGCTTCACTAACATGATTAGTAGGATAAGCAAAGTAAGGGTAGTGTATAGGAGAGGCTTGAGTGCCAGAGTGTTCTGAGAAAAAAAAGGAATTACATAGCGGCCTCAGACAAGTTGTATTGATTTTGTTTCCATTAAATATTAGTTATCGTCAGTCGCGCGCGCGTGTGTGAGTTGTGTGTGCGTATAGTGCGCACGCCGCGCGCGCGTGTGCTTTGTTTCTGTGGTGTGTGTTATTGTCGGTGTTGTGTGTGTGTGACGTGTTGCGCGCGTTGTGTGCGTGTGTGGTGCATGTGTTGTTGGTTGTATGTAGTGGGTGTGTGGGTGTGTGTGCGTGCGCCCTGCTTGGGGGTGGTGTGTAGTGTTGTGAGTGAGAGATGGAGAGAGAGAGAGAGACGAGATGAGAGAGATGAGAGAGAGAGAGACAGAGACAGAGAGAGACAGAGAGAGAGACAGCCAGACACAGAGAGAGACAGACATAGAATCTATGTGTATGCTCTGTGCGATGCGAAGTGTTTATGTCTCTTGGTGTTTATGTTGAAGTGTGCTTTGCATGTCACTCGATATTATCTTCTCGACTACGCCCCACCCCCACCCCCCCCACCACCCCCAATCCCCATTCCTCTTTCCACTCATATCCATTTCCTCCCCGCCTCCTCTCTATCCCTCTCCTCCTTCCTTTCCCGTCTTTCCACATTTCATATCCTTCCACGCTTTGAGCTCCTCCGAAAAAAATCGGAATGTGGTCGGCTGTACGCAGCGGGGACCAGACCAGCCGCGAAAACTGAAAAACCGGACGCATACATACGTACCTTACCCATTATGGCCATAGGCGGCCTGAGAACGCAGAAGAAGAAGAAGAAGAAGAAGTTCCTTTTTTTCATCCTTTATCCTTCTGCCTCTCCTCTCTGAGAAAGAAATACCCGAAGGTGCTTGATGGGACCCAGAGATGCACCAGCCACGCCTGCCCTATCAACACGAGAGCAGCCCTGCTCCAGCCTTGGAACTCCGTGTAGTGTTACTGGGGAGCATCTACCTATCTGTCTGTATGTCCGTCCGTCCGCCCCCCCCGTCCGTCCGTCCGCCCGTCTCTCCGTCCGTCCGTCCGTCCGTCCGTTTATCTTTATCTTCGTCTGTCTGTGTGTCCTTCTCTTTGCCTGTCTATCTGTCTCTCCCTCATTTCCTATTTGTCTGTCTGCCTCTCTATCTCTGTCTCCCTCTGTCTCTCCTCTGTCTGTCTGGCTCTCCCTGTTTCTCTCTCTCTCTCTCTCTCTCTCTCTCTCTCTCTCTCTCTCTCTCTCTCTCTCTCTCTCTCTCTCTCTCGTTCTGATCTCCCATGTCCGGATTGAAATAAATTGTTTTCAAGTCAAACTTACATTTTTATGTCGTTAAATATACACAGATCCCTTAACTCTCACAATCTGTTTATCACCCCACCCCCCTCCCCCCCCCCCCACCCCCCCCCCCCCCCCGCACCCCCCCCCCCCCACACCCCCATCCCACCCCCCCCACACACCCCCACCACCCGTAATCTAATAGTATAATATATGCATCACTTTTCACACAACTGGACTTCATACAAATGAACTACTAGGACACATTGATTGAAACGGCATCCAGGATGCCTATAGGGACACAACTCATGAATATTGATCAAGCTCAATGAATATTCATGAATTTCTTACAGGTTGCTGGAACCGACTGGCAAAGACCGAACTGGAACTCAAATGGAAACACACTAACAATATAAATCAACTGGAAACACTGGGGAAATAAACTAACACACCATGGAAAACGGACGTAACAAGATGCAGAAATATGACGAAAAACCCCATCATGGAAATCGGCTGGAAACAATATGTGAATCGGATGGAGAGAAAAACATCCACCATGAAAACTCATTCCTTTCTTTGATTTCTTATCCTTTCGGTTAAGGCCGTGTTATGTACACACATAAGCGGATATCCCTTGCGGAAACCCGTGCGCAATCCATAGATAAGTGAAACAAAGACGGGAAAAGATTTGCGCACGTGTCCGAATTTCCGTGAAAATAGGGTTTTACGCCCTCTTCGGCTTTTCGGCCATGTGGGGCATTTGTAAATACATAGATGGTGGGAACAATACTGAAGGCAATGCCCGGAGGCAGTGCTAAACCAGTAAATTCCCGATTTTTAAAAATAATACAGATATGTGTAGCAGTAACCACGCCTCATAAATCCGAATTTCCCCTATATATGCGTACACTTTTATCCTTCTTTCTTCCACTTATTTAGGGTTTTCCGTACGGAACATAGGCCGTGTACACACATAAGCGGATATTCCACGCGGACACCCGCTCGCAATCCATAAGTAAGTGAAACAAAGAAGGGAAATGATTTGCGCACGTGTCCGAATTTCCCCTATAATGCGTAAACTTTTATCCTTCTTTCTTCCACTTACTTAGGGGTTTCCGTATATGGAACTTACGCGTCTAATGTGAACCCGGCCTAATTTAGTCTCTCTCTGATTGTGCCTTTTTGGTTTCTATCTGTCCCCTCTATTAGTCTCTTTATCTAGATCTCTCTTTTTGTGCTCCGCCCCCTCCCCCCAAAATAAAAAGAAGAAAAAAACGAAGTACGTGATCGTTCATATCTTGTTTGCTTGTGTGTTTATCGATTTGTATCTCTCTGTGTCTCCGCCTCCAATCTCTTTCGGTTTCTGTCTCTGTCTCTCTCTTTGTCATACACACACGGAGACAAACAACACACACACAACAAAACACACACACACACACACACACACACACGCACGCACGCACGCACACACGCACGCACGCACGCGCGCACACACGCACACACACACACACACACACTCTAGGACCTACGGTGTGGAAGTTATGGCCCCTTAACGATTTTCGGTTTTCAAGGTCATACGCCAAGGTCAAGGTCAGGACGGCAAAACGTTTTGCGCGGATGCCTTCCTCTCATGGTGACACACCACCACACAAAATTTGTAGCGATTCAGTCAAGCGGTTCGGGAGATATCCTTGGGACAGACAAACAAACAAAAACAAGGAAACAAACCTGAACGAAAACATACTCCTTTGCGATCGTAGATCGGCAAAGGACAAAAAAGAAAAACGAACTGAAAGGTTCTTAATCTGTGGTTCAACCATTGTAGGTCTGTTTTGGTAAATCTCGGGACCCACAACAAAAACAAAAAAAGCATTCATTCTTCTCCGTGAACACCCCCCACCTCACCACACACACCCAACCATCCCCCGCCATATCGCACGCTCTATCCTCCGAAGTCGGAGTGTGGCTGCTCACGTGGCGGGGTAATCAAAAACGGTCACACACGTAATGTTCTCATCCCTAGCTGGTGCATTTGTACCATATTGTTCAAGTGCTTCGGCTGTTGGGATGATCCCTGGAGTCTTTAAGCCAAGGGTAAGACAAACAAACAAACAAACATATCGCGCGCGTTTCTAAATCGATTTCGCTTCCGGTTTGGCACATCGATAGTCCCCGTCCCCGGTCATCTACCTTCCAAATTCGAAGGCAATCCGCCCAGAAATGCCGGATATACGGGCGCCGAGAGACCGGCGGATACGCGTTTCGCGCATTTGCCAAACCGCGCAAATGACACGGCCGCCTCGGTTGCCGTTGCCATCTCCGTGAACACCCCCCACCTCACCACACACCCCAACCATCCCCCGCCCTCCCCTCACAGCAAATTTGAAGCGATTCGGTCGAAAAACGGCGGAGTTATAAGGCCCGTTTTGTGTTTCAGACACACACACACACACACACACACAGACAGACACTAAGTCTTGGCTTTTAATATAAAGATCAATGTCCCATATGTGTCTGTTCCAGACCGGAGGACGTTAAACGGATTTTCATCATTCATCGTGTCACAATCAGGGGTTTCACGTGTTTTCCCTCTTTTTATAGCTGGTACGAATGCCCCCAAATTCAATCCCAAACATCATTTTAAAGAGCAGCCTCAATTTGAAGTTGGGGGAATTTGTATGTGGGTCATCACAGCTACCCAGAAAAAACAAACAAGGGACTTAATCGTGGGAGGTAAGTGCGTCTTTAAAGACCTACCACGACACGTGTCAAAATCACGGTTTTCACGTGTTTTCCCTCTTATAGCTGGTCAGAAATCTGGAATCTTCCTGGCATAGGAGGGAATGTGACACGTGACGTGGGGGGTCTTTAAGCCCTCACACAATGTTGCAGGATTGCAGAATGCCATCACTTTACCGAAACATTGTTATCTTTATTACCCGGCAAGAGGCCGGGGTTTTTGCGATGTGTGTGTGTCTGTGTATCGATTATCTTAAAAACTACTGTTTGGACTTTGATTAAAATTGGCAGAGGGGTAGACAGCTTGAAAAGGAAGCTTCCTTTCGTTAATCAACACCGTGCTGACCTTGACCTTGAAGTTTGACCTTGAAAACCGAAATTTCCTTCTTTGGGCTATGTTAATTTCCCCCCCCCCCCCCCCCCCCCCAGCTTTATTTCGTGAACTAGTGAACAGAATCGCTTCAAATTTTGTGTGGTGGTGTACCATGGTGCAAGGAAGTTTGTATAAAAGTTCAGCTGTATCTCGTGAACTACTGAACAGAATCGCTTCAAATGTTGGGCTATGTATTTTATGCGTTCTGTAAGGGTGGAAAGTGGTGTGTTTATTGGGGGGTGGGGTGGGGGGAGAGGACATAACTCGGTGCAAGGAAGTTTGTATAAAAGTTCAGCTGTATCTCGTGAACTACTGAACAGAATCGCTTCAAATTTTGGGCTATGTATTTTATGCGTTCTGTAAGGGTGGAAAGTGGTGTGTTTATTGGGGGGTGGGGGACATAACTCTGGCCGGGTTTGCATTGTCACAATGCGTTGCTGCCGCTCGGCGATGCCCTTGTTATCTGTGTGTCCGATCTGTCTGACCCTCCTTCTTCATACTTCTACGACTCGTTTGGGTTTCTCTCTCGTTCTCTCTTTCTTTCTGTGTTGGGGGTCTGTTTGTCTGCGTGTTTTCCCGTCTGCATGTATCTCCACGTGCATGTGCAATTCTATGTGTGTATCTGTATATGTGCGCTCTCTCTCTCTCTCTCTCTGTGTCTCTCTCTGTGTCTCTCTGTGTGTCTCTCTCTGTCTCTCTCTCTCTCTCTCTCTCTCTCTCTCTCTCTCTCTCTCTCTCTCTCTCTCTCTCTCTCTCTCTCTCTCTCTTTCTTGTCTCTCTTTCTTGACAACTAACCGTACCATCCTTTCTAACTCCTTACCTCGATCCACTCTCCCTCCCTCCTTTCATCTCTCTCTGTGTCTCTGTCTCTCTCTCTCTCTCTCTCTCTCTCTCTCTCTCTCTCTCTCTCTCTCTCTCGTCATCTCTCTCTCTCTCTCTCTCTCTCTCTCTCTCTCTC
>CM065694.1:47044023-47046523 GCA_017654935.2 Phymorhynchus buccinoides
TCCTGAACGGAATCCAGTGAAATGAGATAGAGAGTTAAAAAGCATTAAATCATGGAGCATTTCGTGATGTCGAGTTACTGTGCACAGCTATTCGGTCAGCTAAAAGATTTTTTCTTAAATTATTTTTTATTCATGGCACTGTTTGGTGTCGATGAACAGATACGTTAATTGTAAAAGGCACGAAGACTAAGGGGGGAAAAAGACCCCCCCCCAAAAAGACAGCGTTTAGTTTTGCGAAGTAGCACACTTTTCAGTCGGACAGTGCGTCAGCGCCTTTAGGGAATAAGCCGAACATGTCCACCGTTGCATAATCAATCTGAATCGCAGCAATTAATAAATAGCGAGCTGTCGTGAAAACAAACGGGACATGGGTCTCTGTCTTCAGCTTGCTCGTGTTGTGGATGTGGTGTAACTCCAGAGCTGAATAATTATTATGGTTCATTGTTGTTGTTGTTTTTATTGCATGTCTACAGGGATCGAGTAGGTATCATGGCTATTATTATGCGAAGAAGCTTGGACAAGAGTTCGTGGGGTGTGGGTGTGTGTGGGTGTGGGTGTGGTGTGTGGGTGTTGTTGTTGTTCTTTAATTTAACGTCTTTTCACTTAGAAGTGATATTAGACATGAAAGTGTGTGTGTGAGTGTGTGCGCGTGGGAATGTGCATGTGTATCTGTGTGTGCTTAAAGTGCATATTTATAAGTAACATTAGGGGATGTATGCTTAGTTAAAACAGTTTAAAAAAAAATTAAAACACAAAAAACATAATAATAATAATGATAAGAAAATAAAATAAAAACTCCAGAATTGAACTATTAGTGTGTGTGTGTGTGTGTGTGTGTGTGTGTGTGTGTGTGTGTGTGTGTGTGTGTGTGTGTGTGTGTGTGTGTGTGTGTGTGTGTGTGTGTGTGTGTGTGTGTGTGTGTGTGTGTGTGTGTGTGTGTGTGTGTGTGTGTGTGTGTGTGTGTGTGTGTGTGTGTGTGTGTGTGTGTGTGTGTGTGTGTGTGTGTGTGTGTGTGTGTGTGTGTGTGTGTGTGTGTGTGTGTGTGTGTGTGTGTGTGTGTGTGTGTGTGTGTGTGTGTGTGTGTGTGTGTGTGTGTGTGTGTGTGTGTGTGTGTGTGTGTGTGTGTGTGTGTGTGTGTGTGTGTGTGTGTGTGTTGTGTGTGTGTGTGTGTGTGTGTGTGTGTGTGTGTGTGTGTGTGTGTGTGTGTGTGTGTGTGTGTGTGTGTGTGTGTGTGTGTGTGTGTGTGTGTGTGTGTGTGTGTGTGTGTGTGTGTGTGTGTGTGTGTGTGTGTGTGTGTGTGTGTGTGTGTGTGTGTGTGTGTGTGTGTGTGTGTGTGTGTGTGTGTGTGTGTGTGTGTGTGTGTGTGTGTGTGTGTGTGTGTGTGTGTGTGTGTGTGTGTGTGTGTGTGTGTGTGTGTGTGTGTGTGTGTGTGTGTGTGTGTGTGTGTGTGTGTGTGTGTGTGTGTGTGTGTGTGTGTGTGTGTGTGTGTGTGTGTGTGTGTGTGTGTGTGTGTGTGTGTGTGTGTGTGTGTGTGTGTGTGTGTGTGTGTGTGTGTGTGTGTGTGTGTGTGTGTGTGTGTGTGTGTGTGTGTGTGTGTGTGTGTGTGTGTGTGTGTGTGTGTGTGTGTGTGTGTGTGTGTGTGTGTGTGTGTGTGTGTGTGTGTGTGTGTGTGTGTGTGTGTGTGTGTGTGTGTGTGTGTGTGTGTGTGTGTGTTGTGTGTGTGTGTGTGTGTGTGTGTGTGTGTGTGTGTGTGTGTGTGTGTGTGTGTGTGTGTGTGTGTGTGTGTGTGTGTGTGTGTGTGTGTGTGTGTGTGTGTGTGTGTGTGTGTGTGTGTGTGTGTGTGTGTGTGTGTGGTGTGTGTGTGTGTGTGTGTGTGTGTGTGTGTGTGTGTGTGTGTGTGTGTGTGTGTGTGTGTGTGTGTGTGTGTGTGTGTGTGTGTGTGTGTGTGTGTGTGTGTGTGTGTGTGTGTGTGTGTGTGTGTGTGTGTGTGTGTGTGTGTGTGTGTGTGTGTGTGTGTGTGTGTGTGTGTGTGTGTGTGTGTGTGTGTGTGTGTGTGTGTGTGTGTGTGTGTGTGTGTGTGTGTGTGTGTGTGTGTGTGTGTGTGGTGTGTGTGTGTGTGTGTGTGTGTGTGTGTGTGTGTGTGTGTGTGTGTGTGTGTGTGTGTGTGTGTGTGTGTGTGTGTGTGGGTGTGTGTGTGTGTGTGTGTGTGTGTGTGTGTGTGTGTGTGTGTGTGTGTGTGTGTGTGTGTGTGTGTGTGTGTGTGTGTGTGTGTGTGTGTGTGTGTGTGTGTGTGTGTGTGAGGGGGGTGACAGCGAAAGAGAGAGAGGGAGAGAGAGAAAAGAGAGAGAGAGAGAGAGAGAGGGGGGGAGATATGAATGAATGATCGAAATGTTATTGCTACCAAGCTGTACAGCTCTTCTTCTTCTTCTGCTTTCCCAGGCCAAAAGGCCATGATGGGCAACATTTTCTTTCATCTTTTATCTTTCTTAGCTTATTGGCC
>CM065694.1:47051523-47055095 GCA_017654935.2 Phymorhynchus buccinoides
ACAAAGAAATAGTTAGGCCCAGCTTTTTACCTTTTCGGATAGAGACAATCTTTGTGCTTAAAAAAAACCACCCAACAATAATGGCAGGAGAATGGACCAATTTCAGGCAGAAAGAGTAGTTTAGATGACAGTAAGCAAAGGGGAAAATGTAGATTCAAAGAATATGACAGATTAGAGGAAGTTTTGCAAGGTTTGGTAGGCTGGCGAAGGTATCACTCTTTGTAACATTTTAGGCTTTTTGATGATAGTAAGAAGCGAAAAAGGGGGCAAGAGTCAAAGAGAGTGATAGATTAGAGGAAGTTTGCAAGCACAGAGACTTCCAGAAGGTGGGGGAACTTCTTCTTCTTCAATCTCTCAGATTCCTGTCATTTATGAGCGCAGATGCGTCATGCTGCCGTTATGCGCCCAAGAAATAGTGAGGCCCAGCATTGTCCCGTCTTCAGCTGCAGAAAATCTTTGCAAGAATTTCTAGAGAAAAAAAAGGCAGGAGGAGAATGGACCAGTAAAGGCCAGAAAGATAGTAGATGACAGTAAGCACAGGGGGGAAAAGGCAGAGTCAAAAAGAATGACAGATTAGAGGAAGTTACAAGCACTTCCAGAAGGTGGGGGGAACTATTTGTACGAAAGACCCCACCTATCCCCACAGGGGGTGGGTTTGTTGTAAATGTTAAGATTCCGCGGTTTTCATTAATTAACCTTGGCTTTTTATTCTTGTAAAGGGTGTCGTATCAGAAACGTTTCCCCTTTACGAAATTGAACAAAGGGGGGATTAACTCTCTTTCTAATTAATTCCCCTCCACACCAAAGTTGACTACGACAGCAATCATGTAGCAATGCTTCCCCTTAAATTGACATTTTACTTCCATTGTTCAATAAATGGGGGAATGGGGATGTGTTTGATACGTTAAGGTGAAGCGGGGTTTAATTGGTCTTTCGTTGTTTGTTTTTGTTCTTTGTAAATTATGTGTTAAGGGCGCTACCTTCTTTTTTTAATTTTTTTTATTTTCTTTTTTTTTACCCTCCACTGTCCCCGCCTTTATTTGTTTTCCTTTTTTCTTTCTTTTTTTGGGCGGCTCTCTTTTTTTTTTTTTTTGTTTTCTTTTCTTTTCTTTTGTTGTTTTGTTCTTCACTTTTCTCTCTCTCTCTCTCTCTCTCTCTCTCTCTCTCTCTCTCTCTATCTCTCTCTCTCTCTCTCTCTCTCCTCTCTCTCTTCTCTCTCTCTCTCTCTCTCTCTACCTCTCTCTCTCTGAACATTTCCATATTGTGTGTGTAATGCTAAGATGGACATTTGTGGTGAACAATTAATGTTACATTTCGATACATAGATGTCTGGGTTTCTGACTGATCTGGTGTATGGTGTACTGACCCATTCATTTTTTTTTCTTTCTCCATGTGTGTATAATGCGCACAAACAAAGAAAACAAAAGATAGAGGCCCGTAGGGCGCTACCTTCTTAGTTAACCCTATCACCGCCAGCCATATTTCACGCCAAAAAATTGGGGGTATAAATTTAACCATTAGTGATGTGTGTTGTGGCGGCTCACCAATAAGCATAGTGAGAGGTTTAACCGAGGTGTGGGTTACTGCTACACTTTTATCTGGGTATTGCGAGGTAACAAAATCGGGACTTTACCGGTGTTGCACTGCCTCCGGGCATTGCCTCCAATATTGTTCCCACCATCTTGTATCTACAAATGTCCAATAGGTGTGTTCTGTTCCGAGCACCGAGACCGGACGTATAAAACCACAATTTTTTCTATTCCACAAATATTTCATTAAATTTACCTGGTTTTAGAGAACAAAAATCCATTTTGCAGTATTGTGGGATTCTTCTGTGACATACATAAAATCGCGGGGGTCTATCCACACAACTTCCCAAAACCAATACATAGGGTCTTTGGCGAATAATAGACCCCAATTGTGAATGGCCTTTCAGTGACATATCAGGTGGTGTACTTTAAAGCATGAATGGGTGTGCATACATGTGTGCATTCTGTGTGTGTTTTCGAATGTTTTGTGGGTTGTGTTGTCTCGCTGACCATAGTCGATGTGTGTGTGTGTGTGTGATGTGTGTTGATAGTGTGGGTGAGTAGTGTATTGTGTCGTGTGTTGGTGTGCGTGTCTGTGTGTCTGTCTGCGTGCGTACGTTTTTGACTGTGGTAGGTGTTTAGTGTCCTTGTGTTATGTGTGTTAGTGTATGTGGTCAGTCCATGCGGCTTGATGTTGCTGTGGCTTGCCGAATGGGGTATGAACGAGTTGGCTTCGATCAATTGTGTGTGTATTATGTGTGTGAGCGTTATGTGGGTGTGCGTGTGCGTTGTGCGTGTGTGTTTAGAGAGAGGAGATCAGAGAGAGAGACGAGAGACGGACGTAGAGTGAGGAGATGCTGACGAGAGAGAGGGTGGTGAGATTAGGATTCAGAGACTAGACTACGAGAGAGAGAGAGAGGGAGCGAGTTGCTTTGTATATGCGCTGTTGCTGGTTGGCGTCACTCTTGAATGCTGTTTTTTGTTGTCTGTTGATGAATCATTGATTGTAAAGCGCTTTAGCCTCACTCTGAGGTAAAGCGCTATATAAAAATGTACTGAAAGTTATTATAGAGCTGTATTATTAGTATTATTATTAATCACTGTGGTGCTAAAATGTGACAGGTGAAAGGGAATTTATATAACATAGTAAAATAACTAGTAGGATTCCATCAGATTTACTTAGACAGTAGAACTGCACATGTATCATGCCTCACAAAAGTCAACATCGGGTCGCAGGTAATCGAATCGTATCTAGTGTAGCTTACCTTTATATGTTGTTTTTTTTTTAATACTAATTTTGCTCAATAAGTTAGAACACGAGTTTTTCTCTGTAGACCATAATACGATTTTGTGTATGTTTTGTACGTGATCCAGCCACGAGGGACATTAAGTGTCAAGCTGACCGTTCTGAGAAAACTATACATTTGGAAACGTCAGGCAATTCTCTTTCAGTTGATGTAAAAAGCATTCTTATATATTTTTCCGGCCAAGAGTTATAAGCATTTAATGTGTGTAGGGTGACTGTCGGCCAATTTGAGAATTCACAGTCTAAAGTCTATCCTATCCTAAGAAAACGCACCGACCTACTAATTTTAAAGCACTTTTTTGCGTATTTAGAGACCATATTAAAGAATTGTCCTTTAGGTATGAAAGATAAAGCTGTCAGAGTGCACGAAATACCAATAATCAAATTGCTAACTCATGAGATTTTGACTCTTTTGCAAGCCGTTGTGAAACAGCCCGCGACTTAATTGTCCTTTCGTGGTGCTGGTGCCAATATGGTTACATTCTTGTAAAAGGGTAGATGTGAGTGTTCTCTTACTACCTGTGCCTCAATAAAATGAGAAAAATTGAGCTTGTTTCGACGTGTTATTGTCCTGCGCACCACCTTCTGTCTTTGTCCAAGGTATCACGTCACGAAGGTTACCCCTTGGCACATTATGCGCCCGACAACGCGCACCACGCCACGCCCGCCCTCCCTCCGCCGCCGCCCCCCCCCCACGCCCGCACGCCCGCACGCACGCCACCGCACACACACACCAC
>CM065694.1:47055595-47088571 GCA_017654935.2 Phymorhynchus buccinoides
AGTGACTCAAGCTTTGTTGACACTGGTGCCTGAATGGATTCGATTCCCAAATCAGGCAGAAGCAAACGATAAAAAAACCAAATTCTTCGTGAAGGCAAGATATCCAAATGTCTTTGGATGTGTTCACGGCACTCACATCCCCATTCAACAGCCAATGGAGAACGAACACGAATTTGTGAACCGGAACAATGAGCATTCTATCAACGCAATGGTAAGAGCAATGATTCAATGGTGTTTAAATAATTTTTTTGTTTCCTTCCTTTACTATAAGTCAGTATTTGGAAGACAAGCCATATTCTCTACTTATATGCGTGTGTGCGCGCACACTGTCAATGCATTTGGTGTGGTTATGTACATGTATGTGTTCTGTTTTTCAAAAGTGTTCATAAGAGTGCACAAATGACAGCTAACAGTAACAGCCAGCCAACATCAATGAACCGCCTCGGTGCAATCTCTCCCAGTCAAAACAAATATAATTTTTAAAATCTGAAATTTGGGTAAAATTTGGGATGTGTGCCTTATACAAAGGTGCGCCTTATAGTCCAAAGAATACGGTTGTGTAATGTTCATTTTCTCACACAGAATTTCACATTTGCATATTATTGATTTTCAGATTTTCTCGCCACATGGCATCACGGCCTAGTATTGGCACCACCCCATCTACATCAAGAGCGGGTAGAACAGGTGGCAGAAGACGGCGGGGAAATACAACCTCTGTCTCTGTGACATCTGTCAGTGTCAATGAAAAGCTTCCAAAATTGAAGCAGTATTCCAAAGATGTGGTGTGTATGCCTCCAATTGAGGCAGGAGAACAAAGTACTGGTATACCTATACCCAAAAGTAAAGTACGGGAGGCCATGGGACCTGCAGGCCGAATAAAAACACTGAACTTCACCAACCACGACAGCATCATTGACCTCCGGAGCAATATCTCCAAGCTTTTCCAAAATCTGTACGACATTCCTGCGGGGGAAGTCATGGAGTTTCAATTCATAAGGTTGGTCATTCTTTCTTTGTAACTGCCAGTGGATAATAGACTTGCCATAATCATCCCTGTAAGTTACAACAGTGCTACCAGTAATTCAAATGTCCATACCCCGTAGCAAGGCTGCAGTCATTTGTTTGAGCAAAAGTATGTGTTATCTTGGATTTTAGTGTTTTCATTTAAATATATATATAACAATAAATTATGAAGTCTACTATTGCTACATTTGTTTCAGGTGAAGAAATGGGAAATCTTAAGTAGTGTTTGTACAATGCTTGTTGAAGTTGTTCATATCATTTGAATCTAGACGTAAGTTTGAGTGAACCGAGGCCGAGAGCTGGCATGCTGCGTTGTGTATTGATGCTATTGATTGTATTTTCTGACAGTGTCCTGAAAGGCCTCAGAAGACTGCATGCCTGCTCTGAGACATCCTCGTTTCAATGGACACCTGAAGCTGTTGCCAGACTTGGTCAAGGCTGCGTCTACATTCTACCAGATGGGCGGCACCAACCTATGGTACGCATTATTGGTATGTTTTTTGTACTCCCTGTTCTGTGAGAAAGGGATTAAAATTATCGCCCTGTCGATAACTAAGGCCATGTCAGGGCTGTAACCACGTTAAATCTTACCATGTATACAGCATGATAACTTAGTAACCAAAATCGCTGTGACGTTGGACGAGGATGTCCCGCTTCTAAATACTTAGCATACTGATAACAATGGCTGCCTTGCCGGTGTTGGCACTGTTACAGAGACGGAATTTGCGCCGAGAAAGAATTTTCAGGGATATTAACCATCCGTTAGATCATTTTGATGATTTGGACCTTGTGTCTCGATTCAAGTTTCGACGAAATGGCATTTTCAGACTAACTGACTCAATTGAAAACAGCCTTCAATTGGCGAACCGAGGACACACGGTTCCCACTTTGCTGCAGGTTTGCGTGGCCCTCAGGTTTTACGCCTGTGGGTCGTTTCAGGCAGTTCTCGGGGACACTGTGCATCTGTCACAATATATTGCTGCACTGAATCTGTTCTCACCGTTTCTTTTATGCACTGGTTTGGAAGTCTGAATGTAAGGAGTAAGAGAGTGCTGAGTGACATGGTGAATGTGTGTAGCAAGGTTGTGAGTGAAAGGCAAAAGTGTCTGGAAGTGTTGTATGCTGAGCGAGTGGTGCGAAAGTCCAAGCAGATAGCGACTGATGATAATCATGTTCTTGCCCACCATTATGAACTTTTGCCATCAGGACGCAGGTATTGGACTCTCAAGCTGAAATCACTGGCACAAAAACCTCCCATACCACGTGCTATCCATCTCTTAAATTCATGATTCACACTCTCTCTCTCTCTCAGTCCATATTCTATCTTGTTCTGATTGAATATTAACAGCTATCTGACTGCAGTAATTGTAATGTGTATTGATTGTTGATGATGAGATGTATTCCAAATTTTGTTACTTGATTGACTGTTAATAATGGTTTTTGATCCTCTCCCCCTCTCTCTCTCTCAGGTCGCCCGTCGCCCTTTTCAGACGTCTTTTAGGGTCTCTTCCTTAATCCGTGCCTTTTAGGCTCCAGATAGGTCGACTCAGTACTAAAAATAACCTGGTGGTTCCTTGTCAAATGTGCTATGTGACGGTGATATTCCAAGTGGAAGATTTATCAGTTTTATGTGGAATTTGTGTGATGTTAGTTTTTGCTTTTTCTTCTTCTTTTGAAACATGGACTCCATTTAACTATATATATGTGGTGTCTTGTGCTATGGTTCAAACAATGGCTCTATGTAGCCCTATAGGCCTGCATAACATCTGTGAAGGGTTAGCGCAATGGAGACATTCAGTGGCTGGATCAGCTGGGCAGTAGCTCTGCTGACTACACATTAACCCAGTGTAGTGAACCAGCTGTGGTGTTCTTAGTCAAAGTGTGGTGTAACTAGAAGACCCTGCTTATCCACCCCTCCCCCACCATGCCTTACCTCCCAACTGTAAACAATGCCGTTGACCCGTTGTGGTGTTTCATTATTTCTAACATGGGTCTAGATGCCCTTTGAGGCTTGGCGGTCTCTGCAGCTACGCACCATAAACCTTCTCTCTTCTGACAATTTCAACGTTCTATATTAGTTCTTCTCCAGTCACACTGGTTTATTTTTAACTTTACATAAAAATGTAAGCCTGTTCCCATGGCAAAAAGAATAAAAACCCGCCCTATGTGCGCAAGAGATGGAGGTGAGAAAATTTGCCCAACCTTAAGACCCACAACAGATCACTTTCAACACGGTACAAGCCAACCTCCCCTATTGGCGATACGCTATAATAGAAAGATACTGTCAGCACCTAAAACCCGATGATGTGGAGTCCACCCTGATTGAAAGAACAAAACAGGACAAAGATACTATAACCATTCCAACCAATCTGGTCAAGCCTTTGCCACACAATCTATGGCACATCCAAATTCATACATACTTAGAAGAGGACAAAGTGCTAACTTTTCATATACATTATACCACCAACAAATTCCCTATCCAGGGACAGGTGTGTTACGACTGGAAGCTAAGAGAATTTAACAAACTCAAGTATCTTGTAGACTATCTGGTGAAGTGTGAAATGACTGCTGAGACAGCTTTTGATGCATTAGTTAGGGCGGCTGCTAGTGTCCGAGTCAGCTGAACCAGGCCTGACCGCCATTTCAGACTCCATCACCACAGCAACTGGCCATTGACGACAGCACCCTGTCACCACGATAAGTGGCCATTTAACACAGCGACGACTCTTCGTCGTCTTCTTCCTCTCTCCCAGACGAGAATCCTTCACCCCCACTCCACTAACCCTCTCCAGATGATCGCCCAACCTCTCCACCACCCCAACACCCTGTCATCGCTCTCCCAGGACATAAGGAGGAGTCCTAATTACATGCAGTTGAGTAAGGGCAAAGTACTGACAGCGGTGGAGGGTACATGACTGTGCCATGCATAGTGTAATGTTCATTTTCTCACACAGAATTTCACATTTGCATATTATTGATTTTCAGATGCCTTCTTGCCAAATAACATCACGGCCTAGTATTGGCACCACCCCATCTACATCAAGAGTGGGTGGAACAGGTGGCAGAAGACAGCGGGTAAATCCAACCTGTCTCTGTGACAGTCAGTGTCAATGGAAAGCTTCCAAAATTGAAGCAGTATTCTAAGGATGTGGTGTGTATCACTGTATGCCTCCAATTGAGGCAGGAGAACAAAGTACTGGTATACCTATACCCAAAAGTAAAGTATGGGAGGCCATGGGACCTGCAGGCCGAATAAAAAGACTCAGCTTCACCAACCACGACAGCAATATCTCCAAGCTTTTCCAAAATCTGTACGACATTCCTGCGGGGGAAGTCAATGGAGTTTCAATTCATAAGGTTGGTCATTCTTTCTTTGTAACTGCCAGTGGATAATAGACTTGCCATAATCATCCCTGTAAGTTACAACAGTACTACAAGTAATTCAAATGTGCGTACGCCGTAGCAAGGCTGCAGTCATTTGATTGAGCAAAATTACGTGTTATCTTGGATTATAGTGTTTTCATTTAAATATATATATATAACAATAAATTATGAAGTCTACTATTGCTACATTTAATTCAGATGAAGAAATGGGAAATCTTAAGAAGTGTTTGTACAATGCTCATTGAAGTTGTTCATAGCATTTGAATAGACGTAAGTTTGAGTGAACCGAGGCCGAGAGCTGGCATGCTGCATTGTGTATTGATGCTATTGATTGTATTTCTGACAGTGTCCCGAAAGGCCTCAGAAGACTGCATGCCTGCTCTGAGACGTCCTCGTTTCAATGGACACCTGAAGCTGTTGCCAGAATTGGGCAAGGCTGCGTCTACATTCTACCAGATGGGCGGCACCAACCTAAGGTACGCATTATTGGTATGTTTTTTGTACTCCCTGTTGTGAGAAAGGGATTAAAATTATAGCCCTGTCAATAACTAAGGCCATGTCAGGGCTGTAACCACGTTAAATCTTACCATGTATTACAGCATGATGATAACTTAGTAACCAAAATCGCTGTGACGTTAGAGGAGGGGGTCCTGCTTCTAAATACTTAGCATACTGATAACAATGGCTGCCTTGCCGGTGTTGGCACTATTACAGAGACGGAATTTGAGGCGACAAAGAATTTTCTGGGATATTAACCATCCATTAGATCATTTTGATGATTTGGACCTTGTGTCTCGATTCAAGTTTCGACGAAATGGCATTTTCAGACTAACCGACTCAATTGAAAACAGCCTTCAATTGGCGAACCGAGGACACACAGTTCCCACTTCGCTGCAGGTTTGCGTGACCCTCAGATTTCACGCCTGTGGGTCGTTTCAGGCAGTTCTCGGGGACACAGTGCATCTGTCACAGTATATTGCTGCATTGAATCTGTTCTCACCGTTTCTTTTATGCGCTGGTTTGGAAGTCTGAATGTAAGGAGTAAGAGAGTGCTGAGTGACATGGTGAATGTGTGTAGCAAGGTTGTGAGTGAAAGGCAAAAGTGTCTGGAAGTGTATGCTGAGCGAGTTGTGCGAAAGGCCAAGCAGATAGCGACTGATGGCATGTTCTTGCCCACCATTATGAACTTTTGCCATCAGGACGCAGGTATTGGACTCTCAAGCTGAAATCATGGGCACAAAACTTTCATACCACATGCTTTCCATCTCTTAAATTCATGATTCACTTTACTCTCTCTCTCTCAGTCCATATTCTATCTTGTTCTGATTGAATATTAACAGCTATCTGACTGCAGTAATTGTAATGTGTATTGATTGTTGATGAGATGTATTCCAAATTTTATTTGATTGACTACTATAAGTTAATAATGGTTTTTGATCCTCTCTCTCTGACTCTCTCAGGTCGCCCGTCGCCCTTTTCAGACGTCTTTTAGGGTCTCTTCCTTATTCCGTGCCTTTTAGGCTCCAGATAGTGGGTCGATCAGCTGGGCCCTAGCTCTGCTGACCACACATTAATCCAGTGTAGTGAACCAGCTGTGGTGTTCTTAGTCAAAGTGTGGTGTAACTAAAAGACCCTGCTTATACTCTCCCCCGCCATGCCTCACCTCCCCACTGTGAAACAATGGGGTTGACCCGTTGTGTTTCATTATTTCTAACATGGTGGGTCTAGATGCCGTTTGAGGCTTGGCGGTCTCTGCAGCTACGCACCATAAACCACCTCTCTTCTCACAAAGTCAACGTTTATATTAGTTCTTCTCCAGTCACACTGGTTTATTTTTAACTTTACATAAAAATGTAAGCCTGTTCCCATGGCAAAAAGAATAAAAACACACCCTATGTGCGTAACAGATGGAGGTGAGAAAATTTGCCCAACTTTAAGACCCACAACAGGTCACTTTTGACAGGGTACCAGCCAAGCTCCCCTATTGCAGTATTGGCGATACGCTATAAATAATAGAAAGATACTGTCAGCACCTAAAACCCGATGATGTGGAGTCCACCCTGATTGAAAGAACAAAACAGGACAAAGATACTATAACCATTCCAACCAATCTGGTCAAGCCTTTGCCACACAATCTATGGCACATCCAAATTCATACATACTTAGAAGAGGACAAAGTGCTAACTTTTCATATACATTATACCACCAACAAATTCCCTATCCAGGGACAGGTGTGTTACGACTGGAAGCTAAGAGAATTTAACAAACTCAAGTATCTTGTAGACTATCTGGTGAAGTGTGAAATGACTGCTGAGACAGCTTTTGATGCATTAGTTAGGGTGGCTGCTTTAGTGTCCGAGTCACCTGAACCAGGCCTGACCGCCATTTCAGACTCCGTCACCACAGCAACTGGCCATTGATGACAGCACCCTGTCACCACAATAAGTGGCCATTTAACACAGCGACGAATCTTCGTCATCTTCTTCCTCTCTCCCAGACGAGAATCCTTCACCCCCACTCCACTAACCCTCTCCAGATGATCGCCCAACCTCTCCACCACCCCAACACCCTGTCATCGCTCTCCCGGGACAAAGGAGGAGTCCTAATTACATGCAGTTGAGTAAGGGCAAAGTATTGACAGCGGTGGAGGGTACATGACTGTGCCATACATAGTGTAATGTTCATTTTCTCACACAGAATTTCACATTTGCATATTATTGATTTTCAGATGCCTTCTTGCCACATAACATCACGGCCTAGTATTGGCACCACCCCATCTACATCAAGAGTGGGTGGAACAGGTGGCAGAAGACGGCGGGTAAATACAACCTCTGTCTCTGTGACAGTCAGTGTCAATGGAAAGCTTCCAAAATTGAAGCAGTATTCTAAAGATGTGGTGTGTATCACTGTATGCCTCCAATTGAGGCAGGAGAACAAAGTACTGGTATACCTATACCCAAAAGTAAAGTACGGGAGGCCATGGGACCTGCAGGCCGAATAAAAAGACTCAGCTTCACCAACCACGACAGCATCATTGACCTCTGGAGCAATATCTCCAAGCTTTTCCAAAATCTGTACGACATTCCTGCGGGGGAAGTCAATGGAGTTTCAATTCATAAGGTTGGTCATTCTTTCTTTGTAACTGCCAGTGGATAATAGACTTGCCATAATCATCCCTGTAAGTTAGAACAGTACTACAAGTAATTAAAATGTGCGTACGCCGTAGCAAGGCTGCAGTCATTTGATTGAGCAAAATTACGTGTTATCTTGGATTTTAGTGTTTTCATTTAAATATATATATATAACAATAAATTATGAAGTCTACTATTGCTACATTTAATTCAGATGAAGAAATGGGAAATCTTAAGAAGTGTTTGTACAATGCTTGTTGAAGTTGTTCATATCATTTGAATCTAGACGTAAGTTTGAGTGATCCAAGGCCGAGAGCTGGCATGCTGCATTGTGTATTGATGCTATTGATTGTATTTCTGACAGTGTCCCGAAAGGCCTCAGAAGACTGCATGCCTGCTCTGAGACATCCTCGTTTCAATGGACACCTGAAGCTGTTGCCAGAATTGGGCAAGGCTGCGTCTACATTCTACCAGATGGGCGGCACCAACCTAAGGTACGCATTATTGGTATGTTTTTTGTACTCCCTGTTCTGTGAGAAAGGGATTAAAATTATCGCCCTGTCGATAACTAAGGCCATGTCAGGGCTGTAACCACGTTAAATCTTACCATGTATTACAGCATGATGATAACTTAGTAACCAAAATCGCTGTGACGTTAGAGGAGGGGGTCCTGCTTCTAAATACTTAGCATACTGATAACAATGGCTGCCTTGCCGGTGTTGGCACTATTACAGAGACGGAATTTGCGGCGACAAAGAATTTTCTGGGATATTAACCATCCATTAGATCATTTTGATGATTTGGACCTTGTGTCTCGATTCAAGTTTCGACGAAATGGCATTTTCAGACTAACCGACTCAATTGAAAACAGCCTTCAATTGGCGAACCGAGGACACAGAGTTCCCACTTCGCTGCAGGTTTGCGTGGCCCTCAGGTTTCACGCCTGTGGGTCGTTTCAGGCAGTTCTCGGGGACACAGTGCATCTGTCACAATATATTACTGCATTGAATCTGTTCTCACAGTTTCTTTTATGCGCTGGTTTGGAAGTCTGAATGTAAGGAGTAAGAGAGTGCTGAGTGACATGGTGAATGTGTGTAGCAAGGTTGTGAGTGAAAGGCAAAAGTGTCTGGAAGTGTATGCTGAGCGAGTTGTGCGAAAGGCCAAGCAGATAGCGACTGATGGCATGTTCTTGCCCACCATTATGAACTTTTGCCATCAGGACGCAGGTATTGGACTCTCAAGCTGAAATCATGGGCACAAAAAACTTTCATACCACATGCTTTCCATCTCTTAAATTCATGATTCACTTTACTCTCTCTCTCAGTCCATATTCTATCTTGTTCTGATTGAATATTAACAGCTATCTGACTGCAGTAATTGTAATGTGTATTGATTGTTGATGAGATGTATTCCAAATTTTATTTGATTGACTACTATAAGTTAATAATGGTTTTTGATCCTCTCTCTCTGACTCTCTCAGGTCGCCCGTCGCCCTTTTCAGACGTCTTTTAGGGTCTCTTCCTTATTCCGTGCCTTTTAGGCTCCAGATAGTGGGTCGATCAGCTGGGCCCTAGCTCTGCTGACCACACATTAATCCAGTGTAGTGAACCAGCTGTGGTGTTCTTAGTCAAAGTGTGGTGTAACTAAAAGACCATGCTTATACTCTCCCCCGCCATGCCTCACCTCCCCACTGTGAAACAATGGGGTTGACCCGTTGTGTTTCATTATTTCTAACATGGTGGGTCTAGATGCCGTTTGAGGCTTGGCGGTCTCTGCAGCTACGCACCATAAACCTCCTCTCTTCTCACAAAGTCAACGTTCTATATTAGTTCTTCTCCAGTCACACTGGTTTATTTTTAACTTTACATAAAAATGTAAGCCTGTTCCCATGGCAAAAAGAATAAAAACACACCCTATGTGCGTAACAGATGGAGGTGAGAAAATTTGCCCAACTTTAAGACCCACAACAGGTCACTTTTGACAGGGTACCAGCCAACCTCCCCTATTGCAGTATTGGCGATACGCTATAATAGAAAGATACTGTCAGCACCTAAAACCCGATGATGTGGAGTCCACCCTGATTGAAAGAACAAAACAGGACAAAGATACTATAACCATTCCAACCAATCTGGTCAAGCCTTTGCCACACAATCTATGGCACATCCAAATTCATACATACTTAGAAGAGGGCAAAGTGCTAACTTTTCATATACATTATACCACCAACAAATTCCTTATCCAGGGACAGGTGTGTTACGACTGGAAGCTAGGAGAATTTAACAAACTCAAGTATCTTGTAGACTATCTGGTGAAGTGTGAAATGACTGCTGAGACAGCTTTTGATGCGTTAGTTAGGGTGGCTGCTTTAGTGTCCGAGTCACCTGAACCAGGCCTGACCGCCATTTCAGACTCCGTCACCACAGCAACTGGCCATCGACGACAGAGGATAGTATGCAAGTTCACAGAGAGCAATCCAGAATTTGCCGTCCATGTTTTCAACACACCTAGGGAGGCCCACAGGCCCGCCTTTTTGAACATCAGTCAAGGTAATGTACATAGTGTATAGTAAAGCTATATATAATCATGGGACCGTTCAAATACAATGCTGATGCGAAATATTCAACTGGCCCATGTTG
Organism: Phymorhynchus buccinoides; assembly: GCA_017654935.2. Taxonomy (NCBI): domain Eukaryota; kingdom Metazoa; phylum Mollusca; class Gastropoda; order Neogastropoda; family Raphitomidae; genus Phymorhynchus; species Phymorhynchus buccinoides. Next base: position 47,065,770 of record CM065694.1, read on the forward strand.
TAATGAAAAGAAGAGCCTTTCATTCCATGTAACAATCAACGTCCATGGGGAGAGCTTTGATGTAGCAGTCCCTGACATGTTCAATGGGTACAAACTTCCCCCTGTGTGCGGTGATGCAGTGGTTCTCAAACCCCCACCAGTTCTATCAGAATCAGGTGAACTTCGCAGTTTGGTGTGCAACTACTGGCTGTGGTGTCTCCTACACTAACCATCTCAACCACCCTGATCCCCTTATGAAAGCTGTCTATAACTTTCATGTTTACTTCCAGACTCGCCGGATCCTCACTGAGCTTGGTGTTCCCCTTCCCACAGACAAGGTATTTCATGCGTATGGCAACCCGTATGACAAAAGAGCCTTTGAGCGCATCTGCAACGAGTTAGGGGTCTCCAGCAGTACAACCTGGAGGCAAAACTCTGACAAACATCTGTCAGTGTCAATGGAAAACTTCCAAAATTGAAGCAGTATTCTAAAGATGTGGTGTGTATGCCTCCTATTGAGGCAGGAGAACAAAGTACTGGTATACCAAAGAGTTCCCACTTCGCTGCAGGTTTGCGTGACCCTCAGGTTTTACGCCTGTCGGTCGTTTCAGGCAGTTCTCGGGGACCCTGTGCATCTGTCACAGTATATTGCTGCATCGAATCTGTTCTCACCATTTCTTTTATGCGCTGGTTTGGAAGTCTGAATGTAAGGAGTAAGAGAGCTGAGTGACATGGTGAATGTGTGTAGCAAGGTTGTGAGTGAAAGGCAAAAGTATCTGGAAGTGTTGTATACTGAGCGAGTGGTGTGAAAGGCCAAGGCCAATGTTCTTGCCCACCATTATGAACTTTTGCCGTCAGGACACAGGTATCAGACTCTCGAGCTGAAATGGCGGGCACAAAACTTTCATACCACGCTCTATCCATCTCTTAAATTCATGATTCATTTTAGTGTGTCTCTCTCTAAGTCCTTCTCATTGAATATTAACAGCCATCTGACTGCAGTAATTGTAATGTGCATTGATTGATGATGATGAGACGTATTCCAAATTTTGTTATTTGATTGACAGCTATCAGCTAATAATGGTTATTGATCTTCTCTCTCTGATGATGTGAAGTTTAGATTCAGACGTGAAGACATTGAAGTCTCACAGACGCGGTGACAAATGAATTAACACACCCAAACCGTCTTGGTGCTCTGCCACCAGAGATTCAAGTGTGCCTAAGGTTGAGATTTTACGCCACAGGCTCTTTGCAAAGTGCTGGTAGCGATTTAGTGTATGTGAGTCAGCCGACATCATTGAGAACGATCACTGCAGTGACTCAAGCTTTGTTGACACTGGTGCCTGAATGGATTCGATTCCCAAATCAGGCAGAAGCAAACGATCAAAAAACCAAATTCTTCGTGAAGGCAAGATATCCAAATGTCTTTGGATGTGTTCACGGCACTCACATCCCCATTCAACAGCCAATGGAGAACGAACACGAATTTGTGAACCGGAACAATGAGCATTCTATCAACGCAATGGTAAGAGCAATGATTCAATGGTGTTTAAATAATTTTTTTGTTTCCTTCCTTTACTATAAGTCAGTATTTGGAAGACAAGCCATATTCTCTACTTATATGCGTGTGTGCGCGCACACTGTCAATGCATTTGGTGTGGTTATGTACATGTATGTGTTCTGTTTTTCAAAAGTGTTCATAAGAGTGCACAAATGACAGCTAACAGTAACAGCCAGCCAACATCAATGAACCGCCTCGGCGCAATCTCTCCCAGTCAAAACAAATATAATTTTTAAAATCTGAAATTTGGGTAAAATTTGGGATGTGTGCCTTATACAAAGGTGCGCCTTATAGTCCAAAGAATACGGTTGTGTAATGTTCATTTTCTCACACAGAATTTCACATTTGCATATTATTGATTTTCAGATTTTCTCGCCACATGGCATCACGGCCTAGTATTGGCACCACCCCATCTACATCAAGAGCGGGTAGAACAGGTGGCAGAAGACGGCGGGGAAATACAACCTCTGTCTCTGTGACATCTGTCAGTGTCAATGAAAAGCTTCCAAAATTGAAGCAGTATTCCAAAGATGTGGTGTGTATGCCTCCAATTGAGGCAGGAGAACAAAGTACTGGTATACCTATACCCAAAAGTAAAGTACGGGAGGCCATGGGACCTGCAGGCCGAATAAAAACACTGAACTTCACCAACCACGACAGCATCATTGACCTCCGGAGCAATATCTCCAAGCTTTTCCAAAATCTGTACGACATTCCTGCGGGGGAAGTCATGGAGTTTCAATTCATAAGGTTGGTCATTCTTTCTTTGTAACTGCCAGTGGATAATAGACTTGCCATAATCATCCCTGTAAGTTACAACAGTACTACAAGTAATTCAAATGTGCATACGCCGTAGCAAGGCTGCAGTCATTTGATTGAGCAAAATTACGTGTTATCTTGGATTTTAGTGTTTTCATTTAAATATATATATAACAATAAATTATGAAGTCTACTATTGCTACATTTAATTCAGATGAAGAAATGGGAAATCTTAAGAAGTGTTTGTACAATGCTTGTTGAAGTTGTTCATATCATTTGAATAGACGTAAGTTTGAGTGAACCGAGGCCGAGAGCTGGCATGCTGCATTGTGTATTGATTGTATTTCTGACAGTGTCCTGAAAGGCCTCAGAAGACTGCATGCCTGCTCTGAGACGTCCTCGTTTCAATGGACACCTGAAGCTGTTGCCAGACTTGGGCAAGGCTGCGTCTACATTCTACCAGATGGGCGGCACCAACCTAAGGTACGCATTATTGGTATGTTTTTTGTACTACCTGTTCTGTGAGAAAGGGATTAAAATTATAGCCCTGTCGATAACTAAGGCCATGTCAGGGCTGTAACCACGTTAAATCTTACCATGTATACAGCATGATAACTTAGTAACCAAAATCGCTGTGACGTTAGACGAGGATGTCCCGCTTCTAAATACTTAGCATACTGATAACAATGGCTGCCTTGCCGGTGTTGGCACTGTTACAGAGACGGAATTTGCGCCGAGAAAGAATTTTCAGGGATATTAACCATCCGTTAGATCATTTTGATGATTTGGACCTTGTGTCTCGATTCAAGTTTCGACGAAATGGCATTTTCAGACTAACTGACTCAATTGAAAACAGCCTTCAATTGGCGAACCGAGGACACACGGTTCCCACTTCGCTGCAGGTTTGCGTGGCCCTCAGGTTTCACGCCTGTGGGTCGTTTCAGGCAGTTCTCGGGGACACTGTGCATCTGTCACAATATATTGCTGCATTGAATCTGTTCTCACCGTTTCTTTTATGCGCTGGTTTGGAAGTCTGAATGTAAGGAGTAAGAGAGTGCTGAGTGACATGGTGAATGTGTGTAGCAAGGTTGTGAGTGAAAGGCAAAAGTGTCTGGAAGTGTTGTATGCTGAGCGAGTGGTGCGAAAGGCCAAGCAGATAGCGACTGATGATAATCATGTTCTTGCCCACCATTATGAACTTTTGCCATCAGGACGCAGGTATCAGACTCTCAAGCTGAAATCACGGGCACAAAAAAACTTTCATACCACGTGCTATCCATCTCTTAAATTCATGATTCACACTCTCTCTCTCTCTCAGTCCATATTCTATCTTGTTTCTGATTGAATATTAAAGGCAGACCCCCCCCCCTGACCCACCCCCCACCCCCCCCCCAGTAATTCGTCCTCACGTACACAAACAATGGCAAAAAGTAAACCTCATACAAAGTCGTCCTCACGTACAAACCTCATGCAAAGTCGTCCTCACGTACATAAACAATTAAAGTAAACCTCATACAAAGTCGTTCTGACCTACGGCTATATTTCAGCGAACATTGGGAGCGCGCGACTGCGACCGGTTTCAACACCTCCACCCCCACTCCTGCCACCCACGATATTCCCTCCGTACTGGCCCATGAAATCGACACTCAGCTACGACGCTCGAGTAGTAACAGCGCAGCAGGCCTGGATGGAGAGACTTTCCGGGACTTAAAGGGGCAGTGGAACGAAAATACGGACTCTCTCCTCTTTCGTTTCAACAGAGTGCGCTCCACCTGCACCCCTGAGGATGGCTGGAACCACGCAGTCGTCACCCTCCTCCACAAAAAGAATGACCCCAAAGACCCCGCCAACTACAGACCCCTGGCAGTTGTTCCATCTGTCGCCAGACTGTACCACAAAGTCTGTAGTCAATGGCTCCACACATTCTTAAGGGATAACGACACACTGTCCCCTGTGCAAAAGGGCTTCATACCGGGGTGTCAAGGCCTGCAGGACCACGTGTTCTCCATCAAGAGGGAGATTTACAACTCCAAGTCCCTCTTTGTGGCCCTGCTCGACCTCCGTCAGGCCTATGACACAGTCCACCACCACGCCCTTCTACAACGCCTAGAGGAAATCAACTTGCCCGCCTGGTTCCGGCTCTACATCGGCCGCCTCTACACAAGGGCATCAGCCACCATTCGCTGCAAGAGGGGCACAAAAACACAGCCTGTCCCAATCCGGAGGGGCCTACTTCAAGGCTGTCCCCTTTCACCGACGCTCTTCAACATCGCTTTCGACCCTGCTCTACAGCCTGATGACTACCCGGACGTCACCATCAGGGCCTACGCCGACGATGTGGCGCTGACCTCTGCTTCGTTGCCCGCCATCCAGGATGCCGTGGCAGTGTTCCAGAGCATCATCGAGCCACACGGCCTGGCCCTCAACCCCAAGAAGTGCGTCCTTCTGCATGCAGTGGACGGGGAGCCTGTCCAATCTGACGCTCTGCTGAATATTGCAGGCTCCCCCATCAAACCAACAACAGAAGTGACTAAATATCTTGGTGTACCCCTCTTTGATGAAGATTCAGTGATTATGGACAAACTGTCAGAGAGCATCAGGAACTTATCTTCATCCTGCCTCTCCGACATAAGGAAGTTTTCATTGATGACAAGACGTTTGCTCCCAGACCATTTTTTCTGGTTGCAAAATTTCACGTGCTTGAAGGAGGAGACGCTCACCAGTCTGGACCAGCTCGTCACAGAAGCAATGTTGAGTTGGAGGCCTAGAGGGAAAGTCCCCCTCAAAGCAAGTCCAAAAAGGTTGGCTGGCTGGCTACAGACAATGGTTCTGTGGCGAGCTGGAGAACGACTGGAGATCGTGCCCTCCCAAAAAGTGTTGGTGTGTGTGAGCCCAATGGCTTTTATTTTATGTGGGTGGAACCTGTCCAAACAACGAGCTAACAGGTATGTAAAAGATATGTTTTTTTCAGACCCGATTGTTGACGTAGAAGAACCAAGAGTTTTGGTGTCAGGCTAGTTTGTCATTTTTGCCCAGCACACTGCCCCTTTAAACGACTATAGAGCACAGCACAAGTGGTAAAGTAGGACATGTATGTAGTAGTAGCTGCAACCACAAGTTATATCCTGTTTCCGTGCCTAGGCACAAGTAGGTGACGCCACGCTTGACCGAGTACAACAGCGCGAGTGTGTGTGTGTGTGTCGGTGTGTGTGTGTGTGTATCTGTGTGTGTGTGGGTGTGTCAATGAGTGTGTATGTGTGTGTGTGTCAGTGTGTGTGTATGTGTATGTGTGTATGTGTCTGGCTGTCTGTCTGAGTAACAACAGTCACCATTAACTATTATGTCGCTGTAATAGTATGTGTGTATAATACAATTTACATCCTGTTTCACAGCAGCACTAAAACTACAGTTTATCTACTGTCAGCATACAATTCAATGTCACTGTAAATCGGCGGCTAACTTTTGTCGCATTGAGAGTAGAGCCTCCTCTCTTCCTTGTCTGATCAGCTGGGTTTTTTCCTCCTGAGAAACTGCCCCCTTTCTGTCGTTTTTGGAGCGAATTTCTGCCTTCATTTTGTTGTACTTGTCTATTTCTGTCAAGATCAGTCTGAATTCTTCATCTGTCACTTTGTCATCTTGGAGGGCTGTAGAAATGTGGTCTGAGAGTGTATTCAGCTTTGATTCAGCCAGGGTTCGAATCTCGCCGTGTTTTTTGGCTTTGGCTTGTAATCGGCGAGAAACCCACTTGCATGCCACCCCAGATAGTCCACAGACCACTGCGGCTGCCTCCATTCCAACAACAATGGGAGCAGCTATAATGGTGGACAACAGGCCTACCCCCGCCCCACCCAAACCCAAGCTGACCATTATCAGTGCAGTGTCAATACCATCAACGATGTTTACCCCCCTGTGGTATTTCTTGTACAAGGAAGCTCGGAAGTCTCTCTCCTTTTCAAGCCAGAGTTTTAGCTCCGCTATTTGCTGTAGCCTGTGTTGGCCCGCTGTTAGTGCTGGCTCTTGTTCCTGTTGTGCCTGCGGCACATGTTGTTCCTGTGGCACATCAGCAGCAGGAATTTTTGGGTAAAGACTCATGATTACGGTAATGGGTTAAAGGCCAGCGTTTCTAAATAGGAAGTAGAGAGACCATGGATGCTGTAGTAGAGGCGCCGAAGTTTGAATTTGCTGAGGTACACTGTGCTGAGCATGAATCGGCCGATATTAACTTCTTTCTGAACCCCCCGCTGGCTCGAACGAATTATGGGCTCTTCTGCCCCTCCTCGAGGGATACGGATAGAGATGTTGAGAAGCTTCCCAGCAAGACTCTCAGGCCATTTTAGTTTCAACCCTTGAACAAGTGGGGTAAATTCATCAGTCGTACCCACAAGAATCACTTCAAACACGACAGTGGAGCTTGGTGCAAGGGTGAACTTGAATGCGCTAGCGAGTTTTAGGGTGGCAGATTTCTCACCCAGTATCAAATAGCCATGCTCTGCTGTCTCCTCAATAGTAACGTTTTTTCTCCGACCTGGGACATAGACCGCCAAGAGCTGACCCTTGTTTTGGATCTTTTTGACGGCAATGTTTTTTCCCAAATGAAGGTAGGGTGGGGCAGGCTTGATTTCAAGATGCCAGCCGCCCACAGCTGTGATCAAATCTGTGAACGGCCTCCAGCCCTGACCGGTGTACAGCAGACGGTAATGGCGATTGGCAATCACGTTTTGTATGGTTACATCATTCAGGTCCCCGAAATTCAGAGGGTCTGGCTCAGGGGGTGTAAGGGGGAGCTCAACCCACTTATAAACCCCTCCAGTCAGCTGGAAGATATACAGCTTGTTTTCTCTTCCAGGCTGTCCAAAGCCTTCCGTGTCTCCAAGGTCAGAAAGCGCAGTTGTTGCACAGGCTTTAACAGTATGGGTTCCAGGTCCACCTGCATCAACCATTATTCTGGTAAATGTTTACCACGCGGAACAAGATGTAGAACAACGCTCACGTAATCAACAGATAGCATTTTTCTATTACTGTCTAAAACCTGAACAGTCACCTGCGGGATCACACCTGCTGCCAGTCTTTTGTACAGCCGGGTGGGGAAGGAGACTGTTCGGCCACTGCCACACTTTTCGTTTTCCACAGCCACAGAACGCAGCAGTGTGCTTGGCTTGTCATTGAGGAAGTTGTCTGAAGTGGAAAGTTCCCTCAGGTGAACAAATAACTCACGGTGGATTGCCAGATTAGGAAGGCTCGCCGCAAGGAGAACCTTGCCTGATGCCACGTCTGGAAGTGCAAACCCTAAAGTCTCCCTCAACCCCTCTGAAAGCGAAATGGACTTCCCTGAAGTGGAGATTTTCAGATGCCCTGTCGGTGTGTATAGGCTCAAAGATGCCCCATGTGGTTGGAATAAATGCTCATCTAGCTCGCACACATTATAATAGCCATCGGGTATAGTGACGTGCTTGCCATCAACTTCAAACTGGTGGTTTTTTAGGGCACTACTGATGTTGTACCAGCGAGGATAGTATGTAAGTTCACAGAGAGCAATCCAGAATTTGCCGTCCATGTTTTCAACACACCTAGGGAGGCCCACAGGCCCGCCTTTTTGAACATCAGTCAAGGTAATGTACATAGTGTATAGTAAAGCTATATATAATCATGGGACCGTTCAAATACAATGCTGATGCGAAATATTCAACTGGCCCACGTTGTGATGAAAAGAAGAGCCTTTCATTCCATAGGCTGTATGTGACAATCAACGCCCAGGGGGAAAGCTTCGATGAGGCAGTCCCTGACATGTTCAATGGGTACAAACTTCCCACTGTGCGCGGTGATGCAGTGGTTCAGCAGTGGTTCTCAAACCCCCACCAGTTCTATCAGAATCAGGTGAACTTCGCAGTTTGGTGTGCAACTACTGGCTGTGGTGTCTCCTACACTAACCATCTCAACCACCCTGATCCCCTTATGAAAGCTGTCTATAACTTTCATGTTTACTTCCAGACTCGCCGGATCCTCACTGAGCTTGGTGTTCCCCTTCCCACAGACAAGGTATTTCATGCGTATGGCAACCCGTATGACAAAAGAGCCTTTGAGCGCATCTGCAACGAGTTTGGGGTCTCCAGCAGTACAACCTGGAGGCAAAACTCTGACAAACATCTGTTAGTGTCAATGGAAAACTTCCAAAATTGAAGCAGTATTCTAAAGATGTGGTGTGTATGCCTCCTATTGAGGCAGGAGAACAAAGTACTGGTATACCTATACCCAAAAGTAAAGTACGGGAGGCGATGGGACCTGCAGGCCGAATAAAAACACTCAACTTCACCAACCACGACAGCATCATATTGACCTCCGGAGCAATATCTCCAAGCTTTTCCAAAATCTGTACGACATTCCTGCGGGGGAAGTCAATGGAGTTTCAATTCATAAGGTTGGTCATTCTTTCTTTGTAACTGCCAGTGGATAACAGACTTGTTTTTATTTATATATATATATAATAAGAAATTATGAAGTCTACTATTGCTACATTTAATTCAGATGAAGAAATGGGAAATCTTAAGAAGTATTTGTACAATGCTCGTTGAAGTTGTTCATAGCATTTGAAGAGACGTAAGTTTGAGTGATCCAAGGCCAAGAGCTGGCATGCTGCATTGTGTATTGATGCTATTGATTGTATTTCTGACAGTGTCCTGAAAGGCCTCAGAAGACTGCAAGCCTGCTCTGAGACGTCCTCGTTTCAATGGACACCTGAAGCTGTTGCCAGACTTGGGCAAGGCTGCGTCTACATTCTACCAGATAGGCAGCACCAACCTAAGGTATGCATTATTGCTATGTTTTTTGTACTACCTGTTCTGTGAGAAAGGGATTAAAATTATAGCCCTGTCAATAACTAAGGCCATGTCAGGGCTGTAACCACGTTTAATCTTACCATGTATTACAGCATGATGATAACTTAGTAACCAAAATCGCTGTGACATTAGAGGGGGTCCCGCTTCTAAATACTTAGCATACTGATAACAATGGCTGCCTTGCCGGTGTTGGCACTGTTACAGACGGAATTTGAGGCGACAAAGAATTTTCAGGGATATTAACCATCCGTTAGATCATTTTGATGATTTGGACCTTGTGTCTCGATTCAAGTTTCGACGAAATGGCATTTTCAGACTAACCGACTCAATTGAAAACAGCCTTCAATTGGCGAACCGAGGACACACAGTTCCCACTTTGCTGTAGGTTTGCGTGACCCTCAGGTTTCACGCCTGTGGGTCGTTTCAGGCAGTTCTCGGGGACACTGTGCATCTGTCACAGTATATTGCTGCATTGAATCTGTTCTCACCGTTTCTTTTATGCGCTGGTTTGGAAGTCTGAATGTAAGGAGTAAGAGAGTGCTGAGTGACATGGTGAATGTGTGTAGTAAGGTTGTGAGTGAAAGGCAAAAGTGTCTGGAAGTGTTGTATGCTGAGCGAGTGGTGCGAAAGGCCAAGCAGATAGCGACTGATGATAATCATGTTCTTGCCCACCATTATGAACTTTTGCCATCAGGACGCAGGTATTGGACTCTCAAGCTGAAATCACGGGCACCAAAAAATTTCATACCACGTGCTTTCCATCTCTTAAATTCATGATTCACTTTACACTCTCTCTCTCTCTCTCAGTCCATATTCTATCTTGTTCTGATTGAATATTAACAGCTATCTGACTGCAGTAATTGTAATATGTATTGATTGTTGATGAGATGTATTCCAAATTTTTTTATTTGATCGACTACTATAAGTTAATAATGGTTTTTGATCCTCTCTCTCTCTCTCTGTGACTCTCTCAGGTCCCCTGTCGCCCTTTTCAGACGTCTTTTAGGGTCTCTTCCTTAATCCGTGCCTTTTAGGCTCCAGATAGGTCGACTCAGTACTAAAAATAACCTACTGGTTCCTTGTCAAATGTGCTATGTGACGGTGATATTCCAAGTGGAAGATTTATCAGTTTTATGTGGAATTTGTGCGATGTTACTTTTTGCCTTTTCTTCTTCTTTTGAAACATGGACTCCATTGAACTATACATATATATATATATATATATGGGGTGTCTTGTGCTACGATCCAAACAATGGCTCTATCTAGCCCTGTAGGCCTGCATAACATCTGTGAAGGGTTAGCGCAATGGAGACAAGTGGACATTCAGTGGCTGGATCAGCTGGGCAGTAGCTCTGCTGACCACACATTAACCCAGTGTAGTGAACCAGCAGTGGTGTTCTTAGTCAAAGTGTGGTGTAACTAGAAGACCCTGCTTATACCCTCCCCCTCCCCCACCATGCCTTACCTCCCCACTGTAAACAATGCGGTTGACCCGTTGTGGTGTTTCATTATTTCTAACATTGTGGGTCTAGATGCCCTTTGAGGCTTGGCGGTCTCTGCAGCTCGCACCATCAACCTTCTCTTTTCTCACAATTTCAATGTTTTATACTAGTTCTTCTCCAGTCACACTGGTTTATTTTTAACTTTACATAAAAATGTAAGCCTGTTCCCATGGCAAAAAGAATAACAACGTGCTCTATGTGCGTAAGAGATAGAGGTGAAAACATTTGCCCAACTTTAAGACCCACAACAGGTCACTTTCGACGGGGTACCAGCCAACCTCCCCTATTGGCGATATGCTACAATAGAAAGATGCTGTCAGCACCTAAAACCCGATGATGTGGAGTCCACCCTGATTGAAAGAACAAAACAGGACAAAGATACTATAACCATTCCAACCAATCTGGTCAAGCCTTTGCCACACAATCTATGGCACATCCAAATTCATACATACTTAGAAGAGGACAAAGTGCTAACTTTTCATATATATTATACCACCAACAAATTCCTTATACTGGAAGCTAAGAGAATTTAACAAACTCATCTTGTAGACTATCTGGTGAAGTGTGAAGTGACTGCTGAGACAGCTTTTGATGCGTTAGTTAGGGCGGCTGCTTTAGTGTCCGAGTCAGCTGAACAAGGCCTGACCGCCATTTCAGACATCACTCCGTCGCCACAGCAACTTGCCATTGATGACAGCACCCTGTCACCATGATAAGTGGCCGTTGAACACAGCGACGAATCTTAGTCGTCGTCTTCTTCCTCTCTCCCAGACGAGAATCCTTCACCCCCACTCCCCCAACCCTCCCCAGATGATCGCCCAACCTCCCACCACCCGAAACCCTGTCATCGCTCTCCCGGGACAAAGGAGGAGTCCTGATTACATGCAGATGAGTAAGGGCAAAGTAGTGACAGTGGTGGAGGGCACATGACTGTGCCATACATAGTGTAATGTTCATTTTCTCACACACAATTTTACATTTGCATTTATTGATTTTTAGATGCCTTCTCGCCACATGACATCACAGCCTAGTATTGGCCTCACCACATCTACATCAAGAGTGGGTAGAACAGGTGGCAGAAGAAGGCAGGGAAATCCAACTTCAGTGTCTCTGTGACGTCTGTGTCAATGGAAAGCTTCCAAAATTGAAGCAGTATTCTAAAGATGTGGTGTGTATGCCTCCTATTGAGGAAGGAGAACAAAGTACTGGTATACCTATACCCAAAAGTAAAGTACGGGAGGCGATGGGACCTGCAGGCCGAATAAAAAGACTCAACTTCACCAACCACGACAGCATCATTGACCTCCGGAGCAATATCTCCAAGCTTTTCCAAAATCTGTACGACATTCCTGCGGGGGAAGTCATGGAGTTTCAATTAATAAGGTTGGTCATTCTTTCTTTGTAACTGCCAGTGGATAATAGACTTGCCATAATCATCCCTGTAAGTTACAACAGTACTACCAGTAATTCAAATGTCCGTACGCCGTAGCAAGGCTGCAGTCATTTGATTAAGCAAAATTACGTGCTATCTTGGATTTTAGTGTTTTCATTTAAATATATATATATAACAATAAATTATGAAGTCTACTATTGCTACATTTAATTCAGATGAAGAGATGGGAAATCTTAAGAAGTGTTTGTACAAATACTACAATGCTTGTTGAAGTTGTTCATATCATTTGAATAGACGTAAGTTTGAATGATCCAAGGCCAAGAGCTGGCATGCTGCATTGTGTATTGATGCTATTGATTGTATTTCTGACAGTGTCCTGAAAGGCCTCAGAAGATTGCATGCCTGCTCTGAGACGTCCTCGTTTCAATGGACACCTGAAGCTGTTGCCAGACTTGGGCAAGGCTGCGTTTACATTCTACCAGACGGGCGGCACCAACCTAAGGTACGCATTATTGGTATGTTTTTTGTACTCCCTGTTCTGTGAGAAAGGGATTAAAATTATCGCCCTGTCGATAACTAAGGCCATGTCAGGGCTGTAACCACGTTAAATCTTACCATGTATTACAGCATGATGATAACTTAGTAACCAAAATCGCTGTGACATTAGAGGAGGGGGTCCCGCTTCTAAATACTTAGCATACTGATAACAATGGCTGCCTTGCCGGTGTTGGCACTGTTACAGAGACGGAATTTGCGCCGAGAAAGAATTTTCAGGGATATTAACCATCCGTTAGATCATTTTGATGATTTGGACCTTGTGTCTCGATTCAAGTTTCGATGAAATGGCATTTTCAGACTAACAGACTCAATTGAAAACAACCTTCAATTGTCGAACCGAGGACACACGGTTCCCACTTTGCTGCAGTTTTACGTAGCCCTCAGGTTTTACGCTTTACAAAACTGGCATTTGCAGACTCTTTAGTTGCTGCCGGCTAGGCTTCCAGAGGCGGGAAATGCGAATGACTCAACCTCTTGGAAGCACCAGAAACAAGTGGGAAAACAGAGTGGAATTTGTGCTCCGTATGTTTTCGTCCACTGCTTCTAAACAGACTTTCGATTTGCCAAACATTTTGGTGTGAGCATACATAGGTGTGTGGTGAACAGCATTGTGTGAACAGTGATTCGAACCAAAAGCTAGTTGTGGTGTAATTAGTGTTAATTAATAAACCACGCTTTGTGTACATTATAGCAGTCAGGGTTGGAATAGAACAGCAGTGCGCGCTATTTTAAAGGCCTAGGTTTTTCCCTCAGTACCACAGATTTATGTGGCATTTTCCTCGGCGTGTTCTGTCTAAAGTAGCCAGTGTTGATAAGTGTGCTTTTACATATAAGTTCTAGAGTCATCTTGTGTTTAAAGTGTGTAGTTAGTTAGGTGCTCAGTCGAACGGTAGCTGAGCAATTTAAATTGAAAGACAACTAGTGTCAGTGTGTAGTTTCTCCACAGCACAAAGCAAAGAGGAACACTCTTTACTAGGCTATACTCTTCAAGCCACCAAGCCTTGCTGCACTGCTGCGCGCGTGTGTAGTAAGCAAGCTGCCAGCGACCAAATAGAACTTTGGCTGTAGCAGCCCACCTGTGAAATCCTGCCTGCGTGCTACCTTTGCTGCCGCGTGAAGTCTTGCTACGGTCAAGGAATGGGAGGGAGGGATGGATGGGGAAGGAAGGAGATGCAAAAGAGGAGGAGGTGAGTGGGTTTCATAACGCATATGTGGGAACTAAACGATCCAAATTGAACGGCCGTGGTGGGTCATTTCAGGCAGTTCTCGGGGACACTGTGCATCTGTCACAATATATTGCTGCATTGAATCTGTTCTCACCGTTTCTTTTATGCGCTGGTTTGGAAGTCTGAATGTAAGGAGTAAGAGAGTGCTGAGTGACATGGTGAATGTGTGTAGCAAGGTTGTGAGTGAAAGGCAAAAGTATCTGGAAGTGTTGTATGCTGAGCGAGTGGTGCGAAAGGCCAAGCAGATAGCGACTGATGATAATCATGTTCTTGCCCACCATTATGAACTTTTGCCATCAGGACGCAGGTATTGATTCGACTCTCAAGCTGAAATCACGGGCACAAAAAACTCTCATACCACGTGCTATCCATCTCTTAAATTCATGATTCACTTTACATTTTCTCTCTCTCTCTCTCTCAGTCCATATTCTATCTTGTTCTGATTGAATATTAACAGCTATCTGACTGCAGTAATTGTAATGTGTATTGATTGTTGATGATGAGATGTATTCCAAATTTTGTTATTCGATTGACTGTTAATAATGGTTTTTGATCCCCCCTCTCTCTCTCTCGCAGGCCGGTCACCCGTCGCCCTTTTCAGACGTCTTTTAGGGTCTCTTCCTTAATCCGTGCCTTTTAGGCTCCAGATAGGTCGACTCAGTACTAAAAATAACCTGGTGGTTCCTTGTCAAATGTGCTATGTGACGGTGATATTCCAAGTGGAAGATTTATCAGTTTTATGTGGAATTTGTGTGATGTTAGTTTTTGCTTTTTCTTCTTCTTTTGAAACATGGACTCCATTTAACTATATATATGTGGTGTCTTGTGCTACGATCCAAACAATGGCTCTATCTAGCCCTGTAGGCCTGCATAACATCTGTGAAGGGTTAGGGCAATGGAGACAAGTGGACATTAAGTGGGTGGATCAGCTGGGCCCTAGCTCTGCTGACCACACATTAACCCAGTGTAGTGAACCAGCTGTGGTGTTACTAGTCAAAGTGTGGTGTAACTAAAAGACCCTGTTTATATACCCCACCCCTCCCCCGCCATGCCTCACCTCCCCACTGTAAACAATGTGGTTGACCCGTTGTGGTGTTTCATTATTTCTAACATTGTGGGTCTAGATGCCCTTTGAGGCTTGGCAGTCTCTGCAGCTACGCACCATAAACCTTCTCTCTTCTCACAATTTCAATGTTCTATATTAGTTCTGCAGTCACGCTGGTTTATTTTTAACTTTACCAAAAAATGTAAGCCTGTTCCCATGACAAAAAGAACAAAAACGCACCTTATGTGCATAAGACATGGAGGTGAGAAAATTTGCCAAACAGGTTGTAAACAGGTCTGCCATGGGCCTGACCACAGCACCTGCCACGTTCCAGCGACTGATGCAATCCACCATGTCGGACTTCAAGGTTTCAAGGCATAAAAAGAACTTTATGGTTTAGAGGGGTTCCTGCCATCCGAAAAGGAGATCATTCAAAACACTGATTGGACCATCTCATCAGAACCTACTTTCAATTTGAAAGATTTCTTCAAAGAACTGTTAGTGTTACGGGATGGTTTGGATCAAGTCAAGTCATCAATTTATTTACAGCCCTGTCAACTACTGAGGCCATATCAGGGCTGTCACCACGTTAAAAACTGATCATGCGACGTTAGCTCTTACCAGTTCACTCCCTTAGCTATCAGTAAATATCGTGCGTAGATAAAAGTGACCAGCTCCTGGGGAAATATGAAACCCTCAGACAGTCCCAACGATAGTGGGAAAACTCTCTTCTACCACAGCATTGATGTGGCCACACAGTTACCGGAATAGCTGCCTGTGCTATTCAAAGACTGAATGGTACAGAACCCTGGCGTGCCCGAGCTCAAGCGGCCCAACAATTACGGACAGCTGGAGTTCACAGTTGAGCTGATAAAACAACTGGGAGGCATTGATGACAACGCAGAGGTGCCCCTGTGCAGGCTCACGACCAGCAGACAAACACCGAAACCACAAATTGCTCTACAGAACACCGATTCCCCTGGTGAATGTTGGCATAAGACAAATGCTAGTGGCAACATACCTTGCATCACATTCCAGAAAAAGGGCAGGCATATTTGTTCTCCTCACTGCTCCAATCATGCACTGCAAATGTATGCCTTGCTCTTTGGTTTCAACTTGGTTGTATCATTTACACATTGGACTGTAGGTGTTTTTTTATCTTGTTAATTTTTTGCTCCTTTTGTTGCCTTCTTTTTTCCTCCTTTTGCTATACTTGCTGTTTGCTGGTTTGTCTATGATGATAAAGGCGCGTTCGCCAAAATATCCAGTAAGTTTTGTTTCGTCTCTTGTGAATAAAATAACGTCACTTTACACTTGTCGTGTAGTTGTTTGTTTGTTGTATGCACTGCAATCTCGAGGCAATGATTAGTGACATGTTTAGTGGCTGTGGTTTCAGCTGTTCTTGCCACCCAAGAAGTTGGTACAGTATACAGTGGAACCTCCTTCTTTGTAAGTATTAAAATTACCTCCCTTGAAGGGATAAGACCTCATTTTTGGATGATTTTTGGCTCACGTCGTTTTTTAAAACAAAGTGAGTCTATAGTATCGTACATGTTCAGTTATGTGTCTGTGTGTGTGTGTGTATGTGTGTGTGTGTGTGTGTGTGTGTGTCCGTGTGCCCCGACCTTTAACCTTAACTCAAACCTTAACGTTGTCATTTTCTCTAAACATATAAGGCGTTAGAGGGTTAAAGTTAGCAGGATACTTGATTTTGACGTGAGCCTTCAAGTCACGACGATCAAAGCAGTCAGATACATTGATAAAGAACAAAATAAAGATAATCATTTGTTGCAGAGATTACTGTTGTGCAACCTTTAACCTTGACTCAGTCACACTCTTCAAACTAAAGAAGACTCTCACTCTCCACTGAAACTTTAACGTTGTCATTTTCTCCAAAAAAACATAAGATGTTAGAGGGTTAAAGTTAGCAGGATACTTGATTTTGACGTGAGCCTTCAAGTCATGGCGATCAAAGCAGTCAGATACATCGGTAAGGAACAAAAGAAAGAAAATCATTTGTTGCAGAGATTACTGTAACTGTTGTGTTGTACCGAGTAGGAGATACATACTGGAAAGAAGACTCTCAGGATATACAAAAACGTCTTTAAAAAGAAACACAAGACTTCAGGTGTGTACAAATAGGTACATTTTAACAACGTTAACTCATATTTTCTGTAACAAATAGATACATCTATTTGTACCGAGTGTGGCGCGTTGACGGCCCGTTTGTTTCGTTTTGGAGCGTCTGTGACAACGGTTGTTCGTGTTCGTTCGCGCATCGTGTCTGCGCTGAAATACTTTTACCGCACTTCCGGCGTTTATTTGCACACACAAAGTCTAGGCTAGAGATCATGTCTTCATAATGAAGACTACGTACCTGACATTTAGCCCACATTCATTTCAGTCTTGAAAAAAAATATACGGAAAATCCAGTGTTCTCTCCTTCGACGTAAGAATCCAGATCATAATCCGATCGGCGATGCTTAGGAGCCAAGGCCTAGGTGACGTGCGTGACTCGGCCGGGCTTGACCTTAGCCTAGGACTAAAGTATCTTATAGAAATGCAGATGATGCGGAACAAGATTTATTCGCATGAACACTCAGTTTAAAACAGTAACAGATCAGGAGTAGGGCCTTACGAATTCCGCATCTTCATTTTCCTAGTAGATGTCCTGTAGGCCTGTATTATAAGGTTGTTGTTATTTGGGAAAATTCGCTTGTCCTCGAATCACAATGGCGTCTGCCGGCCGCGCGTGCTATCTGCGTGAGTAAATTATCCTTCTTCTTCTTCAAGTTGGGGATGTTTATCATGCCCCGCACTCACCGGTCTTCATTCAGACCATTAATAGCGCACAGGATGCGTGCTATGTGAATTCGTGTCATCCATCCCACCGGCACACACGACCTGACATGTACTGGGGTTCAAAGGATTATGCAGCGCAGGAAAAACAAAAACAACAATAATAATAAGTCTAGACAAATAAGAGGATGTGCACGACCTGGCACCCCTGGCTATTCCGATAATACCCAGTCGCACATGGGGGCGGGTGGGGTGGGGTGGGGGGGGGGGGGGGGGTGACAAAAACAAAAACTGTAGGGGGGGGTAGTAGTGCTTTTTAGTCAGGGAGCTTCAGCACCTTCGAAACTTAAAAAGTTGTTTTTGAAGATGATTCGTGCTACAGCATGACAAAAACCAAGCCATCAGTAGGCCTACGTTGAAAGCGTTCACCACAATTACTGGGAGCTGCTGTGGCGCAGTTGGTAAGAGTCGCTGGCTCGTAATCCGTCAAGTTTGCGAGTGTGTGGGTTCGAATCCAGCTGGGGTCGCAGTGGTGTGTCCTTGGGAAAGGCACTTTACTCCTATTTTCCTCACTCCACCCAGGTGTAAAATGGGTACCTGACGTCAGTTGGGGAAAAAGTCCTTCGGATGAGACTTAAAACTGAGGTCCCGTGTGCGAACGCATGCACAGATCTCTTGCGCACACGTTAAAGCCCATTCCACTAATCGGTAGGAGACAGGGGCAGGATAAACATCCCCAATAGGAAGAAGAAGAAGAGATTGCTTCATGGCGGACTCGCATGTCTCGAGGGTTAGCTTGTGTGTGTGTGTGCGGGCGTGTGTGCATGCGCCCTATGTGTGTGAGAGAGAGGTCATTTGAACTTTTTATTCTGTTAGGCTCGACATAATTCAGTTCCACTACTAGTCTATTGTCACTCACACACCCTACACAAATTTGTTGTTTAATTATTTTAGCTTATACCACATCCTGAATTTGACGCATAAAACTGAAACTCAGACAGAGAGTGTGGAAACAATACTAACTAGGCCTACATCTTATAAGCCTACTGCTAGGCCTAAGGAAAAGTAGGCCTAACTATAGAGCATACATTATTCCTTTCCAACACACACACACTGCCTCCAACACATAGGCTAGGCCTAGCAGTCTCTGCCCATCGACGTCTCGCGCACCGGTTGCTTTCCTTTGCATCGCGTGGAAGAAAGTATAGCGCATGCGCACATGTCAGCATTATCGGGGGATTTCAAAGTACTTAGTTCCGATACAATGTATGAAATCAAAGGTGACGTCTGACCTGTGAATAGAGGTCAAACGTCTGACATAATCAACATAGCCGCTATGAATTACTCCCCTGGGCATTAAACAGTTGTGTATGACTTTAAACTCGTCTAGTTCCCTCTACCACACCCTACCCCCCCACACCCCTTTTTAAAATCTCATAAACATTCATCTGCATAGCAAACAGTCTGTCTAAGAATACTCAAATTATCCCTGTTTGTTTGTTTTCGGATCTCTCTTCTCCCCATAATTGATATCTCATCAGTTCACTTTTTACAGTATCCTTGCTGAACTTATTTGCTTTCTTTTTCATACTAACCCCTAAAGTGCAGCAGAATCTTCAACGTGATGAAGTTGGCTGCCTATGGTGAAGAAGAAGACAAGGAAAGATCAACGACTCACTCTGTTTTTTAAGAGGGAACACAACCGATCCCAGGGATCGGGTCTTTTTTGCTAGAAAATATCTGCCTCCTTCAAAAATAATCCAAAATGGGGTCTTAAGGGAGGGGTCTTGTATTTTTTATTACAAAGGAGGTAATTTTAATAGTTAGAAAGGGGGGCAATATTTCAGAAGTTAAGTAGGTCATATGTGGGAAGGAGTCTTATAATGGGAAATGTTATAAAGGAGTTTCTATTGTACTTAATTGTACATTTGTTAATGGTTTAGGCTTTAATTATTAAACAGTTTGTTTGGTTTTTAATAAGTAAAGTTTAACTCTACTATAGTTTAAGTCTACTGTAGTGTTAAACATAAATTTCATCTTATTTTTTTTACAGTATGGGTGACTGGGAAGCTCTGACTGGAGGTGGGACATCAGTGCGACTGGGACTCTATGAGGCTTCAGGAGAGAGCTGTCTGCATGCTGTAGATCCAGCGATTCTCATTTGGTTAGGTGAGTGAGCACTAACATTTGCACGCACAGGGTTCTGTTAAAAGTGAACATTCTGTGCTTGACTGGTAAACAAAAATGGGCCAAACGAATTGAAACTGTCCGTTACCAGGATGGACAATATCAGGAAAGGGTGGGAGAGCGAGTTCACCAAAGCAACACGTTAGGCC
Source organism: Phymorhynchus buccinoides (assembly GCA_017654935.2). Lineage (NCBI taxonomy): Eukaryota > Metazoa > Mollusca > Gastropoda > Neogastropoda > Raphitomidae > Phymorhynchus > Phymorhynchus buccinoides. Next base: position 47,085,761 of record CM065694.1, read on the forward strand.
TAGCCTGCTCTACTTAGGCCTGGTCTATTTTTTTATTATTTTTGCTCTGAAGTCCATTTTTCACCCTTACACCTTTTCCTCCAACCCCTACTCTATTATTTTAAAAGTAAAAGCGCATTGTGATGATAGCTTAAAGGGATGGGAGTATACCTAGGACGTGGTGTTTATTAGTGAGATGACCTTTGGCTCCCATTACCCAATTCATGTAGTGTTAAGGGTAACACGCTGTCTGGATTTCAGACAGAGATCTAGGTTCAAATCCTGGCAGGAATCATAAGAGCCTGGTTATCTCACTTTTCTTTTTACTCCCAATTCCATACCTAACTTTCTCTGACACTCATATTCTTCACTGCCATTAAAAAAGCATTTTAAGTTCCTCTCGTCTTTCCACTCTTTTGTTTCCCCACAAACATTACCTATGGTTAGTTGTTGTCGAAGGGGGGTGGGGGTCGGGTGGGGGGTGGAGAGGGAGAATTTTTTTTTTTAAATGCTGACTGCTGTTGAGATAGCCTCTCGCAGAGACTCTTTTTGTGCAATAAACAGAATCACTTCACATGTTATATTTTTCTTAGTATGCATGATTTTATTGATGTCCTAATTTGAGCAAGTCATTGACATATCCTGTAACATTCCAGTGTTAGTATAACTGCATTAACAGTATATCTATTCTAACCAAACCAACATAATAATAAATAGTATGCGTAATTAACGCTAACTGCATTAACATTATATATTCTAACCAATGCCAACATAATAATAAATAGTAATACAAATAGTATTCACCTTTACATAAAATTAAGACAGAATGTATGCATTACACTCTGATAGTCTGAACCTTGATTTAAATTTTCAATTCACAAACTTTTATAGGGAACCATTGGAAATCTTCATTGTACTATTACTAAACTGATTGGAAAACACAAATTTACTCTCATTGGATTTGCATAGCTACATTAGTGACATTGAGTTAGTAAGTTAGAGGGTTTTGGTGGGGGTTTGTGTGTGGTTTTTACGTATCTAAAGCATTCTCTCTATAGTAATCAAAATTAGACGTGAGCCTTGAAGGCTTCGCCTCTTGTTTTAAGGTCTTATAAGGGAGTTACCACTGTATTCCTGAAACTGACAGGACCCATACCATGATAATGCTGTTGTAAACCTGACTTTCTGGAAATTTGGTTTTATTCGCCGTGTTTATTGTTTATTTCATCTTCATGTGTTTGTGTGAGTGTAGCGTTTTGATGCTTTAGAGTTCAATTTAACCCTTCAGTTTGAAAGATTTCTTTTTAAAAAACTGTTATGCGATGGTTTGGATCAAGTCAGTGAAGTCTATGTCATGTTTGTAGCCCTGCGGAATACTAGCCATATCAGGCTGTCACCAATTAAATCTGATCATGTAGTATTAAAACAAATATAAACTAACAAGTATAATAAAGAAAGATTTTGTCAGGATTGCTTCACCTTTCATTGCTAGACTTTTCTAGGATTAGTATTTACCCCCTGCTGACAGCAATCCCGCGACCTGGCAGTTCAGCACCTATATAGGTTATTTTATGTTACAGACTCATTAACGAACGAACATATTCTATCAGTCCCCCACCCTCCCACACTATCTGGATGTCCGTCACCCCTTTTCTCCCACACCACAGCACCCCTGAAGCTGCTGGCCAGCTCTGTCTGAAGAAGACTTAGAAAAGCTCCTCTCGTCCCCGCCCCGAACACAATCCCTCCACCTCCCCCACCCTTCCGCATGCAATCTACACGATTAGATTAAAATTAATCGCACCCGTCGACACTAAGGGCCATGTCAGGGCTGTCGACACGTTAAATCTTATCAGTTTTAAATCTACACCCCCTTCCACCAACCAACTAGGGACCAGCTTTGAACCCCACCATATCACCGCACCCCCGTACTGAACACCACTTCATTGACCAATGACTCCCCACTGCCCAAACCAAATCAAATCCCTGACCACTGACGCTACCCCTCCCCTCTCCACACTCATGGACCGCATCACCGTTTAACCCAGACCCAACCCTTCACCTCCACACACCGGAGACACCCCAACAGACCTTTCTTTCACGACCTCTACCGACATTCAACCATCCCCTTACCTGTGACCTTTACAAATTCCAATGACAATGATTGGGTGTACCAATGACCAAATACCCAACCCCACGGAACATTCCTACACCTTCTTTTCACCTCGGCTATCCTCCACCCCCTACCTCTGACCTCCACATCCCCTCACAACACTCCCCCCCCCCCCCCCCCCCGAGTCCTCTCCAAAAAATTCCCCCAAAAAAATAACCCACCATATCCCCTGTCTCCCTGATTTCCATTCTCTCCTCACATATGCGACATCTATGAACAAAACAAAACCCAGACCAACACTGTCAAGCACATTGACTTGTTTTTGTTTTCCCAATGACGAATGACATAAGTTTTTCTTGACGTCATAACATGAGATCATAAGATTCTTAGGTCGGGGAGCTGAGGCAGAGAGGAGGAGAAGGTTGTCCTATGTTCACATCCATCTCCCAACAAAATGTAGCCTACTTTGTAAATCTTATATAAAAAAAGTAAAATGTTTTCAATTGACATCCTCCTACCTGTAGACGAAGTGGGAACTGTGTAGCTGTCTATCGCTGAAATAAGTTTGATGAAACATCGTCTATGGCCTCCATATGAGTTGATAATTAGTGATTACTCATCACATAATTACAATTGAGTTAGACTTGTGGGATTCTGAGACTTTTGTTCTGAGACTAAATAAAAAATAACGCGCAGACTATCTTCTCGTGTTGAGTGAA
>CM065694.1:47089071-47181571 GCA_017654935.2 Phymorhynchus buccinoides
AGCGACTGATGGCATGTTCTTGACCAACCATTATAGAACTTTGCCCATCAGGACGCCAGTACTTGGACTTTCTCAAGCTGAAACCATGGGCACAAAAAAACTTTCATACCACATGCTTCCATCTCTTAAATTCATGATTCACTTTACTTTCTCTCAGTCCAGATTCTATCTGGTTTGATTTGAATATTAACAGCTATCTGGAACTGCAGTAATGTAATGTGTATGATTGTTGATGAGATGGTATTCAAAAATTTTAATTTGATTGACTACTATAAGTAATTAATGGTTTTTGATCCTCTCTCTGACTCTCTCAGGTCGCCCGTCGCCCTTTTCAGACGTCTTTTAGGGTCTCTTCCTTCATTCCGTGAATTTGAGGCTCCAGATAGTGGGGCGATCAGCTGGGCCCTAGCTCTGCTGAACCACACATTAATCCAGTGTAGTGAACCAGCTGTGGTGTTTCTTATCAAAGTGTGTGGTAACTAAAAGACCATGTTATACTCTCCCACGCCATGCCTCACCTCCCACTGTTGAACACAATGGGGTTGAACCGTTGTGTTTCATTTTTCTAACATGGTGGTCCTAGATGCGTTTGAGGCTTGCGGTCTCTGCAGCTACGCACATATAAACCTCCTCTCTCTCACAAAGTCAAACGTTCTCATATTAGTTCTTCGCAGTCACACTGGTTTATTTTTAACTTTAATAAAAATGTAAGCCTGTTCCCATGGCAAAAAAGATAAAAACACAACCCCTATTGCGTAACAGATGGTAGGTGGTGAGAAAAATTGCCACAACTTGAAGACCCACAACATGTACTTTTGACAGGGTTGGTACCAGCCAAACTCCCTATGAAGTATTGGCGATACCGATATAATAGAAAGATACTGGTCAGGCACCTAAAACCCGGATGATGTGGGTCCACCCTGATGAAAGAACAAAAAACAGGACAAAGATACTATAACCATCCAACCAATTGGTCAAGCCTTTCGCCCACATCAATCTATGGCAAATCCAAATTCATACATACGTAGAAGAGGCAAAGTGCTAAACTTTTATATACATTATACCACAACAAATTCCTATCCAGGGGGCCAGGTGTGTTACGACTGAAGCTAGGAGAATTTAAACAACTCAAGTATCTTTGTTAGACTATCTGGTGAAGTGTGAAATGACTGATGGAAGCTTTTGAGGCGTTAGTTAGGGGTGGCTGCTTTAGTGCCGAGTCACCTGAACCAGGCTGACCGCCATTCAACTCAGTACACCACAGCAATGGCCATCGACGACAGAGGCTAGTATGCAAGTTCACAGAGAGCAATCCAGAATTTGCCGTCCATGTTTTCAACACACCTAGGGAGGCCCACAGGCCCGCCTTTTTGAACATCAGTCAAGGTAATGTACATAGTGTATAGTAAAGCTATATATAATCATGGGACCGTTCAAATACAATGCTGATGCGAAATATTCAACTGGCCCATGTTGTGATGAAAAGAAGAGCCTTTCATTCCATCGGCTGTATGTGACTATCACAGCCCAGGGAGAGAGCTTTGATGCAGCGGTCCCTGACATGTTCAATGGGTACAAACTTCCCACTGTGCGCGGTGATGCAGTGGTTCAGCAGTGGTTCTCGAATCCCCACCAGTTCTATCAGAATCAGGTGAACTTCGCAGTCTGGTGTGCGACTACTGGCTGTGGTGTCTCCTACACTAACCATCTCAACCACCCTGATCCCCTTATGAAAGCTGTCTATAACTTCCATGTTTACTTCCAGATCCGTCGGATCCTTACCGAGCTCGGTGTTCCCCTTCCCAGAGACAAGGCATTCCATGAGTTTGGCAACCCGTATGATAAAAGAGCTTTTGAGCGCATCTGCAATGAGTTTGGAGTTTCCAGCAGTACAACCTGGAGGCAAAACTCTGACAAACATCTGTTAGTGTCAATGGAAAACTTCCAAAATTGAAGCAGTATTCTAAAGATGTGGTGTGTATGCCTCCTATTGAGGCAGGAGAACAAAGTACTGGTATACCAAAGAGTTCCCACTTCGCTGCAGGTTTGCGTGGCCCTCAGGTTTCATGCCTGTGGGTCGTTTCAGGCAGTTCTCGGGGACACTGTGCATCTGTCACAGTATATTGCTGCATCGAATCTGTTCTCACCATTTCTTTTATATGCTGGTTTGGAGGTCTGAATGTAAGGAGTAAGTGAGTGTTGAGTGACATGGTGAATGTGTGTAGCAAGGTTTGTGAGTGAAAGTTACACGTATCTGGAAGTGTTGTATGCTGAGCGAGTGGTGTGAAAGGCCAAGGCCAATGTTCTTGCCCACCATTATGAACTTTTGCCATCAGGACACAGGTAACAGACTCTCGAGCTGAAATAGCGGGCACAAAAAAACTTTCATACCACGCTCTATCCATCTCTTAAATTCATGATTCATTTTAGTGTGTCTCTCTCTAAGTCCTTCTCATTGAATATTAACAGCCATCTGACTGCAGTAATTGTAATGTGCAGATATGTTATTATCATGTGTATTGATTGTTGATGATGAGATGTATTCCAATTTTTGTTATTTGGTTGACTGCTATAAGTTTATAATGGTTATTGATCTTCTCTCTCTGATGATGTGAAGTTTAGATTCAGACGTGAAGACATTGAAGTCTCACAGACGCGGTGACAAATGAATTAACACACCCAAACCGTCTTGGTGCTCTGCCACCAGAGATTCAAGTGTGCCTAAGGTTGAGATTTTACGCCACAGGCTCTTTGCAAAGTGCTGGTAGCGATTTAGTGTATGTGAGTCAGCCGACATCATCGAGAACGATCACTGCAGTGACTCAAGCTTTGTTGACACTGGTGCCTGAATGGATTCGATTCCCAAATCAGGCAGAAGCAAACGATCAAAAAACCAAATTCTTCGTGATGGCAAGATTTCCAAATGTCTTTGGATGTGTTCACGGCACTCACATCCCCATTCAACAGCCAACGGAGAACGAACACGAATTTGTGAACCGGAACAATGAGCATTCTATCAACGCAATGGTAAGAGCAATGATTCAATGGTGTTTAAATAATTTTTTTGTTTCCTTCCTTTACTATAAGTCAGTATTTGGAAGACAAGCCATATTCTCTACTTATATGCGTGTGTGCGCGCACACTGTCAATGCATTTGGTGTGGTTATGTACATGTATGTGTTCTGTTTTTCAAAAGTGTTCATAAGAGTGCACAAATGACAGCTAACAGTAACAGCCAGCCAACATCAATGAACCGCCTCGGCGCAATCTCTCCCAGTCAAAACAAATATAATTTTTAAAATCTGAAATTTGGGTAAAATTTGGGATGTGTGCCTTATACAAAGGTGCGCCTTATAGTTCAAAGAATACGGTTGTGTAATGTTCATTTTCTCACACAGAATTTCACATTTGCATATTATTGATTTTCAGATGCCTTCTCGCCACATGGCATCACGGCCTAGTATTGGCACCACCCCATCTACATCAAGAGCGGGTGGAACAGGTGGCAGAAGACGGCGGGGAAATACAACCTCTGTCTCTGTGACATCTGTCAGTGTCAATGAAAAGCTTCCAAAATTGAAGCAGTATTCCAAAGATGTGGTGTGTATGCCTCCAATTGAGGCAGGAGAACAAAGTACTGGTATACCTAAACCCAAAAGTAAAGTACGGGAGGCCATGGGACCTGCAGGCCGAATAAAAACACTCAACTTCACCAACCACGACAGCATCATTGACCTCCGGAGCAATATCTCCAAGCTTTTCCAAAATCTGTACGACATTCCTGCGGGGGAAGTCATGGAGTTTCAATTCATAAGGTTGGTCATTCTTTCTTTGTAACTGCCAGTGGATAATAGACTTGCCATAATCATCCCTGTAAGTTACAACAGTACTACAAGTAATTCAAATGTGCATACGCCGTAGCATTTACGCTGCAGTCATTTGATTGAGCAAAATTACGTGTTATCTTGGATTTTAGTGTTTTCATTTAAATATATATATATATATAACAAGAAATTATGAAGTCTACTATTGCTACATTTAATTCAGATGAAGAAATGGGAAATCTTAAGAAGTGTTTGTACAAATACTACAATGCTTGTTGAAGTTGTTCATATCATTTGAATAGACGTAAGTTTGAGTGATCCAAGGCCAAGAGCTGGCATGCTGCATTGTGTATTGATTGTATTTCTGACAGTGTCCTGAAAGGCCTCAGAAGACTGCATGCCTGCTCTGAGACGTCCTCGTTTCAATGGACACCTGAAACCGTTGCCAGACTTGGGCAAGGCTGTGTTTACATTCTACCAGATGGGCGGCACCAACCTAAGGTACGCATTATTGGTATGTTTTTTGTACTACCTGTTCTGTGAGAAAGGGATTAAAATTATCGCCCTGTCGATAACTAAGGCCATGTCAGGGCTGTAACCACGTTAAATCTTACCATGTATACAGCATGATAACTTAGTAACCAAAATCGCTGTGACGTTAGACGAGGATGTCCCGCTTCTAAATACTTAGCACACTGATAACAATGGCTGCCTTGCCGGTGTTGGCACTGTTACAGAGACGGAATTTGCGCCGAGAAAGAATTTTTTAAGAGATATTAACCATCCGTTAGATCATTTTGATGATTTGGACCTTGTGTCTCGATTCAAGTTTCGATGAAATGGCATTTTCAGACTAACTGACTCAATTGAAAACAACCTTCAATTGACAAACCGAGGACACACAGTTCCCACTTCGCTGCAGGTTTGCGTGGCCCTCAGGTTTCACGCCTGTGGGTCGTTTCAGGCAGTTCTCGGGGACACTGTGCATCTGTCACAGTATATTGCTGCATTGAATCTGTTCTCACCGTTTCTTTTATGCGCTGGTTTGGAAGTCTGAATGTAAGGAGTAAGAGAGTGCTGAGTGACATGGTGAATGTGTGTAGCAAGGTTGTGAGTGAAAGGCAAAAGTGTCTGGAAGTGTTGTATGCTGAGCGAGTGGTGCGAAAGGCCAAGCAGATAGTGACTGATGATAGTCATGTTCTTGCCCACCATTATGAACTTTTGCCATCAGGACACAGGTATATCAGACTCTCGAAGCTGAAATGGCGGGCACAAAAAAAGAAAAAAAAACTTTCATACCACGCTCTATCCATCTCTTAAATTCATGATTAATTTTAGTGTGTCTCTCTCTAAGTCCTTCTCATTGAATATTAACAGCCATCTGACTGCAGTAATTGTAATGTGCATTGATTGTTGATGATGAGATGTATTCCAAATTTTGTTATTTGATTGACAGCTATCAGCTAAAGTAGTATATATAAGGCTGGGTCTAGACCCCCCCCCCCCCCCCCCCCCCCCCCCACGCCCCGCCACCCCCCACCACCCCCCCCCAGACCCACCCCTCATACAAAGTCGTCCTCACGTACACAAAACAATTGGCAAAAAAGTAAACCTCATACAAAGTCGTCCTCACGTACAAACCTCATGCAAAGTCGTCCTCACGTACATAAACAATTAAAGTAAACCTCATACAAAGTCGTTCTGACCTAATGGCTACGCAGTAGCACGCCGATGGTGACATCAGCCCACCGACTTGGATTGTGCGACTCCACTCGAAAATTCTAGATGCTCAACTACGTGTCACTTTTATACCTCTGGTATATAAAGGCTGTCTGTCTGGCTACATGTCATTTCTGCCCCACACGCGAGCCACAAGCAGCCCAGGAGGTCCCGGCTTGCGGTCGATTCTTTGGCCTGACTCGCCCGGGCCCCCTTAGAGCGCGGATGGGACCCTGACGAAACAAAGGAAGGAGCTCCGGGAAGGAAAAATTGATTTTAGAACTTACCTTCAGGCCGTGAGGAAACACTCAAGAGAGAAGAAGAGGAAAGAAGAAGAAGAGGCCATTTACGGCAAGGAGTTACACACCCCTTGCCAAATCGACCGTCGAACAGCACGGCTATATTTCAGCGAACATTGGGAGCGCGCGACTGCGACCGGTTTCAACACCTCCACCCCCACTCCTGCCACCCACGATATTCCCTCCGTACTGGCCCATGAAATCGACACTCAGCTACGACGCTCGAGTAGTAACAGCGCAGCAGGCCTGGATGGAGAGACTTTCCGGGACTTAAAGGGGCAGTGGAACGAAAATACGGACTCTCTCCTCTTTCGTTTCAACAGAGTGCGCTCCACCTGCACCCCTGAGGATGGCTGGAACCACGCAGTCGTCACCCTCCTCCACAAAAAGAATGACCCCAAAGACCCCGCCAACTACAGACCCCTGGCAGTTGTTCCATCTGTCGCCAGACTGTACCACAAAGTCTGTAGTCAATGGCTCCACACATTCTTAAGGGATAACGACACACTGTCCCCTGTGCAAAAGGGCTTCATACCGGGGTGTCAAGGCCTGCAGGACCACGTGTTCTCCATCAAGAGGGAGATTTACAACTCCAAGTCCCTCTTTGTGGCCCTGCTCGACCTCCGTCAGGCCTATGACACAGTCCACCACCACGCCCTTCTACAACGCCTAGAGGAAATCAACTTGCCCGCCTGGTTCCGGCTCTACATCGGCCGCCTCTACACAAGGGCATCAGCCACCATTCGCTGCAAGAGGGGCACAAAAACACAGCCTGTCCCAATCCGGAGGGGCCTACTTCAAGGCTGTCCCCTTTCACCGACGCTCTTCAACATCGCTTTCGACCCTGCTCTACAGCCTGATGACTACCCGGACGTCACCATCAGGGCCTACGCCGACGATGTGGCGCTGACCTCTGCTTCGTTGCCCGCCATCCAGGATGCCGTGGCAGTGTTCCAGAGCATCATCGAGCCCCTCGGCCTGGCCCTCAACCCCAAGAAGTGCGTCCTTCTGCATGCAGTGGACGGGGAGCCTGTCCAATCTGACGCTCTGCTGAATATTGCAGGCTCCCCCATCAAACCAACAACAGAAGTGACTAAATATCTTGGTGTACCCCTCTTTGATGAAGATTCAGTGATTATGGACAAACTGTCAGAGAGCATCAGGAACTTATCTTCATCCTGCCTCTCCGACATAAGGAAGTTTTCATTGATGACAAGACGTTTGCTCCCAGACCATTTTTTCTGGTTGCAAAATTTCACGTGCTTGAAGGAGGAGACGCTCACCAGTCTGGACCAGCTCGTCACAGAAGCAATGTTGAGTTGGAGGCCTAGAGGGAAAGTCCCCCTCAAAGCAAGTCCAAAAAGGTTGGCTGGCTGGCTACAGACAATGGTTCTGTGGCGAGCTGGAGAACGACTGGAGATCGTGCCCTCCCAAAAAGTGTTGGTGTGTGTGAGCCCAATGGCTTTTATTTTATGTGGGTGGAACCTGTCCAAACAACGAGCTAACAGGTATGTAAAAGATATGTTTTTTTCAGACCCGATTGTTGACGTAGAAGAACCAAGAGTTTTGGTGTCAGGCTAGTTTGTCATTTTTGCCCAGCACACTGCCCCTTTAAACGACTATAGAGCACAGCACAAGTGGTAAAGTAGGACATGTATGTAGTAGTAGCTGCAACCACAAGTTATATCCTGTTTCCGTGCCTAGGCACAAGTAGGTGACGCCACGCTTGACCGAGTACAACAGCGCGAGTGTGTGTGTGTGTGTCGGTGTGTGTGTGTGTGTATCTGTGTGTGTGTGGGTGTGTCAATGAGTGTGTATGTGTGTGTGTGTCAGTGTGTGTGTCTATGTGTATGTGTGTATGTGTCTGTGCTGTCTGTCTGAGTAACAACAGTCACCATTAACTATTATGTCGCTGTAATAGTATGTGTGTATAATACAATTTACATCCTGTTTCACAGCAGCACTAAAACTACAGTTTATCTACTGTCAGCATACAATTCAATGTCACTGTAAATCGGCGGCTAACTTTTGTCGCATTGAGAGTAGAGCCTCCTCTCTTCCTTGTCTGATCAGCTGGGTTTTTTCCTCCTGAGAAACTGCCCCCTTTCTGTCGTTTTTGGAGCGAATTTCTGCCTTCATTTTGTTGTACTTGTCTATTTCTGTCAAGATCAGTCTGAATTCTTCATCTGTCACTTTGTCATCTTGGAGGGCTGTAGAAATGTGGTCTGAGAGTGTATTCAGCTTTGATTCAGCCAGGGTTCGAATCTCGCCGTGTTTTTTGGCTTTGGCTTGTAATCGGCGAGAAACCCACTTGCATGCCACCCCAGATAGTCCACAGACCACTGCGGCTGCCTCCATTCCAACAACAATGGGAGCAGCTATAATGGTGGACAACAGGCCTACCCCCGCCCCACCCAAACCCAAGCTGGCTGTTATCAGTGCAGTGTCAATACCATCAACGATGTTTACCCCCCTGTGGTATTTCTTGTACAAGGAAGCTCGGAAGTCTCTCTCCTTTTCGAGCCAGAGTTTTAGCTCCGCTATTTGCTGTAGCCTGTGTTGGCCCGCTGTTAGTGCTGGCTCTTGTTCCTGTTGTGCCTGCGGCACATGTTGTTCCTGTGGCACATCAGCAGCAGGAATTTTTGGGTAAAGACTCATGATTACGGTAATGGGTTAAAGGCCAGCGTTTCTAAATAGGAAGTAGAGAGACCATGGATGCTGTAGTAGAGGCGCCGAAGTTTGAATTTGCTGAGGTACACTGTGCTGAGCATGAATCGGCCGATATTAACTTCTTTCTGAACCCCCCGCTGGCTCGAACGAATTATGGGCTCTTCTGCCCCTCCTCGAGGGATACGGATAGAGATGTTGAGAAGCTTCCCAGCAAGACTCTCAGGCCATTTTAGTTTCAACCCTTGAACAAGTGGGGTAAATTCATCAGTCGTACCCACAAGAATCACTTCAAACACGACAGTGGAGCTTGGCGCAACGGCGAACCTGAATGCGCTAGCGAGTTTTAGGGTGGCCGATTTCTCACCCAGTATCACATAGCCATGCTCTGCTGTCTCCTCAATAGTAACGTTTTTTCTCCGACCTGGGACATAGACCGCCAAGAGCTGACCCTTGTTTTGGATCTTTTTGACGGCAATGTTTTTTCCCAAATGAAGGTAGGGTGGGGCAGGCTTGATTTCAAGATGCCAGCCGCCCACAGCTGTGATCAAATCTGTGAACGGCCTCCAGCCCTGACCGGTGTACAGCAGACGGTAATGGCGATTGGCAATCACGTTTTGTATGGTTACATCATTCAGGTCCCCGAAATTCAGAGGGTCTGGCTCAGGGGGTGTAGGGGGGAGCTCAACCCGCTTATAAACCCCTCCAGTCAGCTGGAAGATATACAGCTTGTTTTCTCTTCCAGGCTGTCCAAAGCCTTCCGTGTCTCCAAGGTCAGAAAGCGCAGTTGTTGCACAGGCTTTAACAGTATGGGTTCCAGGTCCACCTGCATCAACCATTATTCTGGTAAATGTTTACCACACGGAACAAGATGTAGAACAACGCTCACGTAATCAACAGATAGCATTTTTCCATTACTGTCTAAAACCTGAACAGTCACCTGCGGGATCACACCTGCTGCCAGTCTTTTGTACAGCCGGGTGGGGAAGGAGACTGTTCGGCCACTGCCACACTTTTCGTTTTCCACAGCCACAGAACGCAGCAGTGTGCTTGGCTTGTCATTGAGGAAGTTGTCTGAAGTGGAAAGTTCCCTCAGGTGAACAAATAACTCACGGTGGATTGCCAGATTAGGAAGGCTCGCCGCAAGGAGAACCTTGCCTGATGCCACGTCTGGAAGTGCAAACCCTAAAGTCTCCCTCAACCCCTCTGAAAGCGAAATGGACTTCCCTGAAGTGGAGATTTTCAGATGCCCTGTCGGTGTGTATAGGCTCAAAGATGCCCCATGTGGTTGGAATAAATGCTCATCTAGCTCGCACACATTATAATAGCCATCGGGTATAGTGACGTGCTTGCCATCAACTTCAAACTGGTGGTTTTTTAGGGCACTACTGATGTTGTACCAGCGAGGATAGTATGTAAGTTCACAGAGAGCAATCCAGAATTTGCCGTCCATGTTTTCAACACACCTAGGGAGGCCCACAGGCCCGCCTTTTTGAACATCAGTCAAGGTAATGTACATAGTGTATAGTAAAGCTATATATAATCATGGGACCGTTCAAATACAATGCTGATGCGAAATATTCAACTGGCCCACGTTGTGATGAAAAGAAGAGCCTTTCATTCCATAGGCTGTATGTGACAATCAACGCCCAGGGGGAAAGCTTCGATGAGGCAGTCCCTGACATGTTCAATGGGTACAAACTTCCCACTGTGCGCGGTGATGCAGTGGTTCAGCAGTGGTTCTCAAACCCCCACCAGTTCTATCAGAATCAGGTGAACTTCGCAGTTTGGTGTGCAACTACTGGCTGTGGTGTCTCCTACACTAACCATCTCAACCACCCTGATCCCCTTATGAAAGCTGTCTATAACTTTCATGTTTACTTCCAGACTCGCCGGATCCTCACTGAGCTTGGTGTTCCCCTTCCCACAGACAAGGTATTTCATGCGTATGGCAACCCGTATGACAAAAGAGCCTTTGAGCGCATCTGCAACGAGTTTGGGGTCTCCAGCAGTACAACCTGGAGGCAAAACTCTGACAAACATCTGTTAGTGTCAATGGAAAACTTCCAAAATTGAAGCAGTATTCTAAAGATGTGGTGTGTATGCCTCCTATTGAGGCAGGAGAACAAAGTACTGGTATACCTATACCCAAAAGTAAAGTACGGGAGGCGATGGGACCTGCAGGCCGAATAAAAACACTCAACTTCACCAACCACGACAGCATCATATTGACCTCCGGAGCAATATCTCCAAGCTTTTCCAAAATCTGTACGACATTCCTGCGGGGGAAGTCAATGGAGTTTCAATTCATAAGGTTGGTCATTCTTTCTTTGTAACTGCCAGTGGATAACAGACTTGTTTTTATTTATATATATATATAATAAGAAATTATGAAGTCTACTATTGCTACATTTAATTCAGATGAAGAAATGGGAAATCTTAAGAAGTATTTGTACAATGCTCGTTGAAGTTGTTCATAGCATTTGAAGAGACGTAAGTTTGAGTGATCCAAGGCCAAGAGCTGGCATGCTGCATTGTGTATTGATGCTATTGATTGTATTTCTGACAGTGTCCTGAAAGGCCTCAGAAGACTGCAAGCCTGCTCTGAGACGTCCTCGTTTCAATGGACACCTGAAGCTGTTGCCAGACTTGGGCAAGGCTGCGTCTACATTCTACCAGATAGGCGGCACCAACCTAAGGTATGCATTATTGCTATGTTTTTTGTACTACCTGTTCTGTGAGAAAGGGATTAAAATTATAGCCCTGTCAATAACTAAGGCCATGTCAGGGCTGTAACCACGTTTAATCTTACCATGTATTACAGCATGATGATAACTTAGTAACCAAAATCGCTGTGACATTAGAGGGGGTCCCGCTTCTAAATACTTAGCATACTGATAACAATGGCTGCCTTGCCGGTGTTGGCACTGTTACAGACGGAATTTGAGGCGACAAAGAATTTTCAGGGATATTAACCATCCGTTAGATCATTTTGATGATTTGGACCTTGTGTCTCGATTCAAGTTTCGACGAAATGGCATTTTCAGACTAACCGACTCAATTGAAAACAGCCTTCAATTGGCGAACCGAGGACACACAGTTCCCACTTTGCTGTGGGTTTGCGTGACCCTCAGGTTTCACGCCTGTGGGTCGTTTCAGGCAGTTCTCGGGGACACTGTGCATCTGTCACAGTATATTGCTGCATTGAATCTGTTCTCACCGTTTCTTTTATGCGCTGGTTTGGAAGTCTGAATGTAAGGAGTAAGAGAGTGCTGAGTGACATGGTGAATGTGTGTAGTAAGGTTGTGAGTGAAAGGCAAAAGTGTCTGGAAGTGTTGTATGCTGAGCGAGTGGTGCGAAAGGCCAAGCAGATAGCGACTGATGATAATCATGTTCTTGCCCACCATTATGAACTTTTGCCATCAGGACGCAGGTATTGGACTCTCAAGCTGAAATCACGGGCACCAAAAAATTTTCATACCACGTGCTTTCCATCTCTTAAATTCATGATTCACTTTACACTCTCTCTCTCTCTCTCAGTCCATATTCTATCTTGTTCTGATTGAATATTAACAGCTATCTGACTGCAGTAATTGTAATATGTATTGATTGTTGATGAGATGTATTCCAAATTTTTTTATTTGATCGACTACTATAAGTTAATAATGGTTTTTGATCCTCTCTCTCTCTCTCTGTGACTCTCTCAGGTCCCCTGTCGCCCTTTTCAGACGTCTTTTAGGGTCTCTTCCTTAATCCGTGCCTTTTAGGCTCCAGATAGGTCGACTCAGTACTAAAAATAACCTACTGGTTCCTTGTCAAATGTGCTATGTGACGGTGATATTCCAAGTGGAAGATTTATCAGTTTTATGTGGAATTTGTGCGATGTTACTTTTTGCCTTTTCTTCTTCTTTTGAAACATGGACTCCATTGAACTATACATATATATATATATATATATGGGGTGTCTTGTGCTACGATCCAAACAATGGCTCTATCTAGCCCTGTAGGCCTGCATAACATCTGTGAAGGGTTAGCGCAATGGAGACAAGTGGACATTCAGTGGCTGGATCAGCTGGGCAGTAGCTCTGCTGACCACACATTAACCCAGTGTAGTGAACCAGCAGTGGTGTTCTTAGTCAAAGTGTGGTGTAACTAGAAGACCCTGCTTATACCCTCCCCCTCCCCCACCATGCCTTACCTCCCCACTGTAAACAATGCGGTTGACCCGTTGTGGTGTTTCATTATTTCTAACATTGTGGGTCTAGATGCCCTTTGAGGCTTGGCGGTCTCTGCAGCTCGCACCATCAACCTTCTCTCTTCTCACAATTTCAATGTTTTATACTAGTTCTTCTCCAGTCACACTGGTTTATTTTTAACTTTACATAAAAATGTAAGCCTGTTCCCATGGCAAAAAGAATAACAACGTGCTCTATGTGCGTAAGAGATAGAGGTGAAAACATTTGCCCAACTTTAAGACCCACAACAGGTCACTTTCGACGGGGTACCAGCCAACCTCCCCTATTGGCGATATGCTACAATAGAAAGATGCTGTCAGCACCTAAAACCCGATGATGTGGAGTCCACCCTGATTGAAAGAACAAAACAGGACAAAGATACTATAACCATTCCAACCAATCTGGTCAAGCCTTTGCCACACAATCTATGGCACATCCAAATTCATACATACTTAGAAGAGGACAAAGTGCTAACTTTTCATATATATTATACCACCAACAAATTCCTTATACTGGAAGCTAAGAGAATTTAACAAACTCATCTTGTAGACTATCTGGTGAAGTGTGAAGTGACTGCTGAGACAGCTTTTGATGCGTTAGTTAGGGCGGCTGCTTTAGTGTCCGAGTCAGCTGAACAAGGCCTGACCGCCATTTCAGACATCACTCCGTCGCCACAGCAACTTGCCATTGATGACAGCACCCTGTCACCATGATAAGTGGCCGTTGAACACAGCGACGAATCTTAGTCGTCGTCTTCTTCCTCTCTCCCAGACGAGAATCCTTCACCCCCACTCCCCCAACCCTCCCCAGATGATCGCCCAACCTCCCACCACCCGAAACCCTGTCATCGCTCTCCCGGGACAAAGGAGGAGTCCTGATTACATGCAGATGAGTAAGGGCAAAGTAGTGACAGTGGTGGAGGGCACATGACTGTGCCATACATAGTGTAATGTTCATTTTCTCACACACAATTTTACATTTGCATTTATTGATTTTTAGATGCCTTCTCGCCACATGACATCACAGCCTAGTATTGGCCTCACCACATCTACATCAAGAGTGGGTAGAACAGGTGGCAGAAGAAGGCAGGGAAATCCAACTTCAGTGTCTCTGTGACGTCTGTGTCAATGGAAAGCTTCCAAAATTGAAGCAGTATTCTAAAGATGTGGTGTGTATGCCTCCTATTGAGGAAGGAGAACAAAGTACTGGTATACCTATACCCAAAAGTAAAGTACGGGAGGCGATGGGACCTGCAGGCCGAATAAAAAGACTCAACTTCACCAACCACGACAGCATCATTGACCTCCGGAGCAATATCTCCAAGCTTTTCCAAAATCTGTACGACATTCCTGCGGGGGAAGTCATGGAGTTTCAATTAATAAGGTTGGTCATTCTTTCTTTGTAACTGCCAGTGGATAATAGACTTGCCATAATTATCCCTGTAAGTTACAACAGTACTACCAGTAATTCAAATGTCCGTACGCCGTAGCAAGGCTGCAGTCATTTGATTGAGCAAAATTACGTGCTATCTTGGATTTTAGTGTTTTCATTTAAATATATATATATAACAATAAATTATGAAGTCTACTATTGCTACATTTAATTCAGATGAAGAGATGGGAAATCTTAAGAAGTGTTTGTACAAATACTACAATGCTTGTTGAAGTTGTTCATATCATTTGAATAGACGTAAGTTTGAATGATCCAAGGCCAAGAGCTGGCATGCTGCATTGTGTATTGATGCTATTGATTGTATTTCTGACAGTGTCCTGAAAGGCCTCAGAAGATTGCATGCCTGCTCTGAGACGTCCTCGTTTCAATGGACACCTGAAGCTGTTGCCAGACTTGGGCAAGGCTGCGTTTACATTCTACCAGACGGGCGGCACCAACCTAAGGTACGCATTATTGGTATGTTTTTTGTACTCCCTGTTCTGTGAGAAAGGGATTAAAATTATAGCCCTGTCGATAACTAAGGCCATGTCAGGGCTGTAACCACGTTAAATCTTACCATGTATTACAGCATGATGATAACTTAGTAACCAAAATCGCTGTGACATTAGAGGAGGGGGTCCCGCTTCTAAATACTTAGCATACTGATAACAATGGCTGCCTTGCCGGTGTTGGCACTGTTACAGAGACGGAATTTGCGCCGAGAAAGAATTTTCAGGGATATTAACCATCCGTTAGATCATTTTGATGATTTGGACCTTGTGTCTCGATTCAAGTTTCGATGAAATGGCATTTTCAGACTAACAGACTCAATTGAAAACAACCTTCAATTGTCGAACCGAGGACACACGGTTCCCACTTTGCTGCAGTTTTACGTAGCCCTCAGGTTTTACGCTTTACAAAACTGGCATTTGCAGACTCTTTAGTTGCTGCCGGCTAGGCTTCCAGAGGCGGGAAATGTGAATGACTCAACCTCTTGGAAGCACCAGAAACAAGTGGGAAAACAGAGTGGAATTTGTGCTCCGTATGTTTTCGTCCACTGCTTCTAAACAGACTTTCGATTTGCCAAACATTTTGGTGTGAGCATACATAGGTGTGTGGTGAACAGCATTGTGTGAACAGTGATTCGAACCAAAAGCTAGTTGTGGTGTAATTAGTGTTAATTAATAAACCACGCTTTGTGTACATTATAGCAGTCAGGGTTGGAATAGAACAGCAGTGCGCGCTATTTTAAAGGCCTAGGTTTTTCCCTCAGTACCACAGATTTATGTGGCATTTTCCTCGGCGTGTTCTGTCTAAAGTAGCCAGTGTTGATAAGTGTGCTTTTACATATAAGTTCTAGAGTCATCTTGTGTTTAAAGTGTGTAGTTAGTTAGGTGCTCAGTCGAACGGTAGCTGAGCAATTTAAATTGAAAGACAACTAGTGTCAGTGTGTAGTTTCTCCACAGCACAAAGCAAAGAGGAACACTCTTTACTAGGCTATACTCTTCAAGCCACCAAGCCTTGCTGCACTGCTGCGCGCGTGTGTAGTAAGCAAGCTGCCAGCGACCAAATAGAACTTTGGCTGTAGCAGCCCACCTGTGAAATCCTGCCTGCGTGCTACCTTTGCTGCCGCGTGAAGTCTTGCTACGGTCAAGGAATGGGAGGGAGGGATGGATGGGGAAGGAAGGAGATGCAAAAGAGGAGGAGGTGAGTGGGTTTCATAACGCATATGTGGGAACTAAACGATCCAAATTGAACGGCCGTGGTGGGTCATTTCAGGCAGTTCTCGGGGACACTGTGCATCTGTCACAATATATTGCTGCATTGAATCTGTTCTCACCGTTTCTTTTATGCGCTGGTTTGGAAGTCTGAATGTAAGGAGTAAGAGAGTGCTGAGTGACATGGTGAATGTGTGTAGCAAGGTTGTGAGTGAAAGGCAAAAGTATCTGGAAGTGTTGTATGCTGAGCGAGTGGTGCGAAAGGCCAAGCAGATAGCGACTGATGATAGTCATGTTCTTGCCCACCATTATGAACTTTTGCCATCAGGACGCAGGTATTGATTTGACTCTCAAGCTGAAATCACGGGCACAAAAAACTCTCATACCACGTGCTATCCATCTCTTAAATTCATGATTCACTTTACATTTTCTCTCTCTCTCTCTCTCAGTCCATATTCTATCTTGTTCTGATTGAATATTAACAGCTATCTGACTGCAGTAATTGTAATGTGTATTGATTGTTGATGATGAGATGTATTCCAAATTTTGTTATTCGATTGACTGTTAATAATGGTTTTTGATCCCCTCTCTCTCTCTCTCGCAGGCCGGTCACCCGTCGCCCTTTTCAGACGTCTTTTAGGGTCTCTTCCTTAATCCGTGCCTTTTAGGCTCCAGATAGGTCGACTCAGTACTAAAAATAACCTGGTGGTTCCTTGTCAAATGTGCTATGTGACGGTGATATTCCAAGTGGAAGATTTATCAGTTTTATGTGGAATTTGTGTGATGTTACTTTTTGCTTTTTCTTCTTCTTTTGAAACATGGACTCCATTTAACTATATATATGTGGTGTCTTGTGCTACGATCCAAACAATGGCTCTATCTAGCCCTGTAGGCCTGCATAACATCTGTGAAGGGTTAGGGCAATGGAGACAAGTGGACATTAAGTGGGTGGATCAGCTGGGCCCTAGCTCTGCTGACCACACATTAACCCAGTGTAGTGAACCAGCTGTGGTGTTACTAGTCAAAGTGTGGTGTAACTAAAAGACCCTGTTTATATACCCCACCCCTCCCCCGCCATGCCTCACCTCCCCACTGTAAACAATGTGGTTGACCCGTTGTGGTGTTTCATTATTTCTAACATTGTGGGTCTAGATGCCCTTTGAGGCTTGGCAGTCTCTGCAGCTACGCACCATAAACCTTCTCTCTTCTCACAATTTCAATGTTCTATATTAGTTCTGCAGTCACGCTGGTTTATTTTTAACTTTACCAAAAAATGTAAGCCTGTTCCCATGACAAAAAGAACAAAAACGCACCTTATGTGCATAAGACATGGAGGTGAGAAAATTTGCCAAACAGGTTGTAAACAGGTCTGCCATGGGCCTGACCACAGCACCTGCCACGTTCCAGCGACTGATGCAATCCACCATGTCGGACTTCAAGGTTTCAAGGCATAAAAAGAACTTTATGGTTTAGAGGGGTTCCTGCCATCCGAAAAGGAGATCATTCAAAACACTGATTGGACCATCTCATCAGAACCTACTTTCAATTTGAAAGATTTCTTCAAAGAACTGTTAGTGTTACGGGATGGTTTGGATCAAGTCAAGTCATCAATTTATTTACAGCCCTGTCAACTACTGAGGCCATATCAGGGCTGTCACCACGTTAAAAACTGATCATGCGACGTTAGCTCTTACCAGTTCACTCCCTTAGCTATCAGTAAATATCGTGCGTAGATAAAAGTGACCAGCTCCTGGGGAAATATGAAACCCTCAGACAGTCCCAACGATAGTGGGAAAACTCTCTTCTACCACAGCATTGATGTGGCCACACAGTTACCGGAATAGCTGCCTGTGCTATTCAAAGACTGAATGGTACAGAACCCTGGCGTGCCCGAGCTCAAGCGGCCCAACAATTACGGACAGCTGGAGTTCACAGTTGAGCTGATAAAACAACTGGGAGGCATTGATGACAACGCAGAGGTGCCCCTGTGCAGGCTCACGACCAGCAGACAAACACCGAAACCACAAATTGCTCTACAGAACACCGATTCCCCTGGTGAATGTTGGCATAAGACAAATGCTAGTGGCAACATACCTTGCATCACATTCCAGAAAAAGGGCAGGCATATTTGTTCTCCTCACTGCTCCAATCATGCACTGCAAATGTATGCCTTGCTCTTTGGTTTCAACTTGGTTGTATCATTTACACATTGGACTGTAGGTGTTTTTTTATCTTGTTAATTTTTTGCTCCTTTTGTTGCCTTCTTTTTTCCTCCTTTTGCTATACTTGCTGTTTGCTGGTTTGTCTATGATGATAAAGGCGCGTTCGCCAAAATATCCAGTAAGTTTTGTTTCGTCTCTTGTGAATAAAATAACGTCACTTTACACTTGTCGTGTAGTTGTTTGTTTGTTGTATGCACTGCAATCTCGAGGCAATGATTAGTGACATGTTTAGTGGCTGTGGTTTCAGCTGTTCTTGCCACCCAAGAAGTTGGTACAGTATACAGTGGAACCTCCTTCTTTGTAAGTATTAAAATTACCTCCCTTGAAGGGATAAGACCTCATTTTTGGATGATTTTTGGCTCACGTCGTTTTTTAAAACAAAGTGAGTCTATAGTATCGTACATGTTCAGTTATGTGTCTGTGTGTGTGTATGTGTGTGTGTGTGTGTGTGTTGCGTCCGTGGCCCCGACCTTTAACCTTAACTCAAACCTTAACGTTGTCATTTTCTCTAAACATATAAGGCGTTAGAGGGTTAAAGTTAGCAGGATACTTGATTTTGACGTGAGCCTTCAAGTCACGACGATCAAAGCAGTCAGATACATTGATAAAGAACAAAATAAAGATAATCATTTGTTGCAGAGATTACTGTTGTGCAACCTTTAACCTTGACTCAGTCACACTCTTCAAACTAAAGAAGACTCTCACTCTCCACTGAAACTTTAACGTTGTCATTTTCTCCAAAAAACATAAGATGTTAGAGGGTTAAAGTTAGCAGGATACTTGATTTTGACGTGAGCCTTCAAGTCATGGCGATCAAAGCAGTCAGATACATCGGTAAGGAACAAAAGAAAGAAAATCATTTGTTGCAGAGATTGTAACTGTTGATTACTGTAGATACATTGTGGAAAGTACTCGATTAGGAGATACATACTGGAAAAAGAAGACTTCAGGTGTGTACAAATAGGTACATTTTAACAACGTTAACTCATATTTTCTGTAACAAATAGATACATCTATTTGTACCGAGTGTGGCGCGTTGACGGCCCGTTTGTTTCGTTTTGGAGCGTCTGTGACAACGGTTGTTCGTGTTCGTTCGCGCATCGTGTCTGCGCTGAAATACTTTTACCGCACTTCCGGCGTTTATTTGCACACACAAAGTCTAGGCTAGAGATCATGTCTTCATAATGAAGACTACGTACCTGACATTTAGCCCACATTCATTTCAGTCTTGAAAAAAAATATACGGAAAATCCAGTGTTCTCTCCTTCGACGTAAGAATCCAGATCATAATCCGATCGGCGATGCTTAGGAGCCAAGGCCTAGGTGACGTGCGTGACTCGGCCGGGCTTGACCTTAGCCTAGGACTAAAGTATCTTATAGAAATGCAGATGATGCGGAACAAGATTTATTCGCATGAACACTCAGTTTAAAACAGTAACAGATCAGGAGTAGGGCCTTACGAATTCCGCATCTTCATTTTCCTAGTAGATGTCCTGTAGGCCTGTATTATAAGGTTGTTGTTATTTGGGAAAATTCGCTTGTCCTCGAATCACAATGGCGTCTGCCGGCCGCGCGTGCTATCTGCGTGAGTAAATTATCCTTCTTCTTCTTCAAGTTGGGGATGTTTATCATGCCCCGCACTCACCGGTCTTCATTCAGACCATTAATAGCGCACAGGATGCGTGCTATGTGAATTCGTGTCATCCATCCCACCGGCACACACGACCTGACATGTACTGGGGTTCAAAGGATTATGCAGCGCAGGAAAAACAAAAACAACAATAATAATAAGTCTAGACAAATAAGAGGATGTGCACGACCTGGCACCCCTGGCTATTCCGATAATACCCAGTCGCACATGGGGGCGGGTGGGGTGGGGGGGGGGGGTGTGTGGGGGGGGGGGGGGGGGGGGGGACAAAAACAAAAACTGTAGGGGGGGTAGTAGTGCTTTTTAGTCAGGGAGCTTCAGCACCTTCGAAACTTAAAAAGTTGTTTTTGAAGATGATTCGTGCTACAGCATGACAAAAACCAAGCCATCAGTAGGCCTACGTTGAAAGCGTTCACCACAATTACTGGGAGCTGCTGTGGCGCAGTTGGTAAGAGTCGCTGGCTCGTAATCCGTCAAGTTTGCGAGTGTGTGGGTTCGAATCCAGCTGGGGTCGCAGTGGTGTGTCCTTGGGAAAGGCACTTTACTCCCATTTTCCTCACTCCACCCAGGTGTAAATGGGTACCTGACGTCAGTTGGGGAAAAAGTCCTTCGGATGAGACTTAAAACTGAGGTCCCGTGTGCGAACGCATGCACAGATCTCTTGCGCACACGTTAAAGCCCATTCCACTAATCGGTAGGAGACAGGGGCAGGATAAACATCCCCAATAGGAAGAAGAAGAAGAGATTGCTTCATGGCGGACTCGCATGTCTCGAGGGTTAGCTTGTGTGTGTGCGGGCGTGTGTGCATGCGCCCTATGTGTGTGAGAGAGGTCATTTGAACTTTTTATTCTGTTAGGCTCGACATAATTCAGTTCCACTACTAGTCTATTGTCACTCACACACCCTACACAAATTTGTTGTTTAATTATTTTAGCTTATACCACATCCTGAATTTGACGCATAAAACTGAAACTCAGACAGAGAGTGTGGAAACAATACTAACTAGGCCTACATCTTATAAGCCTACTGCTAGGCCTAAGGAAAAGTAGGCCTAACTATAGAGCATACATTATTCCTTTCCAACACACACACACTGCCTCCAACACATAGGCTAGGCCTAGCAGTCTCTGCCCATCGACGTCTCGCGCACCGGTTGCTTTCCTTTGCATCGCGTGGAAGAAAGTATAGCGCATGCGCACATGTCAGCATTATCGGGGATTTCAAAGTACTTAGTTCCGATACAATGTATGAAATCAAAGGTGACGTCTGACCTGTGAATAGAGGTCAAACATCTGACATAATCAACATAGCCGCTATGAATTACTCCCCTGGGCATTAAACAGTTGTGTATGACTTTAAACTCGTCTAGTTCCCTCTACCACACCCTACCCCCCCACACCCCTTTTTTAAAATCTCATAAACATTCATCTGCATAGCAAACAGTCTGTCTAAGAATACTCAAATTATCCCTGTTTGTTTGTTTTCGGATCTCTCTTCTCCCCATAATATCTCATCAGTTCACTTTTTACAGTATCCTTGCTGAACTTATTTGCTTTCTTTTTCATACTAACCCCTAAAGTGCAGCAGAATCTTCAACGTGATGAAGTTGGCTGCCTATGGTGAAGAAGAAGACAAGGAAAGATCAACGACTCACTCTGTTTTTTAAGAGGGAACACAACCGATCCCAGGGATCGGGTCTTTTTTGCTAGAAAATATCTGCCTCCTTCAAAAATAATCCAAAATGGGGTCTTAAGGGAGGGGTCTTGTATTTTTTATTACAAAGGAGGTAATTTTAATAGTTAGAAAGAAGGGCAATATTTCAGAAGTTAAGTAGGTCATATGTGGGAAGGAGTCTTATAATGGGAAATGTTATAAAGGAGGTTCTATTGTACTTAATTGTACATTTGTTAATGGTTTAGGCTTTAATTATTAAACAGTTTGTTTGGTTTTTAATAAGTAAAGTTTAACTCTACTAGAGTTTAAGTCTACTGTAGTGTTAAACATAAATTTCATATTTTTTTTACAGTATGGGTGACTGGGGAGCTCTGACTGGAGGTGGGACATCAGTGCGACTGGGACTCTATGAGGCTTCAGGAGAGAGCTGTATGCTGTAGATCCAGCGATTCTCATTTGGTTAGGTGAGTGAGCACTAACATTTGCACGCACAGGGTTCTGTTAACTGAACATTCTGTGCTTGACTGGTAAACAAAAATGGGCCAAAAGAATTGAAACTGTCCGTTACCAGGATGGACAATATCAGGAAAGGGTGGGAGAGCGAGTTCACCAAAGCAACGTTAGGCCTAGCCTGCTCTACTTAGGCCTGGTTATTTTTATTATTTTTGCTCTAAGTCCATTTTTGACCCTTACACCTTTTCCTCCAACCCCTACTCTATTATTTTAAAAGTAAAAGCCCATTGTGATGATAGCTTAAAGGGATGGGAGTATACCTAGGACGTGGTGTTAATTAGTGAGATGACCTTTGGCTCCCATTACCCAATTCCTGTAGTGTTAAGGATAACACGCTGTCTGAATTTCAGACAGAGATCTAGGTTCAAATCCTGGCAGGAATCATAAGAGCCTGGTTATCTCACTTTTCTTTCTACTCCCAATTCCATACCTAACTTTCTCTGACACTCATATTCTTCACTGCCATTAAAAAGCATTTTAAGTTCCTCTCGTCTTTCCACTCTTTTGTTTCCCCACAAACATTACCTATGGTTAGTTGTTGTCGAAGGGGGGTGGGGGTCGGGTGGGGGGTGGAGAGGGAGAATTTTTTTTTTTAAATGCTGACTGCTGTTGAGATAGCCTCTCGCAGAGACTCTTTTTGTGCAATAAACAGAATCACTTCACATGTTATATTTTTCTTAGTATGCAGGATTTTATTGATGTCCTAATTTGAGCAAGTCATTGACATATCCTGTAACATTCCAGTGTTAGTATAACTGCATTAACAGTATATCTATTCTAACCAAACCAACATAATAATAAATAGTATGCGTAATTAACGCTAACTGCATTAACATTATATATTCTAACCAATGCCAACATAATAATAAATAGTAATACAAATAGTATTCACCTTTACATAAAATTAAGACAGAATGTATGCATTACACTCTGATAGTCTGAACCTTGATTTAAATTTTCAATTCACAAACGTTTATAGGGAACCATTGGAAATCTTCATTGTACTATTACTAAACTGATTGGAAAACACAAATTACTCTCATTGGATTTGCATAGCTACATTAGTGACATTGACACTTCTACATTCTCTATAGTAATCAAAATTAGACGTGAGCCTTGAAGGCTTCGCCTCTTGTTTTAAGGTCTTATAAGGGAGGTTCCACTGTATTCCTGAAACTGACAGGACCATACCATGATAATGCTGTTGTAAACCTGCTTTCTGGAAATTTGGTTTTATTCGCCGTGTTTATTGTTTATTTCATCTTCATGTGCTTGTGTGAGTGTAGCGTTTTGATGCTTTAGAGTTCAATTTAACCCTTCAGTTTGAAAGATTTCTTTTTAAAAAACTGTTATGCGATGGTTTGGATCAAGTCAAGTGAAGTCTATGTCATGTTTGTAGCCCTGCGGACTACTAGGCCATATCAGGGCTGTCACCACATTAAAATCTGATCATGTAGTATTAAAACAAATATAAAACTAACAAAGTATAAATAAAGAAGATTTTGTCAGGATTGCTTCACCTTTCATTGCTAGACTTTTCTTAGGATTAGTATTTACCCCCTGCTGACAGAAGCCCACGACCTGGCAGTCGCACCTATATAGGTTATTTTATGTTACAGACTCACTTAACGAACGAACATATTCTATCAGTCCACCACCCCCACACTATCTGGAATGTCCGTCACCCCCCTTTTCTCCCACACCACAGCCACCCCTGAAGCTGCTGGCCAGCTCTTCTGAAGAAGACTTAGAAAAGCTCCTCTCGTCCCCGCCCCGAACCAATCCCTCCACCTCCCCCACAACCTTTCCCATGCAATCTACACGATTAAGATTAAAATTATAGCCCCGTCGACAACTAAGGCCATGTCAGGGCTGTCACCACGTTAAATCTTATCACGTATTAAATCTACACCCCCTTCAACCAACCAACTAGGGACCAGCTTTGACCCCACCATTCACCGCACCCCCGTACTGAACACCACTTCATTGACCAATGACTACCCACTGCCCCAAACCAAATCAAATCCCATGACCACTGACGCTACCCCTCCCCCTCTCACACACTCATGGACCGAAATCACCGTTATACCAGACACACCCTTCACCTCCACACACCGGAGACACCCCCACAGACACTTTCACACCTTCTACCGACATTCCAAACTCCCCTACCTGTGACCTTTACAAATTCCATGACAATGATTTGGGTGTCACCAATGACCAGAAAATACCCACCCCCACGGACATTCCTACACCTTCTTTTCACACTCCTCCACCCCCTACCTCTGACCCTCACACATCCCCTCACAACACACTCCCCCCCCCCCCCCCCCCCCGAGTCCTCTCCATCATACCCACCATATCCCCCTGTCCCTGATGTCCATTCTCTCCTCACATATGCCTGACATCTTATGAAACAAAACAAAAACCCAAGACCAACACTGTCAAGCACATTGGATCTTTGTTTTTGTTTTCCCCAATGAAAATGACATAAGTTTTTCTTGACGTCATAACAATGAGATCATAAGATTCTTAGGTCGGGGAGAGAGGCCAGAGAGGAGGAGAAGGTTGTCCTAATGTTCACTCCATCTCCCAACAAAAATGTAGCCTACTTTGTAAATCTTATATAAAAGAAGTAAAATTGTTTTCAATTTGAGCATCTCTACCTGTAGACGAAGTGGAACTGTTTATGCTGTCTATCGCTGAAATAAGTTGATGAAACATAGTCTATGGCCTCCATATGAAGTTGATAATTAGTGATTACCAGTCATCAGTAATTACAATTGAATTAGACTTGTGGGATTCTGAGACTTTGTTCTGAGACTAAGTGAATTATTTTATTAATCTGGCCAGTAAAATAGTAAACTAGCAAACAATTAATTCTGAATATTGATGAGTGAATGTGAACTGATTTTATTATTTGTACACTTTGTAATAATTTTTGCTGTTTGTATCAAAGTTGTTTTATGCTACTTGTTTGTTTATTAATTAAAAGTGAGTTTGGGAGTTTGTTTCAGTTGTTTGTTTTAAATTGTGCGCATGAGGAGTTAGTTATTTTCAGCTTCATGAGACACACACATCCAGGCCTGGTACCGGGATGGACCTCGCCCCCTGCTTGAGTTACAATGCACCCCCTCCCCGCCTCCCTTCACAGGTACCCATGGAAGACTGGGACGATTTCAAAATGCACAACCACCACCACATCAAAAGCTTCATCATGGATCGTCTCTCGGAGACATCCAACTACCTACAGAGATACATCGATCACATCATCAACACGTACAACATTCCCAGATACCTCTGCCTGCTGTTGATTTCCTGATAACCATGTCCATATTACTTTTATTTGTTGCAGGGAACATCGCAGAATGCTGAGAAGGTCTCGTTCCATGGAAACCTCACAGAAAAAAAGGAGGACACGAGAAAAGAACACCAAAGCCAAGCGTCTGAAACGACAAGCAGGGCAGAAGGCAAAGATGTCTTCAGCTGCTCGTCCAACTACACCAAATACTCAGGGACTGGAGGACTCAATCATCACGCCTGTCACACTTAACAAAACAGACTACAACTTTGTGTCAAGTGTGAGACAAAAGATTGCACAGAGAGCGGGAACAGCTTCCAAGTTTGCCCGGATAGTTAAAAATTTGGCAGTCAACACCCATTCCCCAAGGAAAAAAGGTGCCTTACGTCAAGAAGGACTGTTTTTCGAACTGCAGACGCATCCTTTTCCAGAGCAAAAAAATTGTGAAAAGAAAAAAGAACAAAAGAAAGCCAAGGAAAGGTGGCATTTCACCAGAGAACCAATAGAAAATCAAGCTGTTCTTTCTTCGTGAAGACATTTCACGTGCACTGCCACACAAGCGGTACACACACAAAGAAGGGCCTGGCTATGTTATGCAGCACACCCTGAAATCTGCATATAAACTTTTCACAGCTGAGGTGCCAGACTTCAAAATAGGCTACACCAAGTTTACACTCCTGAGACCAAAAAATGTGCGCAAGGTGAACTCTGTCTCTGCAGAAACATGCCAGTGTGTGTACAGCTACTGTTTGAATGTACGTCTAAAGGTGCATACCCTCAACAGAGCCCTTACCCTAAAGAAGCAGTCCGACCTGGAAGTGGAGGATGAAGTGGCCTTGGTGAATCTACTCCAGTGTCCCAAGACTGGCAAATTTGCCAACAAGGAATGCATTGAAAGTTCCTGCAATTCCTGCAAGAACATTGGGGCATCCCTGTCAAAACACTATAGCTCTCTACTAGATAACCCTACAGTGTCATGGATCTCATGGAAGCGGGTGAGAAAGGAGAAAGGAGAAGAAAGTGGTGAGAGAGCCTGTTGTTAGCAATGGCCCTGTGACAGACCTCCTTCGTGAGCTGGAAGATCTTCTGCACCCTGCCCAGAACACTACCTTCATGAAACACTTGTTTGTGGCACACTGGCAGCATCACCAATATCGACAGGTCAAGGAACGGCTCAACACGGATCAAATTCTGCTGGTGATGGATTTCGCCGAAAACAAAAAATCCAAAACCCAGGACGAGATCAAAAGAGCATATTTTGATAAAGTGCAAATCACTTTCCATCGGGTCATCGCCTACTACAGGCTAACAGAAGAAAATTAAGTCGTTCGCCACGTGTTAAACTTTATTTCAGATAACATACAGCACGACCACCATACTTTCACAAGCAAAACGTTGAACTATCTGAATGAAGAGAAAATTCTCAAACCAACTACAGAGGTCATAATGTTTAGCGATGGATGTGCAGCCCAGTACAAGGGGCGAGGGACATTTGCTGACCTGACCCAATACCCTTTTATTGAATGCTTTTTATATATTATTTTCAATTTTATGGCTATTAAAAATGTACATTTGTCATGAAATATATCCCTGTTCATTGTCAGTTTGCAAAATCAGATCTGTATGCTAACAAGTCAAAGAATGATGACAAGTCAGAGAAAAAGAAAAAGAACAAAGGTACGTAACTCTTGAATGTCCATCCTTTAATTTAGGGGGTAGGGTTAGTTTAATGTCAATCATTTATCAAACATTGTTTGTACTTGCATGAGAATACTGTTGGTTTATGCTTAGAATGCTATTGGTTCAATACAAACAGGGATATTAAACTGTTTGATTGATGTTCATGTGCTTGACAATGTTTTATTCTTGCGATTGTGTGAAATTGAAACAAATCTCTTTTATTTAGTTATAATTTGGTCATTTAGTGCTTGTACTTGGTCTTTATGCTTATTTTGTTTTCTGCCAAGTGCATTCTAAAGTTATTTTCATAATTTAATGGTAAGCAACACAATTAATTCAACTAAAACACTGTTCTGTTTAAAATCCTGGATTTTTATAAAAACTAGGGGTACCGGTAGATTTACGCTTATAACTATCCATCCAAGCCTTTGCTATCCCTTTTCTTGGCTGTTTTGTGTCACCCAGAGTCTATTCTAACTAAACATAACAAAATATAGTGGTTACATGTCATTTAAGATGTTCATAATATCCCTCCATAATGGGAAGTCTTGTTTCTCAATACTGTGAAACGTGTCATATGTACAAAGAGCTTCTTACCGAATCTGAAGAAAGATGTTTGCCTAAACTTTGCCTGGACCGATACCAGCCAAGGTGTGCTCTACCTGACACTTTTCAAGCATGGAGAAACCTTCTTCGCCAGAGTCATCGAGTCAGGCTTCTTTCAAGGTAAAGCATAATTAATTATCTATGATGCATGCTTTTGAGGTATGCATACATTATGTGTGATGTATGCTTCTGAGGTATGCATAATTTACGTGTGAATGCAACAGTTGGGAAATCACCGTGTCCATGCGGTGTGGAACACTTACCTAGCCGTTTTCATAAAGAGCGGAAGGTTGTAGCAGTTCAGTGTAGCGGTTTCTCCTTTGAACAGCGAGAAATAAAAAGTGCCAAAGAACTTAGAACAGCACCTCTCCTTATAGGAAAAAAAATAAAGTACTGACGAGTCTGCGCCTTGGTTGGGTCAGTGCATACCCCCCACCCTTGAAATCGTAGAGATTGTAAATAAATCATATCATGCTTGCGTCATTTATTCCGGCTTCCATTTTTCAACCAAAAGACCAACTTTCATGGAGTTAGAAGGTAAGATCTGAATCTACTCATTTTACGCTAAGGTTTCCTCAACACACTTGGTATGGGGTGAAAGTTGCAATGGTTACATATAAGTATATAGATAAAAATGCAACACCTGTATGTACGGTGCGCATTGACCCGTACCGGTACACAATGGTAGATTTTTTATCAATCTTACTATCTATTTTAACTTAATACTTACTTAAAACATGTGCATTAGCTCTAATAAACCTGGAACCATACCCTAGAATAGGAAAACGAAAGTAGCCGGTGACCTTGACACCCCTACCGGATGCTGGGTGGTAGTTTTCCCCCTTACATCCGGGTGGGCGTGGTACACAGGTCTAGTCCTATCTTCATTCCTCCATTTCCAGTTCACCTGTCAAGACCTGGGACGGTATTCATGTTGAGATAGCATGAGACTTAGCATGATGCTAACTTAGAAGCTCTTCCAATGTCCTATAGGATTTAATAGGACTTTTGGAAGAGCTTCTAAGTTAGCATCATGCTAAGTCTCATGCTATCTCGACATGAATACCGTCCCTGGTTCATACCTTTTCCACTTATATTGCTATAGTTCGAACTCTGGTGGGTTTGTTCCTGTCTCTTCTGTTTATCATTTCTTTAGAGTATCCTATTGGGATATTCTTCGTCTTATTGTTTTTGAATTTTGTTTTCTTACAGGTGTTGGAAAATTTATGGGCACAGATTTTTATCTGGCCATCTTTGTTGTGTCAGCCATTATGGCTTCTCACTCTTCTTCTTCGGTTCCCGTTTCTAAACCTTCGGGTTCCTCTTCGGTTTCAGAGGTTCATTCTCATACTCCTAAGCGGGATGAGAGTGGTAAATTCGTTAAGGACTCTTCACAAACTTCCAAGTCTAGTCGAAAGTCTTCTTCCAAGACTTCGTCAAAGTCAGTTCAAAAACCGGCTTCACCGGCTAAATCGGTCGCTCCTTCTGAAACAGAACTAAAGTCGACCTCGGTCTTGGTGGCTTCCACCCCAGCTATGGACACTTAGGCTATGTTCAAGCTTATTCTCTCTCAGCTCGGTTCTTCAGAGTCCAAGAAATCTCAGATTTCTACCACTACTTCGTCAGACTATTTTTCGAAGTCTTTTCGGCCGGAGTTTGTCCACCCTGTTCTTTCGTCCAAAGCAACAGGGTCGACTCTCTCCCCCTCTTCTATTCACAGGGTTGCGGTTCGTGGCCCAGGGGGTCCCCTCTCCACCAAAGCCACGGTGTCTTCTAGGTCCTCCAGCCGGACTTACTATGCAGGCTTCAAGGCCGTGGGCACTGCTACTTCCTATGAGGATCCGATCGTGCTCTCACCACAGAGATATGGCCATGCTCTGGAAGTCTCTCCTACCCTTGAAGAGGATCTCGCCTTTGACCAGGGGTCATTGGCAGAGCGTTGGTCCCCGCGTTGTCGGCAGACAATCTCTAGACAGGACTGTCTAGATGGGGAAGGAAGGGCTGGTGCGTCGTCTTGGTACCAATCCGACCAATCCGTCTTGGTACCAAGTCTCTCTATAAGCCACGGGTGCGGTTGGAGCCTCCTTCCTCGGACGAGGATGTTGAGGTCCAAACGGCAGGTCTGCAACCGGTTATGGGGCAACCGGCAGACCTGCCACCGGTTATGCGGCAACCGGCAAGCAACCGGAAATTCGAAAACCGGCAAGACCACAACCAGCAGATCGGCAACCGGTTGGAAGGCAACCGGCAATGTCGCAACCGGTTCATAGGCAACCGGCAGTCCCTCAACCGGGAATATTGCAACCGGGAAAGTCACAACCGGAAATTGGACAACCGGGAGAAGTGCATAGGTTCAATCGGATGGTTTTGCAGACTCTCATCCTACTGAACAAGCATGCTCAAATCCTGGTTTTTCTCCCCACGGCTCTCATCACGAGAGTCCTTGAAAAGTGCTACCGAGAGCCTTCTAACATGATTCTGATCACCCCTCGGTGGCCAACCAGTCTTTTGTATCCAGAGATCATCGCCCTGGCAAGGGAAGCTTCCCTAGATCTCGCTCTCACGCGATCCTCATTTTTTTCTACCAAGGAGCGGTGTGGGTCATTCCAACACCTCAAGGTTTCTTTATCAGAACGGTGGATTGCCTCTTTACCTCTAAGCGGAAATCCACTCCCAATCTCTTCTATTTTAGGTGGTTGATTTGGTTCTTCTGTTGCTCGGACGAAAGACGGTTCCTCCTTGTCCGTCAATACTTGAGTTCACCGAGTTTCTCTCCCACCTTCACTGTTCGAGAAATCTCTCTGAGCAAACTCGATCGGGCTACAGAGCTTCTCTGATTAACATCATTTTCAGCTTGGGTTCTAAACGCACAGAAAATCTGTCAGCCTTGCCTGTTCATCATTTTCTGTCCGGTTTCCTCAGTGGGACGTCTTCTTAGTGCTGAATTTTTTCTTAGGGACAATTGAACCTCTCGACTCTCGCTCTCTGAGACTTCCTCACTCTGAAAACGGTGTTTCTCGCCTCCCTGGCCTCAGCCAGGCGCGTCAGTGGGATTCATGCTCTTAGCGGCATGTTTAGAGACGTCGAATTCTCTCCGTTTTTTTCTTGTCTTTCTGCTGTTTCTTCCGGAATTCAGGGCCTAGAACCATCCCAGGGACATTCCCTCCCCAGACCTGTCTACCATACGATTTTTAGGCGTATTTTCCGAATTTTGAATGCAAAATACGAAAATACGCATAGAGCAACAAAAATCGGCAGCAGCGGCTAAAAAAAAAAAAAAAATTCTCTATTTTCCTGTTTAAAGACGAGTTTCACGGTTCGCGAGTTACTGCTCTTGGATTGCGCGCGCGTCTACCACTTTGTCGGCCATTTTTGTTAGTGAACGGTACTGCACCGGTTAGGCTAGTAAAATGCCACCGCCAGTGAGAAAATGACCCCATGAGACTGATAGCGAAGAGGATGACGTTCAAAAAATTCCAAAGAAGGCTGCAAAACCATGGAGACAAACTTTTCTCAGCGGATACACCGAGACCTGGAAGTGTTTAGTCCCCAGTTCAAAAGGACCAACTTTCGTCTGGTGCGCCTTGTGCAATACGGAATTCAGTTGTGCTTGTGGTGGGCGCAACGATTGTAAAAAACATGTTGCGTCAAAACTGCACACCAATCTGGCAGAAATGGCGAAGGGGACACCTTCGATCAAAGATGCGCTTAGACAGCAGGCGTCCAAGTCAAGTGGGGACTTGGAGCACCAGGTGACCAACGCGGAGGCGATCATGTGCAAAGTGATTGCAGATGCCAACCTTTCACTATCTATGGCGGATCATCTTGTTCCCATCATGAGATGGATCCTCTCTCTCTTCTCCTTGACCCCCCTACCGGATGCTGGGTGGCAGTTATCCCCCTTACATCCGAGTGGGCGTGGTGCACCGGTCTAGTCCTATCTTCATTCCGACACATTTACATAGCATCAGGAGGGAAACATTGTTTTATGTGTTGGTAAGTATTAAGTTAAAATATAGTAAGATTGAATCTTCATTCCGACACATTTACATAGCATCAGGAGGGAAACATTGTTTTATGTGTTGGTAAGTATTAAGTTAAAATATAGTAAGATTGATAAAAATCTACCAATCTAATTTAACCATACATTACCAACACTTAAAACATGTGCAGATTACCATCATGGAGGAGGGTGATGCGGTCAGTCAAGACCAACAAAACTCCTTCCATAAGAGGAAATGGGGACAATTTGTCACAGTCTTCAGAAATCCGTTTGCTTCTAGAAAACGGTTTCAGTTACAAACCAGAGCTTTGATACAGTGGAAGCAGAAACATTTTAACAGATGGTGATCAATAGCCAACTGGTGATCCACAAACCGACATATTACGAAAATGCCTTAAGGAATACGCAACCCCCTTCAGTACTCTAAGCCATTATCAATTTTGTTTCCTCACAGTGGTTTGAATGCCACAGTTCAAGTGATAGACTATTGGCAGAACTGGCCAACGTTGCCTCAAAAAAGAGGCTAAAAGATGATATTGTCATGAAAAGGATTTGTCATCAGTCGGGTGGTGATGTTTTTTTCACCACTTGATTTAAACCTTTTTTCATCAATTTCAAAGACTAAAAAAAAACCAGCTGCTGGTCTCAAAAGGAATAAAAGTAAATCACATGGCAGGGAGGCATTGAATAGGTCATGCCATCTCTCACTGGACGCGTCCCACTTTAATTTCCGTGGCAAAATAATCAAAGTGTTGATTGTGGCACACACCACCAAGAAGAAGAATTTAAGGTCTTGACGACTTGAGAGACCACCTGACCCACGAGTGAGTTTCTTACAGTGCATCAAGTATTGTTTTGTTGCGAAATACTACAGCATCAAATTTTCTTTTTGAAAAAACCAAACAAACTAATACAAGCAGGTGAAAAGAAAAAGTCATAATCTAATCCAGTAAAGAGGGCAAGCACAAACAAAAACACAAAATAGTCCACTTTGATTATGGCACGTAATAACAAGAAACACAATATTGATCATTCACTATTCAGAAACACACGACAAACATGACACAGTTCTTAATAATAATAATTATTAGCATTTAAAGCACCTAATCTTAAAAAAGCCCTAAGCGCTTACAATAATAAATGAATAAACCAGCCAGCAATATAAAGAAACGACAAAAATATACACACGCGCGCGCGCACACACGCACGCACTAAACACAGACACACGCACGCACTAAACAGACACACACACAAACGAACGCACCACACGCGCACACACACACACGCACAAACAAACAACACGCATGCACACAAACACACGCGGATGGAAGGGGCACAGTACTTGGGTAACTCTCCTGAAAACTGGGTCATTGTGACCTATCCCATTTATTAAACAATAAAAAATCAAATCAAACAATGAGATATCATTCATTTGTGTATTTCAGCTCTAAATAGTTGTAAGAATCATATAAAATGTTTCTTTTAGCTGTGCATTTACCAACATGTGTTTAATAAACAATTTTGTCTTGAAAAATTCATTTTGGGTGCTTAGTTTTGTGACATGCCCAACAGTCTTGCAAAAGGTTTCTATTTTTTCAGAAACCACAAAAGATTCTGCACACATATGCATGCACACCCAAGATGAGTAGTAGTCCTTCCTTTATAGCAACAATTTTGTGGATTTTACCAAAAAGTGTGTTTTAAAATAACATTTTAAATACCAGGTAGCGCTGACAACATGTGGTGTCCTCAAATATAATAAAAAATAATGCAGATTTTCTTTGCCTCAACAATCTCTAAGACCCATTTTTTTCTTATTTAGTTATCAGAAAACATATTTTTGACAATGTATGTGCATGAACAGTAAATATAATTGTTAAATAGATTTTTTACAATTTTTTCTCTCTTTGGTCATTGTGGTGTCCACAAAATGCTGTTGTCAGCGCTACCTACATAATTAAAATTTTCACCTAGGGACTTCTTCTGCCCAAGTCAAAAGTTTACTACTTTCAAACAACTACTAAAGATCATTATTCATACAAAATTTCAAATGTGTGGGATGTTTTGATTGGTCAAGAGAGCACAAAAACAGTATGGTGTCCACCCCTAAAAGGCATTTGTCAGCGCTACCTGGCCACTGAATGGGCCTTCTATGTGTAGAATAGCTTGTTCACAGTTAAGTTCTTAACCATAAGGCCAAATTTGCCAATACAATACACATTTATTCTTGTAGCAGACATATCTTTCAATTCACAAGAAATTAATTCATACAATTTTCTTTTAGTGGATGGATGACAATGGCGTCCTTGTTGTTGTCTGTGTTGCCCACAATTTTTTTCTCAAATTTAAATCTTATTCTTTTTTTTTTATCATTGGATACATATAAAAGTCTTCATTTCAAAGTAATCTGTAAGTTAAAAGTGATAAATGCACCGTAAAGTCTGTTTAAGTAGGTGAAATCATGTAATGATAATGGAGGACACCATGTTGTCAGCGCTACCAGTTGGTGTCCCTGTTGTCAGCGCTACCCAGAAATTATTTTTGTTATTAAGCTCTTTATATTTTACTTTTTTTTCTATCATTGAAAACATGTCTTCATTTCAAGGTAATCTGTAAGTTCAAAGTGATAAATGCACCATAAAGTCTGTTTAAGTAGGTAAAATTATGTAATGAAGGACACCATGTTGTCAGCGCTACCAGTTGGTGTCCCTGTTGTCAGCGCTACCCAGAATTTTTGAATTTTTTTTATTAATTTATATTGTAAATTACCGTATCTATGGGTTATTCCTGGTGGTAATGAAACTATTCTAACACATCCGCTATGAAAAATTGTCATTTTGAGTGGTGAAACATTATATAACAACATTTTGATATGAACCATGGTAATGTGCATAGATGACACAAACCAACACTAGTATTTAAACACATTTCTTTTGTATTATTTTGCAAATGAAACCATTTGTAAGTCTTTATTTCAAGAAAGTCTGCCATGTTAAAGTGATAAATGCACCATAAAGTCTATTTAAGTGGGTAAAATTATATAATGGAGGACACCATGTTGTCAGCGCTACCAGATGGTGTCCTGTTGTCAGCGCTACCCAGACATTTATTTGGTAAAATTTAACACTTATTTTTTAATTGTCAAATTAATGGAATATCAGAGATAATAATGAAACTATTCTAACACATTTGAAATAAAATAAATGGCATTTTGAGTGGCACGACATTATATAACAAAAATAAAACAATCAATTATGGTAAGATCCAAAGACGGTATAAACCAACACCAATATTAAACTTTAAAAAAAAAAAGTTTTTAATGAAATCATTCATAACTCTTTATTTCAAGACAGTCTGTTATTCTAAAGAGATAAATGCATCATAAAGTTTATTTAAGTTGATGAAATTATGTAATGAAGGACACCGTGTTGTCAGCGCTACCAGCTCTGGACGCATATATATAAAGTAATAAAACCCAGCAACGATAGCCTTGACTGATTTTGTTTTCATTTCATAAGAAAGTTGATTCATAAAGCTACTCTATGCATGCATTTTCTGTTCAATTTGCCCAATTTTATTTTTTGGCTTCTATGTCACATATTGGACCAGTTTTCAGGAGAGAGACCCACTTTGAAAAGAAATATAGCAGGCTATGATTTGATAATAGTTTTGAGAGAAGACTTATGAAGAAAGGGAGTTGGCAGAACGGAGAGGTAAAGGGAGTCTATTCCAAGAGGAGGGGGCCTGGAAAAAGGAGCGTTCGCCAAGGGTCTTGGTGCGGTAACAAGGGATCTGGAGGAGAGAAGTGTCGGACAACAAAACACACAATAACACGCACCATTCATTATCAACACTACTGAATAACTGAAATTAGGATTCAACAGCCACAATGGCTAACAATCATAACAATATACACAGACACTTTCATGGGTGCAACTACACAAAAACAAAAAACTCGAAAGGCCAGGGTCCAGGGGTAATGTCCCCCTGCAGCTGAAGCAAAAATTGATTTATGAAGGTATTTTAGTTTGCTTTTTCCACAATTTATACAAATGCTTATTTTAAAGTGTTTGAAAAATACAGTAGACACACAAGGATCTTGTTTGGAAAATAAAAAAAAAAAAGGAACTTCCTTTTCTGGTAAAATTCAGAAACAGGAAATCTTTGTATACCAGGAAAATTTGCACCCATGTGACACAGTTCTTGTGATAACAAAACACACACCATTCATTATCAACACTACAGCATAACGGAAATTAGGATTCAATAGCCCAAATGCTAACAATCATAAAAATACATACACATAAAGACACACTTTCAAAAAGAAACCAGCCACGAATGCTCTCCGATGGAGCAACAACTACTCTGAGAATGGCAGATTTCTCAATGCACCAACATACAAAATATGTAAATGGCAAACAGTAGAGGAGAAAAGAGAACTCCCTGATTGTACAAACTAGCGAGGGCCGATGGAAGACTAGCAGTCTGGTCGTGGCGTTGTCTGCAGCATCCTTTTCATCCATCAGGCACACAGCAGCCGGGTCCTGACCAGGCTTGGAGAGCGCACTTTCTGCAACATGCACACAGACACGCGTTAATTCTGTGAGAAGAACACACAGACCACATGTAGCACACAATGTGTAGATTCACACTGCTATGAATTGTTAACAAGGACATGTGCATCCTGAGCACACAACTGCGTTAATAAGTACACACAAATGTATACTCTCGTGTACAATATATATATACACATGCGCCCAGCATGCATACATCAGTAGCGCAAAAAATGTCTGTGTGCACACACACACACACTCTTTCTCTCGACTCACTCATATCATGACCAAAATCAAGAAACATTTCAGAATAATTATGCTAAACTAATTAAATACATCTCAATCCTGAGTCCACTAGAACTGAAATATATTTTACAATAATCTGTACCAAGGAATCTGCACAATTTAGCCAATTTTCCTCTTCTTTTTCTTATTAAAGCTGAACTGCCACATGTTTTATTAAAAGCCATTCATTACTGTTCGCGTAATCTTGCGATGTTGGAAAAAAAAGAAAAAAGGGAAAGGCATAGTGACAGGAAATAAATATAGCTGCTACCAGTTGAATTGCAAAAAGAGGCGCAAGTTTATCAAAATGCTTTCCGAGAGTGAACGATTCACACAA
The DNA here is from genome assembly GCA_017654935.2 of Phymorhynchus buccinoides. Taxonomy (NCBI): domain Eukaryota; kingdom Metazoa; phylum Mollusca; class Gastropoda; order Neogastropoda; family Raphitomidae; genus Phymorhynchus; species Phymorhynchus buccinoides. The sequence continues at coordinate 47,125,787 of CM065694.1, forward strand.
AAAAACAAAAAATTTTTTCTTTTTGTGCCTTTGGGGTTTGAGTGTACAGTGGAAGACCTTTCAAAAATCATCCAAAATGAGGTCTTATAAGGGAGGGGTCTTATAAGGGAGGTAATTTTAATACTTACAAAGGGCAATGTCTCAGAGAAGTACTTTAGTAGGTCTTATGTGGGACAGTCTTATAATGGGAGGTCTTATAAGGGAGGTTCCACTGTACAAAAATGATGTGTAAACTGAACTGCACCGACCATGGAAGAAGCGAAGGGCCCAATGTCTTCATAGTAGCGGCCCATGGCTTCTCGAATGTCGGCCGGAGTGATGGCCGTGTCCCACGATGTGTCCAAAGTCGTGGCAGGCCCACTCTGTGAGGAAAACACACATCGTCGGTGAAATTCAAAAACCTCGTATCTCGATTTTTTGGGGGTGGGGGTGGGGGTGGGGGGTGGGGTTGAGTTAGATACATAGTCAGCTCTCTAATTTTTCCCCTGACACCTTCCACCAAAAGCATGTATCTAACGACTTTCTATCTGGGGTAAATGAGGTTGCGTAAATAGAAGAAAAACTTGTAAGTCTGAAATTCAGATCTAGTTGAGGACAAAAACCTCGTATCTTCGTTCTTTTCAAGTATTAAAAAAATTTAAAGTAATTTTAACAAAATGCTGGACTAAACGTTTTCCAGTATCCAGTCAGACCCGCATAAGTACAAAAAGCTCCACCACCAACCTACCTGCCCCCTTTCCGCACACTCGCACTCACCCTTTTTCTCTTCTTCTTGTTGGAGCGAAACGCCCCGGCACTGGTGGTGGTCAGAACAGCCGACAGCCCAGCAACAGCACCACCCCCCACAACCCCCGTCATCCCTCCACCAAGGGAAGCGCTAGCAGGAGTAGCGGTGCCGCCACCAAGCATGCCAGGAAGCGTTGTGAGCGCGGTAGGATTGGGAGCAGTTACCATATTGGCTGCAAGGGTGGTGGTGCTGGTGGTGATGATGGTAGCAGAAGGGGTGGAGGAGGAAGCGGGTAACGGTTGTTGTGGTATTGTTGTTGTTGTCTGATTATTGTTGTTGCTACCGGAGGTGGGTGTAGAGGTAGGGGTGGAAGGGGCGCTCTGGTAGCCTTCCATCTGAAACAGATTAAACATTTGATTGCATTGTTTTACGAAAGATGCATGCAAATGCACAGTACTGAACACAATCTCATACAATTTCTTGTTTTGGAAGAGGGCAGACCTGTTTACCCTTATAATAAAAAACCCGGAATTTGCCACCAAACCCGGAATTTGAGAACAAAAACCGGATCTGTACACGACTCGCGATAAAGCGGTTTCTTGTTCTTCTCCTTTCCGCGAACATCGGCGTCGATTTTCAATATCGTGATGATTTCTTGGCTCAATTTTGCCAGAAAAGTTTTATTAGTAAATTCAGTCACTAATTCTTAGTCAATTTTAGTATAAAACAAGCTGGAAAAAGCAAAATACCTGGAAATGTCCACGATGGGACAGAGAAAAATCACTCGGCCGTGGATGCCAAGTTGCAACTCGGCGCCATTGCGATCAATTTTGACTTCATTTTCGGTTGAAAACTTCAAAATTCTCACATCATCGTATTTTCCAGTGATAATATAATCTAAATTGACTCATTTCAAGCCCTAATTACAATCTCTACCATTACAAAACTGCCTGGAAAGCTCTTCGAATCGACAGTAAAAGTCTAGCCGCCATTTGCTCAGTCCCGAAATAGATAGACCAAAATAAAAACATTATTTCACCCCTTTAACCAATGAAAATGCAGCATTTAATGCATGTGACGTCAATCACAACCCCTTTTCTGATGACGTAGCGTGTTAGGTACACGTTTCGGTCAACCCTTGCGTCTTTTCCTACGAACGGTTTTTCGAAATCCGGAATTTTCAGCATTCACCCGGAATTTACTATTTTACCCGGAATTTTAGCAAATTTCCGGAATAATTCCGGCTAAACCGGAATGGTAAACAGGTCTGAGAGGGGGATAGCTTCTTATTAGTGTGATTTATTTTAAAGACTTTGTGCAGAACTCGCCTTTTTTTTTTTTTTTTTAAGAATGTGTGTTTGTATTTGTGAGTTTTGATAAGCCCTCAAAGAAGCAGCAACAGAAATCCGAACCAACCTGCCACAAACCAAATCAAAAGTGGTTATCTTCACAAATGTTCTTTCTGTCTTGAGTGCACTCCGCAATCGACCAGAGATGAGATTCTCAGAGAAGCTAACCAGCTCTCATATTCTTTTTTGGGGCAGCCAAACATCGTTGAAAATGCAGTCTCCTTTCTCCATTGTACCAGAAGACGGAAGTACGGCAAAGGGAAGTAACTTCAGCTAATGTCGTCTTCTATGATCGCGATATTGGCATGACCTTGAAAGGTGTTTCTTTTTTCATTTGAATTTAGTTTTAACCTTCAATATTTTTATGGTGGAGGACAGATTTTGACTTTCATGGATTGAGATTAAGGATGTGGTCAGACGATATTGAAAAGTCCAGGGCTTTTACAGGAGATTTGGGGCCTTTGCTGTTTTTCAAGCACTTTTCAAGCCCTTTAAAAGGCCATGGAAGAAAATAACGTCCTCCGGTCTGGAACAGACACATATGTGAGATTAGTAGAGATAAAGATGGTGGGAACGATCCTGGACGCAATGCCCGGAGGCAGTGCAACACCAGGAAAGTCACGAACTTTTAACAATAGATATGTTGGAAAAGGCCATGTCAATTTTCCAGGACTTTTTAAGGTTTCAAGGACCCTGTATGAACCCTGCTGGGAGGTACACGCATGCTGCAACTTCCCATCCAAACCCAACTCGACAACTGCCGAAATTTTGCAGACAAAATCCCTCAAAGTGATACCTTTGATAGCAGACAACACAGTAACGAGGGACATCACTCAAAGTGATACCTTTGATAGCAGACAACACAGTAGCGAGTACGGCTCAAACGCCATGCCTTCTTTTGATTTCTTCTTCTTTTTTTTTCCGCACTCGTTCAGCGGAAATGCGGATTTTTTTGTGGCTGACCGTAATAGCGTAATCGGAGGTCTCAAAACGTAATAATTACAGACAAATCCGTAGGGAAAACAGGTCTGGTTTTACCTTGGTGGGTGAGGCCGACCCCCCCGTGGCCTTGCCGTGTGCGGAGAGGAGCGCTGCGGCGTGCAGGTCATGGTAGTTGTGCTGAACAGGGGCCATGGCCCGCCGCTCCGGCCGACACACCACCGCCCGCCCGTCCTGCTTCACCAGCAACGACAGGTCCACGATCTGAACAAACGCAACACGCACCAACAAATCCAGGGTTAGCAACCAAGAGGAACGAACCTCCCTTACAAGACCTCCCATTATAAGACTCCCTAACTGTCCACAAGAGTCAACGCCTTATCCTGCTTCACCAGCAAAGGCAGGTCCACGATCTGAACGCAACACGCAACAACAAATCCAGGGTTAACAACCAAGAGGAACGAACCTCCCTTACAAGACCTCCCATTGTAAGACTCCCTAACTGTCCACAAGAGTCAACCGACAAATTGGACGTTAAACTCACCACCACCAAGACTCCCTCGCACGTAAGACCTACTTCTATGGTACATTGCCCTTCTTTGTAAGTATTAAAATTACCTCCCTTAGATAGTTCTACACAAATTCTTGTTATCATAATTAAATACAGAAAACACCTGTCTTACACACTTACAGGTAACACCCTTCTATACCCTCAACCCTTTCACCACCAACGTCGCATTTTTGCACCACAATGATTTAACACCCATGTCACTAAAAGGCCTCAAATCAGGTTATGTTATCCAAAGACCCTATTCTCTTAATTTTGGGAGGTAACTCCGTAAGGATAGGCCTTACTTTAAATATGTCACAGAAGAATCCCCAATATTACAGATAGATTTTTTTCTCTACCCAGGTAAGTTTAATGGACATTTTTTGCTAAAAAATGGTTGGCGGCGAAAGGGTTAAAAAACACACCTTTAACCAGAGAAAATTAAAGAAAAATTCATGGTACAAATCATGCCATGAAAAAGACAACTGATAGAGCCAATCTGGCAAAATGGTCTGGGGATATAACTCTCTTGACTGTGTTAGAGCAAAAGCCTGCATATCAGTTATTCCTCTTCATCTCATGACGTCATCAGTGATGTCATCAAATCAGTATGTGATACGTTATATGGCAGTCAAGGGGTTAAATCCAAATTAATGGGGGGCAGCGGTGTCGGAAGGAGGAAGGAAAAGAAAAACAGCGGCATATATATATGGAGTAGAGGAGCGCCGTTACCTGAGCCACTGTCTCATAGGCCAGGTAGCTGATGACCTCCAGGCCCTGAGGGCTGGGCTTGATGTCCACGTTGACCCCCAACATCAGCCAGTCCTTGAACCGCTGGGACTTGTACCGACGACCTGCACATGATGATGATGACCATGTTTATCACATGCTTGATGTCCACAGTAACATCAGACAGTCCTTGAACCGACGACCTGAAAATCATGACTATGTTTATCACATGCTTGATGTCCACAGTAACATCAAACAGTCCTTGAACCGACGACCTGCAAATGATAATGATGACCATGTTTATCACATACTTGATGTCCACGTTGACCCCCAACATCAGCCAGTACTTGAACCGATGGGACTTGTACCGACAACCTGCAAATGATGATGACCATGTTTATCACATGCTTGATGTCCACAGTAACATCAGACATCAGACAGTCCCTGTACTGACGACCTGCAAATGATGATGACCATCTCACATGCTTGATGTCCACGTTGACCCTGGACATCAGCCAGTCCTTGAACCGCTGGGACTTGTACAGAAGCGCTGAGGCTTATACCGATGACCTGTAAACAATAACCTTATAAATAACAGGTTTGACATCAACGCTTAATACTGGACATCAAGCCTGTTCTTTGAATTGCTGCGCCGAGATTTATACCAACAACCTCAAAATGATAAAAACCATAGTGACTCTTCTCACATCCCTGTCAGTGACAGTAGAGACCAAAAATGACCATTGATGTCACCTATTGGCCACTACAACAACCACCTTTTCCTAGAGTGAATGCCCTTAGTAGATGCTTGAGTACTGACCAAACAAGGGAATAACTATGTACCGGCAGCCCATTTTTGAAAAAAACCCCATTATAGGCACTGTGCATAAAAATGCAATAGCTTGATAGATCTTTTCAATACAAACAAGCCACACAAAAAGTTATGCTTCTATGTCAATTGGTTGAAAAGTTATGGCAGTTTAAAAAATGACAAAAATGTCGCTTTTTATACCCGTTTTTGGCAAATTGAATGATGTGGCTAGTTTGGACCTCCATTGTACAAAAAGTTAAAAAGATAGAAGCCTGAAAATAATGGAGCTTAGTTACATTGACATATAGATTAGGCCTAATTTGTTTCAGATGGTTTGATTGCATAGTTTTGAAAATATGATCTCCTAAACATGGCTTATCGTGTCAAAAACGCACGTGGCAGAAACTGCGAAAACCTTAAAAAAGGCATAATTCATTGATTTTTTAAGATATTTTAATAAAATAAAGAGGTACTTTCTCACCAAACCAAAAGCTACAAAACAAGATGCAACTTGACTATGTTTGAATGTATGTCACATACCCCCCTTTCCCCCTCCTCCCCCCCCCCCGTCCCCCACCATATTGCTTTCTACCTTTACTATTTTGTTGATGTGACATTCACTTAATAAGTTTGAACAGGAAAAAGATGTAACAGAATGCAGGACACCATTTCATACCAACTGTTTTGTGAGTCATTCAAAGTATAGTTTCTTGTACTGTGCATAGCATCGTTGTAGAGATGCTGCATCCGTCAGAATCCATGTGCGCCCATTGGTGTTTGAATTCATGTGAAAGTCTGAGGCAATCACAAACATGGAATGGACCTCATCTGTTTCGTCTCTCTCTGGCCACTTATATATATCGTTTTTGAACAGACACTTGCTCATGAATGTGACCATGGCGCGCTCCTTGTTAATTGGCTGAAGGACTTCTCCAACATAGCAGTCCTCTTCATATGCTACAAGGACTCGCGTTCCTCCTGCCACTCCTTCAAAGGAGAACTTGGGAATGTCCACAGGGTCATCATTTTCAGTCTCTTCTCCAGTGTCCTCGCCGCCTTGAAGTTCTTCTTCAGCTTCATCTGATTCTGAGGCAGAAGCTGATTCTGAGCATTGACGTCTTCTTTTAGGACGATGTTGTAACAGCTCCATCTGGTCATCTGCTGGTTCAGGCTCAGTGGTGTCTCCCTCTTGCTCTCTCAAGTACTGTTTCAGGTTCGCAACAAGTTCAGGCAGCTTTGCCGTTGCCTTCAGCAGCTCATGCGATCTCCCCAAGACAAACTTTCTGTACATGACTTCTGCTTTCAGGCCCTTGACTTTGTCAGAATTGTTGGGGTAGTACCTCAGAAGCTTGGCCACGTCTGCACGTGTTTGGCAAGGTCCCCCATGCTGCTTCAATGTCTGCATTATTTTTTCTTTTCTCTCCACCCTTTTCCTTGCATCCTCGATCTTTTTCTCCCTGGTCTGAGCAAGAGCCTGCTGTCTCGCTTCCATCGCTTCCCTCTCCTCTTGCTTGTGCTTCTGTCTCAGAATGGAGGCCTTGGAAGATGCGCTGCTCAGCTCTTTTTGCCTATCTGGATTCTGAGACCGAAACCAGTCAGTGAGAGTTTTGTTGCGTTTCAGCAAGTTGATGGTGGAATGCAGGTGTGTGGAGGCATTTCTTCGCTTGAACATACTGAAGTCCAAGTCTCCAAAGCACTGCTCCCCGATCATGTTTGTGAGTTGAGACTTCTCCATTTTTGATCTCAGCTCCTGATCCTGAACAGCATGGTATTTCCCGTTGGGAAGGAAATCCTTGAGCTGGTTTGTAACCACTTCAAGAAAGAATGCAGCAAGGGCCATCAGAATTTCTTGCACGTGTGCCTTTCGCTGATCAAGGATGTTCAAGAGAGACAGGAACACCGGATCAGCATCACAACCCATGTTGATTGCAAACAAAGGCTCGAAATCTAAAGTGAAGGCATCAGCAGGATTTTCTCTCCATCTGCAACACACACACACACACACACACACACACACAATTTAAAACTTGATACATTCTAACTTTATCAATAGGTTAACACACTTGATGCTTCAAAATACCCAGCCACACTATCTTGTGTGGTGCTCTCTGTATCACGTGTGTATGTGTGTGTGACTATTTTGAAGTAAATGTTTTCAATAAATGATTTTAAGACAAACAACTATTTACAAGTTTACCTGTTCAAGAAAGCTTGCATGCTGACGACATGGGCATAAAAGTCCAGATACTTGACACCAATGCCAAGTACCTTCCAGTACGGTCCTGTGAGACGGTAGTAGACCAGTCCAAGAGCAATGACATGGTCATCAAGGAGGTCGGAGCTGACATCAGCACGGATACCATCCTGCTTCCAGTTCAAGGCTGACATGTAGTTCTGTCAATAATCAAACATTGGGCTTTAAAAATAAAACATGTTTAACTTCTTTAGTTTTATGCCTCTTCATTCTTGCTTGTTGTGTATGCAGAATAAAATTATTTATTATGTGTGTGTGTGCACAAGAGAACAAGATGAGCAAATGATCATTTATAATGTTGCTCCACATACTTCAGTATGTATAACCTAGAATGAGTACATGTAGCTGTTAACATGCTTAATTGCTTTACAATACAAATTATAAGGCCCGTTTTGTGTTTCAGACACACACACACACACGGACGGACACTTGACTTTTTACTATATGATGGCAAGAAGTTTAATAGAATGAAACACACACACACACACACAAAACCTGGGACAATTTAGACAATGTTATTGTGAAAATGTTGCTGTACAGATTATTTTGATATCGAGAGAATACTTACAGAAAGAAAATTAGAGATGTCAGGCCGATGAAAGTGCAGAGCTCCACTGACAGCAAACAAGTTGTTGAACCGGTTCGACTTGAACGCTGTGATGAATGACTGTTGTCCCATCAGCAAGCAGAAGGCAAGCCAGTTTTCTCTGCAGCCAAATTTTTCATCGCCCCTTGGACCAAGGCATGCACAGGCCTCTCGAATGAAACGCAGCACTGGGTTTTCTCCTCTGTTGGAGTTGAACTTCGCCTCTGTCTCTCTGCCCATGGGTGGATTCTGTGCAGCTTTGAAGGTTTTCTCAACTGCAGTTGACAGACCAAGCAAGAAGTGAGCATTGCAGAATAGGAAGTTCAAATCCTCCTCGGTATGCAGCAGCTCTTTTCTTTGCTCACTCATGCTGTTTCCGAATGATTTCATGACAGCAGCACGATCTGTCATGACACCACTCAAACCCTGCAGCAACTCTAGGAACACTTCATGGCGTTTCACAGGATCATCTTCAAAGATGAATGCTAATTCCTCAAGCATTCTGAATGCCACATCAACAAGAGTTGAAGTGTTTTCACTGCCTACGACGGTGAATCCACATGAGAGGGACTGACCAGAGTCCAGCGTCACCTGATGACCAACATACTTTTGTCCGCACTTAGTGGTGCCATCAGTGTGCAGTTCATAGTGCTCCGAAGCCATCAATGCTTCTGTTACGTGCACCTTTGCCAGAACATGGCCAGCATCTGAAAATCTTCCAACACTTCTGTCAGATGGGAGATCAGTTTCTGGAACAGAAGCATTAAAAAGATGCAGACAGACAGACTGAATCACATCCCCACATCTGGCTGCAGGGATTTCATGCTGACTTGTCAGTTCCATTATCAAAAGCTTTGCTTCTGGGGTAAAATATCCAGTTTGAGGGTCTTTGAGGCGGATTTCTCTTTTTTCTGCGACCAGTTTTTCAAGTCTCTCATTTCTTTTTTGCTCTACTTTTAAGTCTTTTGTCACAGCTTCTTTTTCTTCCACTAATGTTTTTGTCCTGTTTTTTGCCCTTTTCAACTGAAGTTTTAAGTTGGCAGTTGACTGACAAACTTGTTCCTTTCTTAGTTTATATTTAGCAAGAGCAGGATTCAAGGCATCATGTTTTTTCTCCAGTCTGTGATATCGTCGATAAATATTTTGTTTTTTGAATGCTTTTACTGTTACCTTTAACTGGTCATTTTCATCTTTCAAAGTAGACTTTTCCTGTTTTAATGCCTGTGTCCTATTTCCTAGTCTTTGGGTTTTTTCCTTGCAAGCATCAATGATGGTTTGTTGCTCCCTAATGATGGTAGACTTGTTTCTTCCTTCAGTAACCAAAATATCTTTTACAACTTTGGTGGAATGCATTTCTTGTTCGACTTCTTCAAGCTTGCGATGAAGGGAAGTTGCTTGTTGTGCAGCTCTGGCAAAGTTTAGGTTATACTCAGCCTTAATCTTTGAGTTTTCATCAAGTTCATGCCTTGAAGCTTGGCTAGAAGAGGCATTCATACTGCTAGAAGAGGCATTCATACTGCTAGAAGAGGCATTCATACTGTCAGTGTCACTGTTGTTGAAAATGCCAGGGATGACAAATGGTTCTTTCTTGAATTCTTCTAAAGCCTGTTCACCCCCTTTCTTCCCTTTTCTGCGCTGCTTCTCTTTCAGTTCCTTTGTGACGGAATCAATCTGTTTTCGAAGTTGTGACAGAAGTACATCTTGTACACCGGTCAAACGACAAAACCAGCCAAGCAGTTTTTCATCTGGCAATCCCTCTTTTTGTTTAAATTTTGCCAAGGCTATCAAGAGTTCATTTGATGGTGCAGAATTCCTAAGCTCAAAAGAAGACTTAAGTAATGAGGAACCTGTGAATCCAGCATGATGCAAGCATTCATCAATCCCATAAACATCGATTGTGGTGGATAAGAAATTTGCAATGCTCTCATCAGATTGTTTGTTCAAGTCTGTGGTGGCCCTTTCAATCAATGTTCTTGCAACTCTTTCTTTCACAGTTTCCTCAGGTCCAAGAATCTTCTGAAAGAATTGTCCAATTAGTTCCCATGACTTGCCAGTTTCCTCTTTTAGGCAAAACAACTGCAAAAGTAGTTGATTGTTGACTTGTACTGACGTGAGTTGTTTTCTTCTGCCAGGCCCCTTAGCCAGAAAAACGCCACGAAGAGTGTCATAATCGTCAGATCCAACTAAAACAGACACACAGTGACACACACAAACTTATGTATGAAAAAATGTTAGCATAATGCTTACATTTTTATCTAAATAAAAAGGTTTGTGGTAACTTTTATTTATCAATTCAAGTACTACCAACCACTATAAAAAAAATTAAATATTGTGTAAGTCAGTAAGTGGCACAGAAAACTTGTTTAATTTAAGTGACTGTAAACTAACACCTGTTTTTTTAAAAACAGACATAGGAGGTGGGGGAGGGGGTGATGAATATCATACTGTACACCTAAAATATAGGCTAAGTAAAATAAATTTTATTAGATTTGCGATCTGTCTTTGTGCTCAAGTCAGTCTTGCAAGCATGTGTAGGGTTACGGGTTATGTCCCCTGCAAAGTCAACTTATTTTTTACAATATTAATTATACAGCTCCAGAAACCACAGATCTTCCTAAAATTAAATACTCTGCTTTTTCAAACAATACAAACACAGGGTGCATGCTTATTGTAATTATATATGAGTGATATTTAAAGAAACATCGAATCGAAGTGACCATGTGCACATCGCGAAGCTAAGTCCGACATGGCTACTCAGCCTACTGAACACACGGAACACAACTGCTAATAAAAAGATGTCAAACTATCAAAATATTCGAAAATAACTTACAATATTGATTCAATCCATTAAATGAAACTCTACTTCTTCGATTCCAATAGTTTTTAACAGTTTTACTCACCTAGATCGCTTCGTATCGCTTCAAACATCGACTGGGCACCAGCGTTGGTCATTCTCGCTCGGCAAACAAAATAGGTCACAGTACTGGTTGCGGATCAACCAATGGGTGACCGTCTTTTACAGAGAGGTTACTCCCCGCCTTTAATGACGTCATCAAACCATTTTAAAGAGCGGAAATAGAGCTTTCTATCGACTCCAGAATGGGGGGGGGTAGCGCAATTTTTTGAGAACGCAAATCGACTTTGAAAAGTTTCTTTAGCCGTAAAATTTTGGAAATGTAATTATTTGATATAAAATTTATATCATGTTAATCGTCATTTCATCAGGAATAGCCCTATATTAGTTTTAGATGTGATAGAAGCATGGCGAAGAGTAACCAAGCCCGTGAAGCGACCAACCCTATTTTCTCCTACTGACTGATCGCGACCGCGAGGGTGATCACGGCGGAAACTATACCTATTTCAAAAATTCATTAAAAAACAACCATACCACATACACACAAACAAAAAACACAGGATGGAAGAACAAAGTCTGATCTTTATTTCGATATAATTTTCATAGCAATGCGCAGAGCGATTAATGGATAGTTATTGATTGAAAAGTAGTCAAATCCATGGAAAGTCAGTAGTAGTGACAGCTGCCGGCGTGAGGCTGCCGCTACATAGAATAACTCTGGCGAATAACCCTATTTGAGGCCACTAAATGGCTGCCTTTTGCAAGAGTGAATGCCTTTTTGGATACTGACCAACAAGGGATTCACTCTTGCTATCAAGAGCGTTAATAACCCTAGTTGCAGTGGCCAATAGTCTGAATAGCAACCGAAAGCACATCCCCTGCCACGTGCATCTCCATTCCTAGCTCTAGCTTATGTCACTGTTTTCCCCCTATACCACACATGGGCACTTGAAATAAAAATGGAGATTTCCTACATTGACAGATTTCAGATAACCAACTGAAGGGGGGAAAAAATAATTTTTAAAGGATTTTTCGGGATTGGCAGTGGGGACTTCTGACGAGTGGAGTTGATAGGCGACGATGATTAAGATTAAGATTAAAATTATAGCCCCGTCGACAACTAAGGCCATGTCAGGGCTGTCACCACGTTAGATCTTACCACGTATATTAAAAAAAAGATAAAATCACTGGATAAAAAAACACACCCAAAAACAAAGTTTTAAATTAAAATGCCCAGTTAAAAAGATGAAAATGTATTTTAAAATTAGATCGAACCAAGTAAAATTAAAACATGAAATATCAAATTATGAAAATATGGTTTTACGCCCTCTTCGGCCTTTCGGCCATGTGGGGCATTTGTAAATACAAAGATGGTGGGAACAATACTGGAGGCAATACCCGGAGGCAGTGCTAAACCAGTAAAGTCCCGATTTTTTAAATAATACAGATATGTGTAGCAGTAACCACGCCTCGGTTAATCCTCATTGGCTATGGTACCACCACAAGAATATAATCTGAGTTATCATATCAAATTATAAATATTTATTTCCTTTAACCTTCTTGGCACTGCATAAAATATAATTCATATCCTGAAATACTGGCTTATAATTGAAAACTATAGACGTAAATGGGTAGTGCATGTTTGTGTGTTTTACCGCTCTTCTATAAAACATTAGACCCAGAAACCTATACATTTTTAGAAAGAAGAAAGCTTGAACTTTGCAATGAAAGCAATGAAAAAGGCATACCTTGATTCTGGTGACAGCAATAATCCAGTGAAGTAGGCAGCAAACAGACGTAAAACACAGTAAAAAAAAAATGTTTCAAAAATAAAGTCTCTCCATCACACACACAAGGCTGTTATGTGTCCAAAACTGCACTGAAAGTGTTCACATACATCCCTTACACACACCAGAAAGTAGCAATCATCTCCTGTGGTGCCTGGCAAAGCACCCAGGGCACAGTCCTACATCACATGCTGGGCACTCAAAAGATGTTCTCACACGTCTGTCGTGTCCAGCAACACAGTTCCTCCTGTGCCCAACTGGCAGCTTCCTCAGGTGATGTCCAGGTGGTGCAGGGCCAGGCTGGGGTTGGTCAGGCTGGGCAGGGGCCACTTGCATGGGAGGGTTCTGCCTGGCTGCCGCCATCTCCGCCGCCGTCCGCCGCCGTGTCGCCACCTTCACTGGGTGATGGTTTCCTACCAGGCCTTCAACAACCTCCACCATGAAGTGGTACCTAGTCAGTTTGGGTTGATCACTGGTGTTTTTGAGGTAGAGGATATAGCTGTTCAGAACAGCTCTCCCCAACAGCGAAAAGGCCACCTTCAAAGTCCACTTCATGGTGCGCCGTTCAGACAAGTATTTGTACAGCCGGGCGTCGCTGAGGTCGACTCCTCCCATGGCACTGTTGTACTTTACAACAACCTTGGGCCTCTGCACCTCCTGCCCTCTCCTGTTTGTGATGCCCATGAAGCCTGCAGATGAAACCGTGCTGAGGAGCACAGGAATCTTGCCTCCATCTTTGTACACCACACACAGCAGGGGCCCCTTGCGACGCTCAGTCACTTCCTGGTTTCTCAACCGCTGGTTGATGGCAGCTCTGGGCAGACCCCTCCTGTTCTTCCTCACAGTGCCTGTGGCTGTGGTGCCTTGAGCATACAGGTCAAGGAAGAGCTCTGGTGATGAGAAGAAATTATCACATCCAAGGTGATATCCCCTGTGCAGAAAGTCGCAGTCCGTCAGCAACCGCATGACTAGGGCGTACGTGAATCCATGGGGAGGGAGAGCTTCTGCAGGATTTCTTCCCTTGTACACTTCAAATCTTGAAAGGTACCCAGTTTTACTGTCACACACACACCATAGTTTCACACCGAAGCGGGCATGATGTTTCTGGGGCATGTACATACGGAGGTGGGGGGTTTTACCCTTGTACCCCACCATGCTCTCATCGATGCTTATGTCGATGTCTGGGTTGTAGTGGTGCAGGAAGACCAGGTTGAAATGGTCAACTAGGGGCTGTACTTTGTACAATTGGTGGCGAGGGTCACCAGGAGGAGGCTGCCGAATATTGTCATTGAAATGAAGAAACTTCAGCATCAGCTGGAAGCGGTCCCGCGAAAAATGTTCGTTGAACCATGGGGTCCTTTGACTGCGGCGACTGGTATCCCAATAGGAGCTGATGGTAGGCTTTCTGATTAGGCCCATGTTCATGCAGATGCCAAGGAAGGCCCTAAGCTCTTCTGCTGTTGTTTCCCCCCTCTTGATCCATTGATGAACAACAGAATGGGGCTTGCGGCGCAGGTAGTCTTCGTTGGCGTCAATCCACTGCTGGCTGTAGGTGTTGGTCTCGTTGACGATTCTATTCACCAAGCCAGGAATGAAAAACAGGTTCACATAATCAATGGGTCTGGCATCTGGAGGTGGAGCATGCTTGGGGCCAGGGACAGCAGTAAAATCAATGGGTGGAGGACCAGGATCCACCCCAATGATGGGCATCCAAATGCCGTGAACGTCGGGGACAGCATGTGCAGGACCAGCACCCCCAGCACCATCATCATCAACACCCTCATCACTGGATCCTGGAATTATAGTAAAACAAACAAACCTGTTGTAAGTATTGAATTGTCATATAAACTGCATCATAAAATGTCAAATTTAGTGCAATAACCTTTTATGTCACTATCACAGCACTAACTCCTCCCCCCATGCATAAGAAAAATAAATAAAAATAAAAATAAAAATGTGGGGAAAGAAATAAGGGGAGGGGGGAATCCTTTCATGTTTGCTCTACAATGCAGATTGGCAATACATGTGAAGTAAACAATTCCAGTCATGAAAAGCAATTTTACATGCGGTTTCAAAACAATGACACGCCCACTCGACAGCCTTCAAAAATATCCTGAATTCTATGCAGAACCTTCAGCGTGTTGAAGTTGGCTGCGTAATTAGAAGACCGTAACTGACACAAACCAGAAGACTAATATATATAAACCACTGTTTCACTCATCAAGTTGTGTTTACAAAGAAAATAAAGTGAGAATAACAAGAAAATACCCCACCCCCCACCCACTCTAAAGCTACAAACCAAATGTAAACAAATCATCGCACCTCTCCCCACCTTCACCCCGTTCGCCACACGCACGCAGCCAGTCATGGCTAAGCCAGCATGCCGTCATACCCTTTTCACTCCATTAGCAACACAAACACGGGAATAATTACCTTCATTGTCACTGTCCGAGTCACTACCACTAATGGACTCATCGCTCGTGTCGTGTGGAAGATTTTCGTCCTCACGTTCGCTTTCGCTGTCGCTCATATTGATGGAAAAACTTTGCAAACCGGTCGATAAAATGGCGTGATTATCACAGCAGGAAGACAAAGGAAGTTTGCCTAGAGCTTTCCGGTTGGTCGGTTTCATTCGACCAGCGGATTGGTGAGCTTTTCAGCGCGATATATGAACTGACCCACGTTGAGCCACGATCGGGGCTCGTCGTACTCAACCTGGGGAGCCCTGATCGTGGCCCGTCGTGCCAAGAGGGTTAAGTAGTCAAAAATCGTGTCAGGAGGAACATCTCGGAAGGATCGATGTCGCCCATAAAGGTAACACCCGATATCAACCAGTCAAAACGAGCACAGAATTTGTTGCAATGACAAAAACCGAGGCGAAACATGTACGCACGGTTGGAAAGCGAAGAATATATTATTATCCACAGAAAAAAACTCACTGAAATTGGCTTGTCTGGCTTCACAGAACTCCTTGTACTGCTGGGGGTCGAGGCTGCGCGACACCAGTTCTGCTCTCTGGAAAATAAAGGCTACATTTATCATTAGCATTATTAGCTGTACAGTGGAACCTCCCTTATAAGACCTCCCATTATAAGACTCCCTCCCATATAAGACCTACTTCTCTGAGACATTGCCCTTCTTTGTAAGTATTAAAATTACCTCCATTATAAGACCCCTCCCTTATAAGACTTCATTATGGATGATTTTTGAAGGTCTTATAAGGGAGGTTCCACTGTATTAACTCATTCGCGTTGCAACGATTTTGAATTATTAAAAAAACTCACAAATCACTCCAGCCATACACAGGGATGCAACTCCCCCAAAATGCAAAAAAAAAAACCTGAAAGGCAGGGGTCCAGGGGACGCCCAGTGCCCCGGCAAGGTACAGGGACAGAGCCCCGTTGGGCGATTCAGGAGGGCAACGCAAGAGAGAGAGATAATGAGACAGACAGACAGTCGCAATGATGGACAGACAGTTTGAGTCCGATAAGCCTGTAAAATCAGGCATGAAAACTACTGTTCCCTTAAAAAAAAAGAGGATTTTTTCAGCCGAGAAATCCTTCCACCCGGATTTTCAGCTGACGTCAGAAGTTTTGTTGGTGGGGGACTCTTACCAAAAAACATTTCTGGCACAAATAACTAACGTCGGAAATTTTGTTCAGCCTAATCTGTTAAAAAAAAAATGGAAACGGCGGAGATGTTTACATGCCTCATATTTCTTCTTCTTTTTCACCCATTCTTCGTGCACGGCTTGCTCTTCAGACGCCATTTTGGAAGTGATGACGTCGGGAGGAGGAGAAGGCGCAAAATGATGATCGTGCCATTTAAAGACCCAGCATGCCGAGTTTTTATTCGATTTTCGATTGATTTTTTTTAGGCGGAGATTGGTCGATTTCGGAAAAAAATTAGGCGGAGAAGGCAGAGAAAACGGAGATGTTTTCATGCCTGAAAATGATGACATTGCCTTTGAAAGCAATATGGCATCACCATGCTGTGTTCAAGATTCCACGAGAGACTTCTGGGATTTAAAAAAATCAAGATCAAAACACCCCAAATCACCTGTGGTCAATTTTGTTTGGGGGGATGATAAAAAAAATTTTAAACCTGAAGTTCAGTTTCTGGTAAAATTTAAAAAAAACTGAAATCAGTGTAAAACTGAATACATACACACAAACAAAAGATACATAAACAAAAGGAGAAATGAAAGAAGATTACGGGTTTTTACTTAAAGGCCCATACGCTTCTCGTAAATAACGTGCAGAATGATGCAAAATCGATCTGGATTGTAAACTCCGACATTATTCAAAGTCACAGACAAGCATAAAACTGAACGCAATCATACTGTTAGCTCAAAGTTAGCAAAACTGCGCTGACCTTTTTTCTTCTGTGTACTCTGCTATCTTGAAATCTCGTCTAGGGGTAATTAGCTCAAATGACGCAGCTAAGGGTAAGTCAGTAGGCCTAGTTTAGCAGTAGTCCATGCGAAATTAAGCTTGACCTTGTTTTGTGATATATATTAGGTTTTTATGTCGATCTAACATGATTTGAGGGTGCTGAATCTAAATCCGTTGGAGGCCAAGTTGTAAATGTTGGGCATTTTGAGCTATGACGAAATATTCAAAATGGCCACTATGGGACTCTAAAAAACTGTTAAAACATGCACTTACCGTAATTATGTTTATCTAATGCTTTTATTTGTATAGTTTGCTGAAATGATTCAAACTATGTGAACAATATCCTATTGTTGTACTTATTAGCCCCCAGCCACTCTGCAGAGAGGGCTATCACGATTTTGTGTCCTTTCATTTGCCTGGCAATTATCTTAAGAACAATGTCAGAGGATCACTTCAAATTTGTGTGCTACTATTTTAATGAAGCTGATGAGCCCCTCAGTATACCTTATTGACCTTTGACCTTGAGTATGTGATTTTAATGTATCAACTATACTTTTTCAACTTTTGCACTGCTGTGGTAAAATAAGCTATGTGTTTGTTTTTTCCTAAGCTAATGTGTATAGAGAATATTGAATTCCTGATACCTATTTTATTAAACCTTTCATCTTAAATGCTTGACCTTGAATTTGCATTGAATATTTTAACTTTTTGTCTTTATATGTTTTAAATCTTGGCAGTAATGGTCTCATAATTGGTGCATTAGCCAATTTATAGGTGGGTAAAAGTGCCGGCGTGCAATGGAATGTCGGCCATTTTACCCACCTATAAAATAAAAAGAAATATCGACACTGATCGCCGTGTTGTTCTGCTTGGCGCCTAACACCAAAGGCCAAGATGAAGGCTAGAGATGTCATTGGTACTTAGGTTAGCATCTAGATATGTTTAACAATTGGCTCATGTACCAATTATGTGACAGTTACTGCAATGATTTAAAATATATTTAAGCAAAAAGTTGAAATATTCCATGCAAATTCAAGGTAAAACATTTTAGATGAATGGCTTAGGCATAAAATAAGCATCAGTAATTCAACATCCTCTATAAACCTTAGCTTAGAAACATTTTACTATTTACAACAGCAGTGCAAAGGTTGAACAAGTATAGTTGATACAATAAAATCACATACTCAAGGTCAAAGGTCAAAGTCAACAAGGCATACTGAGGGGCATATCAGCTTCATTAAAATAGTAACACACAAATTCGAAGTGATCCTGTGACATGGTTCTTAAGATAAATGAAAGGGCATGAAAGATCGCGATAGCCCTCTCCACAGTGGCTGGGGGCTAAGAAGTACTAAAATAGGATATAATTCCCATAGTTTGAATCATTTCAGCAAATTATACTATTTTTCTTACCAAAACAAGCATTAGATACAAAACAATTACGTTAAGTGCACGTTTTTACAGTTCTCTAGATACCTATGGCGGCCATTTTGAATATTACGTCAAAACTCAAAATATCCAACATTTACAACTTGGCCTTTAACGGATCTGGATTCAGCACCCTCAAATCATGTTAGATCAACATAGAAACCTAATATATATCACAAAACAAGGTAAACTTTATAATTTCGCCTGGACTAGAACAAGAAGAGAGGAACTTGAAGGTGTACAACTTGGCGTCATAATAATAATACGTATCCTCTGACAGCGTTACGTCATAAGCTAGGTCTGAAAGTGTCCCAACAAGTTCTATTATTAAAAACGGGCCACAAACAGGCAAAATAATTTGTCCTCCAATAGTTCAACACCAGTCACTGGTGCCGTATTGATTTCCCCTAATCTACGTCACGCCAAATGGATTATCGCACAAATCCCATTTTTGGTGAGATTCAATGGCAGCTGGCAAATCTGCCCCAGGAGACCGATTTTTGCGAAATAAAAGTGTGTGCGCTCACTTTATCTTGACGAATGTGACATAAAAGGTAGGTTACATAGATACAGTTTGTATACTGTGTCTATGTGTAGTAGGAAATAATGCTGAAACGTTTTCCACAACGTTTTTAGGTCCGAATGGAGATGACTATGGTGCTTTACGGTTTAGACATAGGGAAGTGGTAGATCAGACTTTTTTTTATACATAGACTTTAATAGAAAAACTCTACATCGATTGGTTCCCCACAACAAACCACTACAAAAGCAAAGTCAGGGGTAAAATTGTGGTCTAAGGGAGCGAAGCGAGTTTAGAAGTGACCAAGGTATGGTGTGCACACATATTTATTTCCCTTGAAGCGAATGCATCAAATTGACAGCTATATATTAACTCCGGGCAGGTATGGCCAGAACGACTTGAATGAGCCAACATTGCTACGACTTTAGCGGCAAATGTTAAGAAGAGCCCTCTCCAGCTGGTCAACGGAACAGCCTGAAATGAATGGAAAAGATATCATCAGTATTAAAATTCTCAATACCAATCCCAGCTATGACTTATTTCAAGTTTGTTTGTTCGTTTCTTTGTTTGTTTTTGACTATTTCAATGGCTTTCGCTTTTAGGGCATGGAATCAGGACCAATTGAACTCCAAAGTTTAAAAAAAAAAAAGGATATCCCCACATACCAAAAAAAGAGTCAACTCAGATTCCAGTCTGTGTGTTTGGCTTACATGTTCATCATTTTTATCCGGTGTTTGACTATTCAGACTCAGAAGTACACAATGGGCAGGTTGTTTTTTTTACTTACCACAAGGCGTTCGTGTTTGACAGTGTCCACAGTCTGGTCGTCAAACAGGGCTAACAGTTCGCCTGTAACACATAGCAAAAAAATAAAAATAGTAATAATAACAGTACACTTATATAGCGCTTTACCTCAAATGTACCCAAAGCGCTTTACAACCAAGTGTTCATCAATAAGCAGACAACAAAAATAGTATTGAAGAATGGCACAAACCAGCAACAATACATGCACAAAGCAACACACAGACACAGACACACAGAGACACAGACACAGACAGACACAGACACACACACCCCGCCCCGCCCACACACATAAACTCATTCTTCATCTCTCAGTGAATAAATCATAGATACTAGATTTCACGGACACACACATACAGCTGCACACACAGACACACAAGTACACACACACATACACATGCACACGTACACAGACACCACACACAGACAGACGCACACACAGACAGACGCACACACACACTTGCTACTATTGAGGGAAAAGCAAAACAAAAACAAACAAAAATTGCTGTGGGAATGTATGTACATTCAACACACATACAAACACGCACACACAATAACACACATAAAGCATGCACACATGGGTTCATGCATACACCCATATACACGCGCAAGCACACACGATACACACCAACACACATATATGCGCACACACATACCCATCCATGCCCGTGTACGCACGCACACACACATACACGCACACACACATCCATGCACATGATACACACAAAATTACCCGTCTGGTCTATAGAGGCCAGAAAATCGTAGCACATCTTCCTTCGCCTTTTCATCACCAGAGGCTTGGAATCACCTGTTGCAATCCAAATAAATCAAGGAATAAATAATAAATAGATAAATAAATAATTAAAAAAAGAAAAAAAAAAGGAGGGTAACTCAAATTTATTATAGCCGACATCAGTAGAATGATCGCTTGCAACTGCACATCACTGCAATTAATAATTTTATCTTCTTTTTTTAAAATTTCCCTGACCCTGACTTCATTTCATAAAAAAAGGCTAATTTCAAATCTTGCTCCGTAAAACTAGAGTATGGCCAAATACTATTTCATGTCACTCAAAATGTTACAGAATGCAAGTGGAAACGTCCAATAACAGGAAAACTACTCAGTTTAGGATTAACTATTATTTCTTTAACACAGTTATTTCCCTTTGACTGTTACACGGGGTTCACCGAGAACACTATCATGAAAGACTATAATTATGTTAACCAGAGCATCATTCACAGTCTTTTATACATTCCAGTCAAGGTAAAACAAACATAAAGAAAATGCGTAAATAAGACTTGATAAATGTCCACAATTAACCCCTAAGAACGATAATTCATTGACAGAAAAAATGCCCAACAGAGGCTTCTTTTTGGGGGGCGTCTTATGTATCACCATTCTTACGGTGCTAAAATGCTAACATTACCAATGATTTACGGATGTATCTGTTTACACAAACTATTACCTAACAGGGCTCCCAATCATCCCGCAAAATAAGGGGTCCCAGGGTCCTTCACTTACATTCTAGAGGGTCCTAGAGGCGGGTAGTCCCAGTGGCATTGTGAATGCTAAAAGGAATTTTTCTAGTGCATCCCTGGGACCCCCTGCACATTCTTTTAGAGGGTCCTTTAGGATTTTAGTGCTTCATAGACCCCCAAATGAGGGTCCCTGGGAGCCCTGCCTAATACAGATTATGAATTATTAACCCCTTGACTGCCATATAACGCATCACATACTGACGACGACATCACTCGTGATGTCATCAGATGAAGAGGAATAACTCTGAGATGCTGGCTATTGCTCTACAGTCAAGAGAGTTATATCCCCAGACCATTTTGCCAGATTGGTTCTATCAGTTGTCTTTTCCATGGCACAATTTGTACAGATTTTTGTTTTCATTAATTTTCTTTGGCAGTACGGGTTAAAGGTTCCTGTACATGCAACATGCATTTACAGGCGGGTTGAACTTGAAGTGATCCTAATTGTCTACAATAAATAACATGGGTGTAACTCCCCAAAATGAAAAAAAAATGAAAGGCAAGGGTCCATGGACAGCCCTGGGCCCCAGCGGGGTACAGGGGCAGAGCCCCGTTAGAGCATTCATGGAGGCAACGCAAGAGACAGAGAGAGATAACGAGACACAGACAACAGTTACAATGATGAACAGACAGTTTGAGTCCGGTAAGCCTTGTAATATGATTACATTGCCTTTGAAAACAATAAGGCATCACCATGCTGTTTTCAAAATTCTCCGAGAGAGACTTCTGGGATAGAACAACCAAGTTCATAACACTCCAAATCGCTTGTGGTCAATTTTTTTTTGGGTGGATGAATTTTTTTTAAACCTGAAGTTCAGTTTTTGGTAAATTTGAATGAATTTTTTTTTTAAACTGAAGTTGTTTTTGGTAACATTAAAAAACCCTGAAATCAGTGTAAAACTGAAAGAGTAGCACTCATGCAATCATGGCGGATGGATGCCTCACCCATTTCCGTAGGGTCCTCTTCCTCCAACCCGCAGCCTTTCGTGGCGGCCACCTTCAGGTCCTTGTGCTCAAAGTAGCGCAGCAGGCGACCGAGTTTCGCCTGAATTGTAAGCACACAAAACATGCAATACATTTCAAATGTTCACGTACACATGGGTGCTACTCCCCAAAATGAAAAATACTGAAAGGCCGGGGTCCAGGGGCACTGCCCCGTTGGGGGGTTCAGGGGGGCAGCCTGAAGCTGAAGCAAAAATGCAATTGCAGAGATCGTTTCCATAGCTCTCCTGCAATCTGGGAATGGGTGAGGAACAGATTACGATTTGACATCATAGTTCTGTTGGCAGACGACAGTTGACACTTTGTAAAGTGACTGTCTAAGTTGCTGAGACATGACAAGTCACATTACCTTTTTACAAGAAGTACAAAAGATAACTCAAAAACACTGGGTAACTCACAATAATTTTCTGGTCCCAGTTTAATAATCTTCATGCTAAAAGGTCTTTGTAACTCAAAACATTGGCCATCTCAAAATAAAATTTCAGTCCCTCCAATTTGGACTTGAGCGATTTTCACTGCAGTTCCGGTAGTGTAAGGGTTAACATGAACAGTTGGTGGGTTTTTTTTATCACCATCAAAGAAAATCAAATGAGCCACTGACCTTGTCTTTCCTCAGCAGAAACAGCATCTCCTCCAGCCCTACAAAGCGGCTTCCTCTCATCAGGGCAATGTCTGAGGCTTGAACCAGCTGTTGAAAACATGTACACACACACACACACACACATGCAGAGAGCACACACACACACACATGCATGTGAGCAAAACACATACACACACACACACACACACACACACACAGAGAGAGCATACACACACACACACAAAGCACATGGTGAGCATAATCTCACACACACAAAGCACACTCTCTCTCTCTCTCTCTCACTGACTGACTCTGACTCTCTCACTGACTCTCACTCACTCTCATTCTCACACACACACACACACACACACACACACACACACACACACACACACACACACACACACACACACACACACACACACACGCGCGCGCGCGCGCACGCACACAATACACTGAGAAAAAACAGATATTTTTGTCCAATTAATTGTGTTGAATGCGCATGACATCAAAATGTTTCTCTTTCTTTTCCTCCTTACCTTTTAACTCGCATACATGCTGCATTGGAAAAAAACATAAAACAAAGGTGATTGAACGACTGAAAATGTATTTCACAAAACGAATTGATAATGTACACAATATTTTGCGCACTATCTTCTTTCACTGCAATGTTTTTCATTGTTACAATCATTTTCCCCCTTTACAAGAAAATGTTACCCGAACATAAGCATTCATAATAATGTGACTACATTCTTTCTTCTTCTTCTTCTTCTTCGGCGTTCAACAAGGCTATACATCAAAAGACCGAGTGATGCCGCAAACATGGATGTCCGGTGAAGGTCATCTGCAGTCCCCCAGAGTTTGGTTCCGAGGTCTCCTCCAGGCCAGGTCTGTTGCTGCATCCTGTCCTACAGAGGGCAGTCCTGAAGGACATGGGAAGGGGTCTGGTCATCTTGTCTGCACTAGCATAGGGATGAGTCTGTGATCCAAATCCTACTTAGGTGTGCACGGAGGCCGCAGTGCCCTGTGCGCAGGCGGAATATAGTGGTTTGTTGTCTCCTCTCCAGTTTCTGGATCGGATCCATCTGTGCCTGGTAGCTGCCATTTCGGTGGAGCCAGTTGGTTTTGAACCTGCCACGGATGAGTGTCTTTGCTTCCTCATACGTTAGCAGAGACATCAGGCTGGACGAGTTGGCTATGTGACTAAACGAGTTACAAGACAAATTCTTACCAGCGATCCCATCTGCTGGTGCACTATCTCTTCCACCAGCACTGCAGATTCGTACAGTGTTCGCCGGCAATCCCCAAAGCCATACCTAAAAAATTATAAAGAAAAGAAAGAAAACATCAAATCTATAACCAACATTTTGTCTTGAAAAATAAATCCCTAATTCATAACAATACAACTTTTTTTTATGCAACTTCTATGTATTACATACAAAAGGCATGTGGGTTCTGTGCTCTGTTCAGGGAATTAATGCAAACATCGTTGAACAGAAACCCCTATAACTTAAGTATATATATTGTTTTGATCCTTGTGATCTCTATTATTCAGTCCCTGAATTTAGCGCAAACCTCCGCCAGAAATGGACGTTTTTACCATGTATTGCGGGCTAAACTGGTGTAGGAAAAGTAGTGGACCTGCTTGCCAGTGCCTGTGTGCGTGTCAAAGGGTAGCAGCTCTAATAAGGAGTGACAGGCTGGACTGGCTTACTTCCCTTGGACTATATATTAAAACCTGGCTGAGTCTCAGAGAGAGAGAGAGAGAAAGGGTAGAGATACTTGAAAACTTAAACTTTATTTTCCAAGGATAATAGAGGAGTGAGAGAGAGAGAGAGAGAGAGCTTAGAGAGAGAGAGAGGAGAGAGAAAGAGAGAGAGAGAGAGAGAGAGAGAGAGAGAGAGAGAGAGAGAGAGAGAGAGAGAGAGAGAGAGAGAGAGAGAGAGAGAGAGAGAGAGAGAGAGAGAGAGAGAGAGAGAGCATGAAACGTAGCGAGCAGGTTTGCTAGTGCACAATAAATAAATATTGCATGATTTGCCAATCAAATCTAAGTATTCGCACAATATGAAAGACGCCATCTTCTTTTCGCTTTCTTTGGCCGCCACCACCACCACCACCCTTCATTCTATATCAGTATATGCTTGATCCCCTCTTTCTCCTCCTTTTATTTGTTTTACCCCTCCCTCTCCTCCCGCCCAATTCCTACTCCATAGCGACTTACTATCACCACCAATTTGCAGCATCCAACGAGTAGAGGCCCCCCTTGCCACGGGCCTGCCCCTTTAATTGTGCATGGTACAAATAGGAGGGGAGTTGTATTGGGGAAAAACAACGACAGAGAAAGCAAAAGAGAAAGAAACAATTTCCCCAAGTATTTCCGTCTTTCGGGCTTAAATTTAAGTCGTAGAGTCTGCCTGCATTACAGTTAGTCAAAGACCTGTGACTTTGTGTTTCAATTAATTGAAGGTCTGATTCAGTGACCGTCTTTTTAAAACTGTGTTTTTGTTTTTTTAACGCTTATAAAATCTCTGGCTTTGCGAAGTCTTACAAACTTAGTGAAAGTGTGTGTGCATGTGTGTGTACATGTATGTGTGTGAGTGTGAGTGCGTGCATGCATGCTTCCCAATAACTCTTCAATAACCCTGGCTTTGCAACTGCCCTCTGCTACCAGGTCACGACATAATTCGTTAAGTCCGTTCTCTTTTTTTTTCTTCCCCAGGTTGAAGAGCTACCCAAAGAATACAAGTGAATGAGCCAGAAGTCACGAGATTTCAATTGACTGGGGTCAGAGGCATCTGTTCCCTGCCTGCTGTTAATTGAGGAAGAGATTTTCTTTTCTCACCCCTTCCCTTCCTTTCCCTTTCCTCCCTATTGGAGTATTACTACATACCCCACCCCCCTCTTCCCCTTTGTCTGAACATGCAGAGGTTGTAATTAAATGACAAACCTGTTCTTGTTAAAAATATAAAAAAATAATTTAAAAAAAGTAATGACAAGGAAATGCTGGTTAGGAATGGTTATATAATGGTAAGGAGAGAGGGACAAAGATTGGGAGAGAGAGAGAAATGTTACACTTTTAGAGTGAGGGGAGGGAGTCAGAGAGACATACTCACATAGGACAGGGAGCGAGAGACAGAACATGAGACTGAGTGAGATATCTATTCTAAGCGTAGCTATAGACTATAAAGTATAATAAACATCTGAGTGAAAGTACTTTCTACTATTGCTATAGACTTTGAGATGCAACCCAATGGTCATTCAGAAGGAAAAACAAAAGCCAATAGCAAGGGTAATTTTGATCCCTGGCATCGAGCAATGAAGAAAATGAAACCTTCATGAGCATTAATTAAGTTCCACCAAGAAAGAACAAATGCGTTAGACTTGCAGAGTGCGATCAAATTTCAATGGTGCCAGAATGATCGATCAAATGATCGTGGGCAAAGAGAAGAGTATTTTAAATAGTAAAATACTTACACTGAATCAAACCCATTCTTTTCCCCGAGCAAAGCAAAATGTTACACTTCCAATTAAATTTTGATCCCAGCCATTAGAAAAACATTGAAACGACAAATTGTTGAACAATTCCAATTTTCAGATTAGGTGATGTAGATCTAGATAGTAGATCACGTGATGTAGATCTAGATAGTAGATCACTAGATGTAGTTTACTCGTGATCATGATCATGAGAAAAGCAGAAACTGAGAAAGCAGCTCAGAAGAAACACGCATGTGG
The DNA here is from genome assembly GCA_017654935.2 of Phymorhynchus buccinoides. NCBI lineage: Eukaryota > Metazoa > Mollusca > Gastropoda > Neogastropoda > Raphitomidae > Phymorhynchus > Phymorhynchus buccinoides. Next base: position 47,152,369 of record CM065694.1, read on the forward strand.
TCAGCAAATGTGTGTTGAATTCGCCGATTCGGCAATGTCGTCAGTCACGTTTGACAGTGTCCTTTCTTACCTAAAGTTTATTTCTGTTTCTTCGTCCACCACTCTCTTAGCCTAAAGTTAGCACCAAAGATGGACACTCGCAGCAGCGCCACTCCGTTTCTGTTCCATGATCATGCGCAATGGAGATTATCTTTTTACAGAAATCTTGCCAAATTCCGAAATGGTTATGTTGCGTGGAGTCGAAGAATAAATTCCGGATTATAAATTCTAATCGTATGCTTCCTCTACTTCACCGTCCATAAGGGTCTCAGACCGATTGGACGCTAATCTCATCTTCAACATTCTTCTACTTCTTCTTCGCAGCGTTAGGCCACAATCGACACACTGATTGTTATGCCACGGAACCAGGGAGGTTCAACCACATAATTATGCCGAAAGAAATGAGCCAGGAGGTCTGAGAAGAGTAAAGTAAGAGAAGAGAGGATAACGAAGAAAAGGCTAGTTTGATGGGGGGGAAAAAAGAGGCTTTTGCTTGGTAGTTAGACTGATGACCCCTGACTGGGGCCAGCAGCCACGGCAGGTACGGCAGGTGCAGCAGGCGGGTGTCCGTTGAGGAACTTCCAGACTCCGGCTGCAAAACTCTGGAGTTCTGGCCTCCACTGCCAATGCTTTATTTGATTCAAAGATTTAGCTTCTTGTTTAAAATAGTATTCTGAAATTGTTTTCAATTTAAACTGAATCTCTGTGATGCCTTCTATTTCTGTTAAGAAACAAAGGAGCTAGGAGCTGCAATCGAAGGGAAATTTGAACTAACTCACTCTCTCTCTCTCTCTCTCTCTCTCTCTCTCTCTCTCTCTCTCTCTCTCTCTCTCTCTCTCTCTCTCTCTCGTAACTTCGGCCACGACCTTACCAATAACGGGTCATTGCTAGAGGTCTCTCCATCATGTAACCACACACAAACCCCAAGAAGAAAAACTAGTGGGGGTGGGGGGGGCACATTTGGGCAGGGACAGTGAACGAAAGATGGAATTGGAGATGGAGGGGGTACAAGAGGAGAGAAGGTGAGACAGGGGGATGGGGAGGGGGGGGATTAACATCACGACAACTCGCAAGCCACGGGTCCGACTCATACATCATGTGCCAAACCGGCAGAAATGAAACGACCCGACAAGCAAGTGCATACAGCAGTAGCTACCCCGCTCCCCACCCCCCACCTAAAAAAAATAAAAAATAAAAAGGATTGAAGAGTAGAGGGGAGAATGGAAAAAAATATGAAAACCTCTATATCATACTAGGATGTAGAGGGAAGTGGGGACGGGGAGACTGGAGCAAGTAAGGATGATGAAAAATGAAGATGGTGCTTTAGAAAGATGTGAAAGGGGGAGGGGAGGGGGTAGTGAATGGGAGGAGGTGGAGAGAGACGAGAAGGGGAGGAAGACACAAGGGTGTCTTAATCAATGGATTGGGGGGGGGGGGGGGAGAGAGAGAGAGAGGGGGGGGGGGTGGGGGGGGGGGGCGAGAGAGAGAGAGAGAGACATTGGGGCAAACGGGAGTCCATTATCAGGCACGTTGATGCCGGACCGTTCCACCTCCTTCCCCTCTGTTCTTCCCCACTCCGCTCTACCCGGAGGTCTCCGTTCCCCGAGACGGGCCGATTGAGGTGCCCCTTTTACCGCAGGATGGGTAGGGGGTCGTCCATCAATCACCGCTGCTGCTTTGCAAAGAATACACCCTGGTTCCCATCCTCCCTGCACTCTTTCGGAAAGTGGTACGAAATGGCAGAGTTATTTTAAGTTTCATGCTGAACAAAAACCCGAACGCCCACGTTGTTGCTGGTAATATTTCGGAAATTTTTTGAATTCCCTTTATCAAAACTGAAACACAATCATCAATAAGACTTCTGCTCGGCTGTATAATAAAAATTAAAAGAAGTATAAAAAAATAATATTTTACAAAAATAAATAAATAAATTAAAAAAACATTGCTTTTGATGTTTTAAAAGTCCATTGTGCATTTCTTTTTGATTAGTCACTTATATTATAAGGAAAATTGAAAGACAGTAACATGTATCGGCAACAACAAAATCAACATGTACAAACTGAACTACACATACAAAAACATGTGTGCGCATGCACATACATACAAACATAAGCGTGCATACACAGGGATGCATTTAAACAAATTTACTGTGGCGCTTGTGTAAGTGTGTGTCTTGGATATTGAAGACTATGGAAGGTTGTCCTCTTTGAAGACCAATAATTAATATCCCGATTGCAAAGACCAACTGTGATTCTGTGAAAATGAAAGATAAATGGCCAAAGAAGCTTGACAATCGTGGATAGTACGGTGGTAATACATTAAATAACATGTTGAAAAATCCGGAAAACTGCTAAAAAAAAAAATAGCCATAAAATAGCGTCAAAAACCAGAACTGGCTTAAATACTCATAAAAGGAGTTGATGTTTCGAATTTGAAGCAATGCTTGCTCTATTTTGTTCAATATGAACACAAATACTTTATGAAAACAGATGCTATAAAGAAAATAAGTCAGTCATCAAACGTTTGTGATATCAACTGTCAAAAAATGCGTTGCTTGCCGTGTATGCGGTGTAATGCCTTGATGGTTTCCAAAGTAAATCCCAGGCTTTGAAGAAAAACACTTTTGAAAAATTTGAATGTTCAGAAAGAAACTTCATGTGAAATACTTCTGTTATAGACATGTTAGAAACATTTTTTATGTTTACATGCCTAGTACTGTTCAATTTCGTGCACGGTGTAATGCTGGGATGCGAGTAACGCTGTTTTTTGCTTTATTTTTTAATGACAAAAATACCTCAAACTGTAAATCAATCATGCTTTGAACTTTAAGTTTGGAGCATGTAGAATCCGCTCATATTGTGTTTTATAACATGATTTTAATCAGAAGCATTGGGGGGTTTTTAAGAAGCAAAATAACGATGTACCATGCATAAAACAAGCACGTGGTGTGAGTAAGCTTCTAATGCAGGGCTAAACCCATGCATTTTTTAAAGGTCCATCTCTTGCTTTGCAAGTGATAACACCATGCCCAGAATGGTAAAATAAAACCACCCACATACTCAATTTTAGCTTCGTTGCTTATGTTTTCAATGTTTGGTGCCAGTATCCTCTTCAGTACTTTTCAGGACAGTCTTTGTCTTTGACTTTCAATATATTTTTGTCCGTCACCGTCAGGAGACGGATTATGCAATGAGAGGGGTTTCGGATTTTCTTCTTGTTGTTAGTCCCCGAGCCGAAGGTTCGGGGAGCTATTGTTTTTGTCTGGTCCGTCCGTCCGGTGTCCGTCCGGCGTGCCTCCGTCCGTCCGGCTATTCGTCCGTTTTTCTCAAAAACTATTCAGTCTATTATCATCAAATTTGGCATACTAGTTTGCCAAGATGCAAGCTATCCACTGATCATGTATTTAGTTTTACATTAAGGTCAAGGTCGCGCCAGTTACGGGGTTCAAACCCCGAAACACATAATCGCTAATATCTCGCGAAGTTTTGCATGTATTTTAATGCAGTTTTTTTCACAACATTTCTTGATGAATGGTCTATAACACAGTTGTCATGAATGTTTCTGTGTGCGCGTGTGCGCATGATCGCGCGCGCTCAAATCACGGGTCCGAACCCCAAGGCTGTATATCAAAAACTATTCAGTCTATTATCGTCAAATTGGGTATACTTGTTGCACAAGATGCAAGCTATCCACTGATGTACTTAGTTTTACATTAAGGTCAAATTTACGCCATTCCGATTTCGGAGTACCTCGACGATGCTGCGAGGGGACTTTGCAGCCGCTCGGCATTGCACTTGTTTTGCTTGTTTTTTGTTATTCGAATAAGACTTTTCTGCAGCGATTCAATGCTGGCAGTACTTATTTCAAAACACGTTTCTTGTTTTCTAATCCCCATTCGTCGAAGCTAAGAGGAGAAAATTTATAGGTACAAAAACAAAGTTCCAACAGCTTTTTCCCTAGTCGAAAGATCACCCCCCTTTAACGCGGATAAATGTGAATACTACACTCTTTTTTAAAAATAAGGAACACTATTTTTTTCATTAATGATTAGTGAAAAAAAGATAAAAAAGCCGATGAATTACAGACCTTTTCCCCCCAACTAAATTAGACCCTAAAATTGCTTCACTTCAGAGCTATCGACAGCGAAGACTGTTTTGTCACGAGATTCGAGGACATAAACTGGTCAATTTTTGTCTTTCAAACTCCGTGAATACATAGGTGAAAGTGACAGATTTTGAAAATAAGGAAAAGGCCGAGGGAGGGAGGGAAGGGGGTGGGCATGGGCCATCTAGGCCTGCTAGGGTTTTCTGATTTAGAAATTACGGAAATCCTTGCTAAGAAAGAAAACTTTCACCCATGTGGAAAATCATCTTTCCACACACAGAATTCTCATCACCATTCATTCAGTCAACCTTCTTTTCAATCTTCAGAAAGGACCCTGAAAGATGTAATTTCGTAACATCGACATTTGATTTCGTAAGGACGGGGGGAGAAAAAAATGAGGAGGGGTAAGAGAAAAATAATAACAGAGCGAGAGGGGAGGAGAGAGAGAGAGAGAGAGAGAGAGAGAGAGAGAGAGAGAGAGAGAGAGAGAGAGAGAGAGAGTGTGTGTGTGTGTGTGTGTGTGTGTGTGTGTGTGTGTGTGTGTGTGTGTGTGTGTGTGTGTGTGAGAGAGAGAGAGAGAGAGAGAGAGAGAGAGAGAGAGAGAGAGAGAGAGAGAGAGAGAGAGAGAGAACAATTATCTGATGCTTTGACCATTTTAGTATCATTAACACTGGGTTCTTATGACATCAAAATGAGGAATGCTTAATTTCTTTCTGCAACGCACAACACTTAAATATCACAAGGGACACGAGGAGGAGGAGGAAAGAGAGAGAGCGAAGGAAGAGGGGGGGGGGGGGGGGGGTGTTGGGGACCAAGACAGTACAATCTCTTCATCCCCCCCCCCCCCCCCCCCCCCCCCCCCCCCTGTTACTAAACGGTAACGAAGGAGCATCTAATTGCAAACAACGGACCTCTAACAAAAACAAGCGCCAGTCTACGACCATATCAAATCTGGGAAATAAAACGCAAAACTCCCCAGTTTTTCACCCTGTGGAAAACACGGCGACAACGACCAAAACACCGCTTTTAAGGAACTCTCCTCCCTCTCCCTCCTCCTTTGCCCTTTTAGTCTTTATTATCGCCCCCTTGTTACACTCTCTAACAAGACAACCAAACGGGGGTATTATTAAGGGCCAACAAGGACGGATATTATGATGATTGTATGACAACAGTCGTTACCGTTGCGATCAGTTTCCCCCCATACACAATTCCAGCCCGTTACCCCCCAGCTCTACCCAACTACCCTTCTTGTCTTTCCGCCGCCGCTGTAAAACTCCTCTCTCTTTCTCTCTTAAAGACCCACCAGGTCGCGTGTCAAAATCACGGGTTTTCCCTCTTATATAGCTGGTAAGAAATCTTGCTTTGACCAGGTTCGACTCCCATACAAATGTTCCCAAATTGAAAACGTAACATCGTTTTAAAGAGCGGCCTCAATTTGAAGTTGGGGACATTTGTATGTGGGCCACAGCTACCCAGAAAAAAACCCCAATGGACTTAATCGTGGTGCGTCAGAGTGTCTTTAAAGGATGCCGACGAGTCTCTAAAAAAAATGTTTTAAAAAGGTTGTCCTTTTGCCTGATGATAGCCGCACTACACCCGATCCCTCTTTAAGCCCCAACGGTCAAACGGCAGCGGACAAATTTGGCCACTTACCGCCCCTAGCTGGGCAAGGTTTGTTACGAAATCAGACACGAACACTAAAAACACACACACACACACACACATACTCACTCTCTCTCTCTCTCTCTCTCTCTCTCTCTCTCTCTCTCTCTCTCTCTCTCTCTCTCTCTCTCTCTCTATCCCCCCCCCTCTCTCTCTCTCTCTCTCCTCCCCTATATCTCTCTCTATCTCCCTCCCTCCCCCCCCCCCCCCTCTCTCTCTCTCTCTCTCTCTCTCGATGCTGAGTTTCGATTTCTTTTCCTCTAACCCCCCCCCCCCCCCTTCCACCACCCCCTCCCCACCCTCTTCTCCTTCCGAGCTTGCATGTTAAGCGAGTCGTCGTAAAACTGCGAATCTTGCTTGATAATGATGATGGCTTGTTGAGGACAAAATGGTATGGAGGACATCGAAAGATACTTTCGCCACCTTCTTCGGACTGCATCCTCCCCCCCCCCCCCCCCCCCCCCCCCCCCCCTCTAGTCCTTCCCTACCTTCCTCCCTTGACCTATTGCTCGAACCCTCTCCCCCCTTAATTAAGGGCATGCTACACTACATACGATTCGCTGTCGATGCGATGCGGGGTTTGACGATGCGAGTTACGATTCACGCGACATACTTCGGTCTACAAATCATTCTACTACCTTCGCTCACGTAGACCCAATGCACGAACTTCACGTCAATCGTGTGACCCACGTCGTCACAATCGCATCGCATAGACAGCGAATCGTATGTAGCGTAGCAGGCCCTTCAACCTTTACCCGTACTCCCTCCGCAAAGGACGAACACCCCCCCACAACGCTTCAAAGCAAGACCTTCTCTTTCTTTCTTTTTTCAAAACAAAAACAAAAGATGAGAGACCTGACAGCAAAGCTCTGATTGGGAAAAGCGCGACATAAAACCCGGCGCCCTCATCAACCAGCGAGAAAACAAACAGCTCTCTCGCAAAAACAGGAAGAAAACACAAAAACAAAATAACAAAAACGTTACGACTGGTTCATGGAAGTTTTTACACCCGTGTCATTCGACGTGGCGAGATGAGCCAGTGGTAGTCCCTATCAGAAAGACTGGAAAGGAGGGAAGGACCACCTCCAATTAATTCGCTCAGACATTAGTTTGCGTCAAGGAAATGATCGTGCGATCTTGTTATTTCCCAGTTATTTCTTACATTCTTCTGTTTTAATAATCCTTTCTGTAATCACAGGGTTTGTAGCGGCAGACAAGGGGGTTTGGGGAGAAGAAGAATAAAACCCTTGGCGATTTATGTGTGCTGAGAAATGGGGAAATAAAAACAAGGTAAGATAGATGTCTTCTTCGGGAGGCATTAAATCACGGCGGTCGTTGAGAGGTTCGAAAGGTGATCGTGATAAGGAAGGTGGCCGACTGGTTGGAATTCTTTTCCTCCTGCGTAACTCAGGCTCTGGGAGCTAGAGAGAGACAGACAGACAGACAGAGGGAGGGAGGGAGAGAGACATACAGGCATACAGAGGGAGGGAGGGAGGGGGGAGGGTGATAGACAGAGAACATAATTTAACTTTGATCTCAGCGATCTTTCAAATCACTGCTTTTCAAACAAATGGCTTCTCTACAAAGCAGAATCAAGCTCTATTAGGGTACAAGATCACTTCTTCTTCTTCTTCTTCTGCGTTCTCAAGGACAGATTGTAAGAATAGGCCTGGCCTAAAATCTCAATCCTTGCGTAATAAAGTTTTCAAGTGTCAAGTGTTCCCAGGCCAAAATGGGTAAAGTACGTATGAGTCCGGTCTTCAGTTTTCACTAGTCTCCCCGCTGCGTCCAGCCGACACACTCCGATTTCGGAGGAGCTCAAGGGAGAAAAGTTATTTGGAAGATTTGTGTGTGGAAAAAAGGCAGGAGAATGGGCCGATAAGTCAGAAAGATAGTAGATGACAGAAAGCAAAGGAAATGGGTAGAGTCAAATAGAGTGGCATATCAGAGGAAGTTACAAGCGCAGAACTTCCAGAAGGTGGGGAACTATTTGTACGGAAGACTCCCCGGTATCCCCACGGGGGGGACAAGATCACTGACTATCTTTGGGACGTAAAGATGATGGGTATCTAAAGTACAAGTCTGCCCTGATCATTGTTGTTTTATTGTAGTGTACGGCCTACTTCATTCATCATCATTCTACTCGTCAACGTTCTTGTTTCCCCCCCCCCCCCCCCCCCCCCCCCCCCTCCCTGCCCCGTGACAATAATATGGAGCACAGTCGCCAAAGAAAGAGTACACCGGGATGTAAAAACCTCTTATGCAAAGATGAAAGCTAGTTAAGTTAGTTAATATCGAACATGTAACCTGTTCAAACAAAGTGGTCACTAAAAGCAGAGAGAAGATCTCCACACATCATTCCGGTGTAAGGTGGCAGATTGCATACGAAGTCCTATTGGGTGGCAGACAGTAGGAGAATGGGCGACGCAGTCTACCTCCCTCACCATGGGTGTTGATGGACTTGCGTGCGGACAGGACGACGCACGGCGATTTGAATCATCTCTACAGTGTTGGCTTCTGAGTCAACAAGACCGCCGGTCGCCAGTGGATGGATTTGCAGTTACATTTACTGGGAGGGAATCACCCGCCTGCAGAGACTGTTCGACTTGACTGTATGTCTCCTGCCCGTGTGTGACGACATCAGCATCCCGGTATGCAGCAGGTCGCCTGGTGGTTCTGAAGACAGCCTTGGAGGGGGTTTCTCACCGAAACCATAGACAAGCAAGCGGATCACAGGGGACCAGAGACAACCTTGGGCTGTCTCACAATACTCCACCGTCTCATGCCGCAACACAGATGCTGACTCCACTTCCAGCATCATGGACAGAAACAACATCACGACTCGGACTCCGTCCGAATGATCCAGTAAACAGACAAGCGAACCCCAACGTTCAAGGGTCCTCAACGTTTCCAGGATCATCCACGACGGCTGCCACGTTTCGACCCCTGTCCCCATCATCACCAACTTCATCTTCATCTTCATCTCCAGGAAGACCAAGTCTTCAGAAACATTGTCCATAAGAGGCAACGCCTAATTGGACGCTAAACTCGCCACCCCCATCAACATTGAACGCAGAAGACGAAGAAGAAGATTTAGATGGCAAAGTTTCCAGTCGCTGGACGTGAAAACTGAAAGCAATAGGAAAGATCCTTACCGCCTGATCTTCAGTCCACCATAGCAGTTTTTGCACCGCTAGCAGAAGACAGCAAGTCAGGCACCAATAGCAAGCAAGTTAAGTTAGCAACGGGCGCCGACAGCAGCAAATACTAGGGATTGTAAAATGGACAGGTCTTTTGCATAATAGTTCCCCCACCTTCTGGAAGTTCTGTGCTTGTAATTTCCTCTAATCTGTCACTCTATTTGACTCTGTCTTTTCCTTTTGCTTGCTGTCATCTATTAACTATCTTTCTGCCTTTCCGGTCCGTTCTCGTGCCTTTTTCTAAAAAACACTTTCAAAAAGATTTCTTCCAGCCGAAGTCGGACATGCTGGGCCTAATTATTTCTTACTTGGGCGCAAAACGGCAGCATGACACATCTGCGCTCATAATTGACAGGAAACTTTCTGAGCGATCGAAGAAGAAGAAATGGACCCGAGTGTGTGTCACAAAGGTCACCCTCTCACTTCCATTTTCTTGTAGCCTAATAAACCAGGCTTGGACAAACGAGCTTGTTGGCGCAAGAAAAACATTCCTTCATCAAGTTTAGTTTAGTTGTGTGAGTGAGTGAGAGAGAGAGAGAGAGAGAGAGAGAGAGAGAGGGAGAGAGAGAGAGAGAGAGAGAGAGAGAGAGAGAGAGAGAGAGAGTAGAGAGAGAGAGAGAGAGAGAGAGAGAGAGGAGGGGGGGGGGGGAGTACTAGAAAACATAAAAGAGCACAATGAACGACACTCGATTCCCCGTGATTAGAAAGCCAAAGGGTGTGTAAAACTGGGCACAACTTTATTAAGAAAAAAAGAAGAAAAAAAAAGTGCATCCCCGAGCGGCTGCAAAGTCCCCTCGCAGCCGAGCTACTCCGAAATCGGAATGTGTCGGCTGTACACACAGCGGGGAGACCATTGAGAACTGAAAACAGGACGCACGCACGGACGGATGGACGGCCGGAAAGAAGTGGGACATAGCGGGCCTGTGACACAAAGGACCTAGGGCACAGCGGGTAATGTAAAACTAAATACATCAGAGGATAGCTGGCATCTTGGCAAACTAGTATACCAAATTTGATGATGAAAGACTGAATAGGTTTTTTTAGAAAAACGGACGAATAGCCGGACGGACGGACGCCGGCCGGACGGACGGACCAGACAAAAACAATAGTTCCCCGAACCTTCGGCTCGGGGACTAAAAACAAAGAAAGAAAGAAAGAAAGAAAGAAAGAAAAGAGCATGCTTGAGCCCGTGCCATATATAAAACACTGTCTCTCGCTTGCCATGGAAAGAAGAAGAAGAAGACTTTCCTACTTCTCTAAGACTGTGCGTGTTGCTGGTCAGAACTGACAACGCAAAGGTCACCGGTAGCTCCCTCACACAAGTTGTTCCCGCAAAAAAAGGTGATAACACTAGTTGTTGTTCCAGTCAAATTGTGCCTTTCTCTACTTCCAACACCATATGAATATTCTTCCCTAGAGAGGTTCCAATATCGAGTTTTTCACAGGTAAGATTTTTTCTAACTTGTTTGTTATCATGGGAAGGGGGGTGGGGGTACAAGTCAATGAGGATGTAATTATATGCATCGAAAATAAAGAGGGAGAGAGAGGGGGGGGGGGGAGAGAGAGGGGGGGGGGGGGGAGGAGGGGAGGGAGAGAGAGGGGGGAGGGAGAGAGGGGGTGGTGGAGAGAGAGGGGGGGTGGCGAGAGAGGGGGGGGGAGGAGAGAGAGAGGGGTGAGAGGGAGAGAGAGAGACAGACAGACACACACAGAGAGACAGAGACACAGAGAGAGAGCGAGAGCGAGCGAGCGATAGAGAGAGAGAGAGAGAGAGAGAGAGAGAGAGAGAGAGAGAGAGAGAGAGAGAGAGAGGGGCCGAGAGAGAGAGAGAGGGAGAGAGAGAGAGAGAGACAGAGAGAGAGAGAGAGAGAGAGACAGACAGACAGACAGACAGAGAGAGAGAGAGCTAGAGAGAGAGAGAGAGAGAGAGAGAGAGAGAGAGAGAGAGAGAGAGAGAGAGAGAGAGAGAGAGAGAGAGAGAGACATAGTTGAGAAGAAAATAAAAGGCAAGCTGCAAGCACAGAACAAATAACGGTGACAAAAACAGACAAACAGACCTGAATCACAGACAGACAGACATGAAGAAAATCAATATAAAGCATGCGCATCTTGACACATGCGCCAAAGCGAAAATTTAAAAAATTTAATCAATCAATTACAAAGCTAACCGGTGTCGTATTCTCAGATTACCGTGTTCTGAATATACATGCGCTTGCGCGAAATTGAGACAGTAATCTCATAACGTACCATCAATTTAAAAAACAAAAACATTTGGGGTATTTGACTGTTTCAGGTTCAGGGTTACGGTTAGGAATAGCGAGTGGGATAGGGTTAGGGATCGGTTGAGGGTCAGTTTAGTGTCAAACACACACACACACACACACACACACACACACACACACACACACACACACACACACACACACACACACAGTAGATGGTACGTTATGATCAATTTCGCGCATGCGCACGTCATTTTAGAACAAGGTCAACTTGAGAATCTGACACGGGTGTCGTGTGACGATCGCATTAGTAAAACCCCGGCTATCGCGTGCTGTCATTACGTTTCACACATTTCACACAACTCCACACAAAAAGAAAGATCATTTTACTTTCTTACTTGGGTGTTCACGGCATCCTTGAAAAAGTGGCCAAAACTTTTGATGATCACACCGTCAGCTAACCTTCTGACCATCATAAAAGAAATTTGTGTGTGAAATATTTCACAGAGAGAGAGAGAGAGAGAGAGAGAGAGAGAGAGAGAGAGAGAGAGAGAGAGAGAGAGTGTGTGTGTGTGTGTGTGTGTGTGTGTGTGTGTGTGTGAGAGAGAGAGAGAGAGAGAGAGAGAGAGAAGAGAGAGAAGTTTATTTTTTATTTTCAATTGTCTTCCAAAGATGAATTAATCAATTCAACGACACATTTCTAACGGTTAGATTATCTAATCGGGAATTGGCATGATTTTCTCCACTGTAATTTTCTATCCTACGTTCTCTTTTTTACTTTAACGAAAAAAATTTGATTTGCCGTCTTATTATTTATGATTACTCTCTCGGATTTTAAAAGGCGATATAAAGCCATACAGACGTTCTCCCAACGAAGAAGTCAGAGTTGTCGTTTGGAATTTACGACAAAACCATTGTGTCGTTGAGATGGGAAGGACAAAAAGGGAAAAGTTGAGAAATAAATTCCAGTTTCTGCATAAGTGACAATTTTTTCTTCTTCCCATCTCACGTTCTTTTCTGTTCTTTTTATTTGTTTAGTGATTCATTGGTGGATTTGTTTGTCACCTTTTTTTTAAATTCTTGGTTCTATCATAATAATAACTTTTAAAAAGTATAGTTTTCCCGGGATGATGGCTTCAACCAACTAAGCGCTTAGAGCTTAAAGGTGAAGCGCTATATAAATTTTCTTAAATAAATAAACAAGCTTCCCTCCCTCTTCCCTCCTCCTCTCTCACTCACTCACTCTCTCTCTCTCTCTCTTTTTTCCCTCTCTTGTCTCTCTCTAAAAAAAAAAAAAAAAAAAAAAAAAAAAAAAATACTGCTTGAACATCTCCATAGCGAAACGTGTAACAAGCTTTAAAGCTGTTCTCGCTAAACCTTTCTTTAGTCCAAAGGAATTACAGCTCACATGCACAGATAACTAGTTCTAATTTTTATTTCTATTTTTTTAAAATTCTCTAGATCTTCGTTTAATCTGAATTACAAATTGTGAGCCACACATGCCAGTGTTTTTTTGTTTTTATTTGATAGATTTTTTTAAGTTGCCAACTATATATACTTTGGGTGTTTGTAAGAGTTTGTCTTTTAGTTTAAACCTATTGACTTAACATTTATGTCATTTTTTTCTTCCAACAAACTTCATAAATTTCACTTTTTGTAGACAGTTGGATTTTCCTTCTCTCTCTCATCACCCATTTTGAATTTTTTTTTCTTAAGTTCCTCTCTATTAAACCGTATCACAACTAAAGCTTCTATTAAGACGTGAGCATTTGATTGGAAGCTTCCCCCCCCCCCCCCCCCCCCTTCTTTATAACCAAGCTTGTTGTTGTTAAGTCATGCTCATGAGAGGAGAGAAGAAAAAAAAAGTCTTGGAATTTTAAGTTTCATTTGTTAGCTTCTTTTTTTTTTTTTTTTTTTTTTACTTCTTTTTTTTTTCTTACAAGAAATGTATTTTTTTAATCTGTTGTTTCATGTGCTCACTTTTAAAACGAAAACCCAAAACAGCTGAAACATCCATCGAACGGACTTTATAAAATTCTAGACCATGTGAATCACGTTTTGTCATGGTGCTAAAATTTCAGAGGGATTAACCCTTTCACCGCCAAAGTCGCATTTTAGCACCACGGTGATCTAACACCTATGTCACTAAAAGGCATCAAATTGGGCCGGGTCTATGATCCAAATACCCCATTGTCTTAGTTTATGGAAGGTTAGACCTTATTTTAGATATGTCACAGAAGAATCCCCAATACTGCAGATGGATGTTATTCTCTACCCAGGTAAATTTAATGGACATTTCTGAAATATGGCTGGAGTTGAAACACACACACACACACACACACACACACACACACACACACACACACACACACACACACACACACACACACACACACCTACCTTCCTTCCATTCCCTTCCTATTATTATCCACCCTCCTCTCCTTGTCTACCTCCATTTTCAAATCCAAAATGGTGGTACCACCAACAAACAAACACCAAGAAAGTCCCGCATCACTTCCAATTTAAGCCCCACCCATTCTCTGCCCCCTGTCACCATTATTTTTTGGGGTCAGCATCTCTTGATAAGCGGCTATAGCTCGTGCTTTACCCCCCTCCTCCCCAATCTCCTGCACGTCCACCCCGCTACCCCACCCCACCCCCACCCCCACCCCTCTCTCTCCAAAGCAGGTGAAGAGGGGAAAACTCCTAACAGCCATCTCTAAGATCATTAGCATAAAATGACAAATCTCTCTCTCCCTCTCTCTCTATCTAGCCCTGTCTTGATCCCTTACCCCACCCACCCTCACCCCCAATTCCCCCGGAGCAGTGGTGATTGAATAATCCACACACACAAAAAGGTCATTATCATAAGAAAAGGGCCAGGCTTAGCTACAAAACGCCCGTTCCGTGCCGTGCCGTGTCGCCCCTCCAGCGGCGGCAAGCCATCATCGCCGTTTTGCTGGTAGAGGGCGCGCGTTTGATAGTGGCGCGTGGCGTGCGTTCTTGGTCTGTCTGTTCATCTATGTGTGTGTGTGGTGGGGGGGGGGGGGGGGGGGTGAGGAAGAGAAGGCAGTGGGTGGAGGGGGAGTTTAGCTTGGGAGGCAGTAGAGAGGGGGGGGGGGGGGTTGAGGGGGTTGATAAGCTAACGTCAGAGCCCTTCCCCCTCCCCTCTCTCTCAAATAGCAAGCCCGTAACTTGGAGGGGGGGAGGGGAGGGGAGGGGGGGGAGGGGGATGTTTGATAAGCGAACATCAGATAAGCGAACATTTTTCTATTTTTTCAATGAGTCAAACAGCAATTTTGCCAAGACAACATCTACTGTACGTTCTCTTTCGTTACAATCATTTTACAGTGGAACCTACCTTAAAAGACCTCCCATTATAAGACACCCTCCCACATAATACCTACTTCTCTGAGACGTTGCCCTTCTTTGTAAGCATTACAATTACCTCCCTTATAAGACCTCATTTTGGATGATTTTCGAAGGTCTTATAAGGGAGGGGTTCCACTGTATCAGCAATTAACACGAACGTCAGCGTCACTTGTAATGTTTGCGACGGGATTCATAAGAGGATACCTACCTAGTAATATGGTCAAACCAGTATGTCCTCCACACACCCACACACCAACGTACAGGTCCCATCATCGGCGATCTAGTCATCTTCGGTGGTGCCAGAAACGAGTGGCAGAAGTGGTGCCAAAAACGTGTGGCAGAAAGATGATTGGGAACGAGGATGGAGGTGGGGGGGGGGGGGGGGGGGAGGGGGGAGAGAGAGACACAGAGAGAATGTTTATAAGAAGTGGAAGAAAGAGGGGTGGGTGGGTGAGACAGAAAGTGGAAGCAGAGAGGTAGAGAGAAAGGAGGAGAACTGACAGAGGGGGTAAACAGAGAGAGAGAGAGAGAGAGAGAGAGAGAGAGATCATGCAGGGGTAGAAAAAAAAATGGAAATGACAACTTCACACTCCATCACGGTGACTAAGAACGTGGGGCAAGGGAAGAACTAGGAGTATGACGGCGTGGGGGTGGGGGTGGGGAGAACGGAGAGATGAGGACTGGGACGACTAGAAGGGTTTGACGAATAGGATAAAACACCCAGCGCCTAAGATTACAGCTAGCTTTTTTTTTTCCTTCCCTTCTTTCCTTCTTTCCCGCAAACTCCGGGCGGGCGGGACAGTAGAGGGAGAGAGCAGTGACAGCGAATTTAATCTTCACTTTCATACTTTGATTTATCAACACCCCTCCTAGCCTTTCTATCCTTCCGAACGGCCCCTGTCCCCCCCCGAACCGTCCCATCCGGTTAGAGCTAGCATGCTCGCAATCGTTCTTCGGTTCCTTCTGTCCACCACAAGACGCTCAATGCTGCACTTGGTCATCTCCAAATATGGAAAGTGACGCAATTTGCGTGACAATGTCGGTGGTCAGCGAAATTTTAAAATGTGTATCTTTTAACCATTCAATCTGAAATTAAACTGACTCTAGTCCTAACCCTAACTCTAACCAAAACCGTAAACCGTCAAATACACAAAAAATAAAACTTTACTAAAAAAAAAATTGAATGTTCCATATTTGGAGATGGCTAAGTGCAGTCTTGAACGCCTAGTCCCTCATCCCCTCACCCCCACCTCCCGGCCTTCCCATCCCCCACCCTCCTCCGAGTAAGCCACAAAAAGGCTTCAGCCACCGTGCCGTTTTGATTGAAGTTTGCACAATGCCCCACAGCCGCTCCCTCCCTACCCCGATCTCTTTCCCCCCAAGAAACAAATTGTGATGCAATTCATCTCCAAAGTAGAGGGACAGTTCATCCACCCATCCCCAATAGCCCCCCCCCCCCCACCTCTCTCTCTCTCTCTCTCTCTCTCTCTCTCTCTCTCTCTCTCTCTCTCTCTCTCATCATCATTCTTCCTCTCCTCTCCTCGCTCTCTTTGCGGGATCTTCTTCCTTGCGAGACAGTGACAGGTTATTACCCCATCACCATCTGTTCATCGGAGTTATAAAAATAAAGAACAAAAAAAAAGTAACACGCACGTCCAAATGCACGCCTCCGTAGTGTTATACTTCACACGACTGCCTTTTTTTCTTTCTAATATTCACATACAATTAAGTGTCGTAATCATGGCGACCTAGGTCTTCTTCCTACAGGCTTGGCATGATACATAACTTCAAGAGCTTTAAATAAAATTAATATCTTTTAAACAAAAAATGGTGGAGTAGGGGAGGGGGGGGGAGAGAAGCGGAGGGGGGGGGGGCACCTGAACAGAAGAGGGAAATTGGGATTGGGGGTTAGATGCATGTGGAGATGGGGGTGGAGGAGAGAGTGAGAGAGAGAGAGAGAGAGGGAGAGAGAGGGAGGAGAGAGAGAGAGAGAGAGAGAGAGGAGGGAGAGAGAGGGAGGGAGAGAGAGAGAGAGAGAGAGAGAGAGCGGAGAGGGACCGGAGGGTAGAGGGAGAGAGAGAGTATACATCATTACATGCCCAGTAACACATACAGAGAGAGAGAGAGAGAGAGAGAGAGAGAGAGAGAGAGAGAGAGAGAGAGAGAGAGAGAGAGAGAGAGAGAGAGGAGAGGAGAGAACGAGAGAGAGAGAGAGAGAGAGAGTATGAAAGAAAAACTAAAAAATAATAATTCCAGAATTGAATCTGGTCAAAAGAATATGCGAAGAAAACATACCTCACTTGGGAAGCACACAGGCTAGGAACTGAAATCAACCTCCTCCCAATCCCTGATTAGGTGGCAGAGAATGGTAAGAATGGCAAGAATGGCAAAAATAAAGCCAAGGTGAAACAATGCACCGGCTAACTCCTCACCAAGACAGACACTGACAAAGGAAATAACACAGCACAAACGGTGTTAGAGTGGCACAGAGGTAGCGCGCTCGCCTCGCGCACAGTAAACCCGAGTTCGAACCTGGGTACAAGGGTATTTTTCCTCTCACTCTGCACTAGGCCTTATGGTCTGAACGTGGAGTCTTTCGGATGAGACGATAAACCGAGGTCCCGTGTGCCCATGCACTCAGCAAAGAAAAAGTTGTCACTTGGTCAAAATGTACCCTACCCCCCTTCCCCTTCCTTCCTCATCATTCACACAAAAATTGCATGCAAATAAAGTTTTTAAAAATGGGTGACGCGCCTTTGGCTGCGACGTGGGAGCAACCCAAATTTCACTAAATACCAAATACAAGATATTGAAGGACAAAAATGAAAAACCAGGGAGACGGAAGGGGAGAGAGTGAGAGAGAAGCTCATAGCTGTAACTTAAGAGTTTCCAAGAGAGTTTTACCTAATTATTATGCAATAATCCTCCAAAGTCGGAGTGTGGCAGCCTACATGGTAATCAAAAACGGTCACACACGTAATGTTTTCATCCGTAACTGTTGCACTTGTACCACCATAGCATTCAAGTGCTTCTGCTATTGGGATGATCCCTGGAGTCTTATAGCCAGGGCATAACAACAGTACAAAAAAACATAAATTATGCAAGAAGACAGGAACTTCAACTTTTTGTTTAATAATCCGAGAAAATTGTATATACAGACAAAAAAAAGACACAAAGTATCAAGAAAATACCTTTGTTTGTGTGCACAGAAAGACAATGGAGATATCATGATGATAAGTCTTATTATACTATCTTAAATTAATCAATAATGTGAATACAGGCCCTGCCTACCAAAAATATCAGATCAACCCTCCACCCCCACCCCCACCCCCACTAACTTTTCAATCAACCCCACCCTCAACCACCATCACCCACACCTCAGTAACAAGGAAAGAATGTATCTTAATGCTGGAGGGAGAGGGGGTAGGGGAGGGAGGGGGGATACGACGGGAGAGGGGGGGGGGAGGAGGGTGAATGAAAAGAAAAAAAACGGCGAACGACCATAACAAAGCAAAACGAAGAAGAGGGATTAGCAAAAGATATCTTCAAAATGGGGAGAGGGAGGGGAGAGAGAGAGAGAGAGAGAGAGAGAGAGAGAGAGAGAGAGAGAGAGAGAGAGAGAGAGAGAGAGAGAGAGAGGGAGGAGAGAGAGAGAGGGGGAGAGGAGAGAGAGGGAGGAGAGAGAGAGAGAGAGGAGAGAGAGAGGGAGGGTTGAGAGAGAGAGAGAGAGAGAGAGTGAGAGATTGGAGATGAGCTACCCCCCCCCCCCCACCCCGAAAAGTTGACGGCATTGTCTCAAGTGATGGATGATGCTCGCTCGCTCGCTCGCTCTTTCTCTCTCTCTCTCTCTCTCTCTCTCTCTCTCTCTCTCTCTCTCTCTCTCTCTCTCTCTCTCTCTCTCTCTCTTACATTCCAGAGAGAGAGACAAACAGACAGCCAGACATAGAGACAGACACAAAGAATACAATAGGTACGGCAAGTGAAAAGGGACAGGAACAAAAATGTGTGCGGAGGAGGAAAGCAGGGGAGAGATGGGAGGGGAGGGGGGGGGGGGGGGGGCTGTTGCAGCTTAGACGGGTATAGATGCAGAAGGAATAGAAGGCCTTGTAATGGGAATGGGGTGGGGTGGAGGTTGGAGGGTTGCAGCTGACAAGGCCGGGTGGCGTAACGCGGGGGGGACGTGAGGGGTGTAAACAGTGGGATTGGGTAAAAGGGGCGGCCGGCGGTATAACCTCCCGCAATCACCGAACTGAAATATTGAAGGGTGCACGCACACGCACACACGCACACACACACACACACACACACACACCACCACCCCCTAACCATCGATGCTGCCACTGTCCCGGTGACGACGATGATGATATGATACCACCCCCTTCACCCCCCTGCCCTCCCTCCCTCCGTCCCTCATTCCCGCTTCGCCTATACCCCTACCACCACCCCCCACGCCTCCTGCCCACAATCAATGCCATCTTGAAATTCATGAATCTTGTTCTTTGCCTGGGACCGTCGTCACGCGTTTGCTCTTTTCTTCTTCTTCTTCTCCTTTTTTCTTCTTGAGCCTTCCTCACCCTCTCTCCTTCCTTCGTTTAAATCATGGCTATCACCCGTTTTTAACGGGTTTACGAATGAGCCCGTTCGTGAACGAAAAGCTGGAAGAAGAGAGGGGGGAAAGGGGGTGGGGGGAAGGGGGGGGGTGGGAAGCAAGATCGAAACAGGAAAACAAACGGGATGTGGAAAAAACCGGAATGAATAACAAAAACCGATAGACCATTAGATCTCGCTCGGCATACCACAGGGAAATGTTTCTTAACCCTACCATATGATTTTGTTCCCCACGAGTACACACACCTTAATATTGAAATGATCAGATCGGTATTCTCGCGTTTTGCTGAAAAACGATGCTTGCATTAACCCTTTCGCCGCCAGCAAAATCCCAGCCAAAAAATACCATTAAACTTAATGGGGTAGAGACAAACAACCTGCAATATTAGGAATTCCTCTGCGACATGTATAACATTAGGCCTACCCTTATCTCCCAGAATTAAGAAAATAGGATCTTGAAATAGCAGGTCCTGATTTGATGCCTTTTAGTGACATGGGTGTTAAAACCATTATGGCGCATAAATGCGACATTGGCGGTGAAAGGGTTAAATACCGCAGACTGGTTTCCATCACACCTCACGCACGCAATGGGCGATGTTTATTTCGTTGTCTTTTACCGCTGATGGTGAAATCATTGTCCGTTCCGCATAGTAGGTAGGGTGACACCATTGTTGCCCGTGTGTGACTTCTGCCCGCCCACAGACATCACCAAACATGACGTGAACAATCGGGGAGATATAATGGAATCGCCGTCAGTCAGCCCATGCATGCAAAATCGGTCACCCGTTCGATGCTTAGATCCAGGGCCAGCCACACGTCCACTAGAATCGCACGACCGTACGATACGATTCGACCACGTGGTCTCGAAGCGCGAAGCGCATTTTGGTTTAAATAGCATTTTATTTCTCAAAAAGTCACAAATGAAAATCAACAATGATCATTAGATAGGGCAACAAGAAAACTTATATAAAGCCCTATCTTAAAGAAAACAAGGGCATCGCCGAGCGGCAGCAACGCATTGTGACCATGCAAACCCGGCCAGAGTTATGTCCTGTCTCCCCCCCCCCCCCCCCCCCCCCCCCCCCCCCCCCCCCCCCCCCCATAAACACACCACTTTCCACCCTTACAGAACGCATAAAATACATAGCCCAAAATTTGAAGCGATTCTGTTCAGTAGTTCACGAGATACAGCTGAACTTTTATACAAACTTCCTTGCACCGAGTGATGTCCTCCCCCCCCCACCTGACCCCAATAAACACACCACTTTCCACCCTTACAGAACGCATAAAATACATAGCCCAAAATTTGAAGCGATTCTGTTCACTAGTTCACGAGATACAGCTGAACTTTTATACAAACTTCCTTGCACCATGGTACACCACCACACAAAATTTGAAGCGATTCTGTTCACTAGTTCACGAAATAAAGCTGGGGGGAAATTACATAGCCCAAAGAAGGAAATTTCGGTTTTCAAGGTCAAACTTCAAGGTCAAGGTCAGCACGGTGTTGATTAACGAAAGGAAGCTTCCTTTTCAAGCTGTCTACCCCTCTGCCAATTTTAATCAAAATCCAAACATTAGTTTTTAAGATAATCGATACACAGACACACACACACACACACACACACACAAACCGATCGCAATACCTCGGCCTCTGGCCGGGTAAAAAGTGCACAGACAATAATAGTGACGGACGGCTAAGCAGAGTAATGAAGCGCTATCTTAATTTTCAACTATGAATCACATTTTGTTCTTCGAGACCACGTGATCGAATCGTATCATACAGTCGTGTGATTTTAGTGGACGTGTGGCTGGCCCTTTAGGAAGTGTCTGTATGACAACACTAGGGGGGGGGGGGGGGGGGGGGGGGGGGGTCTCTCTCTTCCGAAATCGATCTTTGATGTGAACTGAGATCAAGTCAAATATTACACGAAGAGAGAGAGACAAGCCAAATGTCTCCAAATCAAACGTAATCGAATCGCAATACTTCAATCAAAAATCCATCCTTGCGTTCAAGTCAATCCAGCCGCAAATCATAATGAAACACACAATCTGGACAGTCCATTCAAATCTAGGGAGATGAGCCGAGACAATTCCAATCAAGTTACATAAAACTAAAAAGCTTACCGCATTGATCAGAAAAATATTTTAAATATAAAAAAGGTAAATAATTATAAGTGATCCAACAAATGCAAATTACCACGTTTAATTTAACCCCTTGACTGCCAGAGAAAATTAAAGAAAAACGGCCTAAAAATCATCGGGCAAATCATGACATGAAAAAGACAACTGATAGAGCCAATCTGAGAAAATGGTCTGGGATATTACTCTCTTGGTTATGTTAGAAAAGCCAGCACATCAGGGTTATTCCTCTTAATCTGATGACATCATCAGTGATGTCATCAGGTCAGTACGTAATACGTTGGTGGCAGTTAAGGGGTTAAAAATTGGAAGCCGTCATCCATGCATGCACCGTCATCAAAACTACTGTGCCTGGTGTGTAAACTACCATTTTTGGTATTCACAAGTTATAAATTGCCATTTTTGCTCCACGGTTGCAAACTGCCAAGTAAATTTCCTAGACAAATATGAAATTTAGTGAGGCTAATAGAGAAGATATAGTGAAATGAATAAGGGGAAGGAAGGAACTTCTCGTAATTAACTCCCGTTTACCAAATTTATTTATGGCACCTATTCGCCTAGCAAAGTGAAAGTAGTTGCCACAACAATACAGACCCAAGTTCATTCACCCTCTTCTTCTTGGTTATCTCAGTATCTTCCCCACTACGTCTTCCAAGAGTCGCGAGCTGGCTGTGTCATCTTTGGGTCAGAATCAAAACTTGCCATCTTTGGGTCAAAGTCACAAGCTGCCCAATTTGCGTGTGCGCGTTGCCATCTTAGCGCTTGGGTGGGTGCCAAGCTGCCGTGTTTGCATCAGAGTTGCAAGCTGTCATTTTTCCCCCTGTGTTAATGAGCGCCTATCTCACTATTTCCCCGTTTAACATCCCTAATCCACAGACCCGACAGGGGTGCGAAGCCCCTTCCTGTCCTCAGACAAGTCGTCATTGTCGAGCGTTCTTATCACCCCGTGGGGATACCGGGGGTCTTTGCAAAGGTCAAGATGTGCCACCCCCCCTACCTATCTCAGTGAATTGTATTTTTCCGTTATTGCTTTTCTTACCATACATAAAGCTGTATTTTAGGAACATTTTTAGCTAATAACCTTTTTGGAATACTAACCCTAACCCTAACCCTAACCCTAACCCTAACCCCCACTCTATAAGACGGAAAAACGCAACGAACCACAACTGTGACAAATCGCGGTGTACTGCAGTACATAGTGGGGGGTAGGGTTAGGTTTAGGGCTAGGGTTAGGGTTAGGGTTAGTATTCCAAAAAGGTTATTAGCTGAATATGTTCCTAAAATACAGCTTTATGTATGGTAAGAAAGGCAAAAACGGAAAAATAAAATTAACCCAGAAATGCAGGGGGGGTGGCACATCTAATTATTTCTTGCTTAGGCGCATAACGGCAGCATGACGCATCTGGGCTAATAATTGACAGGAAACTGTCTGAGTGAGCGATCGAAGAAGAAGAAGAAGAAGAAGAAGAAGAAGAAGAGCGTTCTTGTTAGTCCGCTCCATCTCATCACTCAGTGCACCATCAACACATCATCTTCACTCCCCTTGACCTCAGAGGTCAGATCGTCTCCTCCCTTGGGGACCACATCCACTTATCTGCCCCTGTCATCGCCGCGTTAGGGCAGGAGGAATGGGAGGGAAGAGGGTGGGTAAAGCGCATTGGGTGTGTGTGTGTGTGTGGGGGGGGGGGGGGGGGGGGACAGCGACTGAGCAGCTTGAGAGGGATGGGGAAGACGTATTGGGGAAGAAGATACTAAAGATAACCAAGAAGAAGGGGAAGAAGCGACGACAATGGCTCATCTGCTGCACACCAAATGAAGCGAAGGTTGGAGGACAGGGATGGCAAAAGTGGGGCCTAGGAATCAGTGGTCACCATCTCTCCCAGGGCCCAGTGCAGTCGTCCAGCCTCCACTGCTGCGGGGGACCCCTTTCCCCCTTTCCACGGAACACCACGGGAACTTTGGCGAGTCGAACAAGGCATTTTGGAGGGTTCCATCGTCTTTTTCTGAGCACCTTGGCATAAGGCTGTCAGACCAATAGGGCATTTGCCGCGTGCCGGCGACCTTGAATTTCACCGAGTTGAGTTTTGAGAGAGTTGAATTAGAAAGGTCAACGCAACTCGGGCAGAACGAACTCGGGCAGAACGATCTCGGGCAAATTAGTAGTCTAGTATAGAGAACGAACACTCGTGGCAAATGCCCTATTCATATAAGCTGGAACACCAAGGCTACATCAAAATGTTGTTATGATCTGCGTAGTTATGCTACGGGGATTGTCTTTAGCCATGGCAAGCTCCTAGCATAACGTCAGCAGTCCAAAATCCTCCGAAGTCGAGTGTGGCTGCCCACGTGGCGGGGTAATCAAAAACGGCCACACACGTAATGTTCTCATCCATAGCAGGTGCATTTGTACCATAGGGTTCAATTGCTTTGGCTGTTGGGACGATCCCTGGAGTCTTTAAGCCAGGGAACGACGACAACAACAACAATCACTTTTCTGATACGATGCAGAAGGTCAAATCACCCCTTGCATGGCTCCCAATCGTCCCGCAAAACAAGGGGTCCCAGTGACTCCTTCACTTACAGCATAGAGGGTCCTAGAGGCGGGATAAAGGCCTGAGGGTCCCAATGGCATTGCGAATGCTAAAAGAAATTTTCTAGTGCATCCCAGGGACATTCTTTTAGAGGGTCCTTTAGAATTTTAGTACTTCATAGACCCCCAAATAGGGGTCCCTGGGAGCCCTGCCTTGTAGTCGATTTCTTAAATAAAACGCAACATTTCTGTGCCATGTCCTCCGAATGAAGGATACGAGAACAACAGCTTCACTTTCACTTCAAACTATGCCATTGTGGAGGAAAGCAAACCACAAGGCATAATTTACCGGGGGAAAACTTTTTTGTCTGTTTGTTTTTCAAACTCCCACATCGGTATTAGAAGTGAGCGCGTTGCAACCGGAACATGGGCTTGTTCGTGTCTCAGTCTGTGTGTCAGCGACCGACCCTCTCTGCTTTCAAATAAAACCTCAAAATCCACCTGTTTCCCCGTCATTGAAGCTCGCTCTTTCTTTCCCTCCTACTTCTTGCCTTTAGGACCATTTCTCAAAAGAGTATGTGTGTGTTATTTTCTTGTTCGTCTTTGTTTCAATACGTGTGTTGTTGTTGTGTTTGTATGTATAAAGGTTGGTCCAGTCTCTACTGTCTTAACCTCTAAACAAATCATTGAAATTTCAATCGGCAAATATTGTCCCCAATGTTCCTTTAATGGCGCCCGTTATGTCTGTTTACTCAAATGGCAAGCTAAAGCCGATGTCAATAAGCATTTTATTTGCACAGTAGTAGCTAAGCTGTAAGAAAGTTTCTTCTTTTTTTTAAAAGACAGTCTAAGTCTTCAAGATAAAATTTATAAATTAACATCCAAGAATAATTACTCTTCACCGAGCCAGAAAAAAAAACCCTTATTCATTTAAAATGCCCCCAAATTTCAAAATAAGACACAAAGACACTTTTACTCGGCTAGAATTAAACGACATGACATTATAACTACAAACAAAATGAAGCATTGTGGTCTGTACGCCCCGAAGTAGTAGCCCAACACCGCTGCAACAGGAATTGTTCGGAAATAATTAAGGGGAGTAATTTCATGGTGTGGGGGAGTGATCTCGCCTAATTCAATCGGTCAAACAGGGGAAGTTACTCTACCGTCAGGTAGGCCTAGATACCCAGCCATCGCCTCCTGTGCTTGAGGAGACACACACGGTGACACAGCATTGAGAACGCAGTGCGTCACTCTAACATTGATGTCATTTATATTTTTACGTCACAGTTTGCAAGTTCTATAAGTTTGTAGCAACTGGCCACCCCGTATTTTTCTTTTTGAAAAAATTTAAAACAATGTTTGCAAGTCGCTGACTGGCATCCTGCGGTTTCAAGCTTCGACGCCATGCTGCCATGGTTGCTATGATTTTGACCGAGTAAGTCGAGGTAATCAACTCTAATTTTCACGAAGTGCTCTCTCCTAGGGTGGGGTGTTTTTTCCGAAAAGCGTCTATTACCCTGTCATTTTCTGCTCCGTATAGTCCGAATTGCTGGCTGGTGCACCTCGTGTCTGCAGCTGCCTGTGTGTGTGTGTGTGTGTGTGTGTGTGTGTGTGTGTGAGAGAGAGAGAGAGAGAGAGAGAGAGGGGGGGGGGGGGTGGAACAAAAGGCTGCAAGAGCAAGTTGGGGAAGTCGAAGCGGACAGGTGAGACTGAACTGGGTAGGGTGACACTGTGGTTTGTTGTGTTTTGGTTCGTGAACAAGAAAGGAAGAAAAAAAGAAGAATTTGAATAAATAAGGCGCGTTGTTGTTGTCTAGTTTGTTGTTGATATTCGCGTTCCCGTTGAAGATAAAATTAGAGTAAAGGACCTTGTGTGTTACGAAAAACTAACAAAAACAGCGTATTTACCTGTGTCTGCCTAACTGTGCGTTTCATTCCTTGCCTGCCCCCCCCCCCCCCCCCTCCCCCCCCCCTCTCTCTCTCTCTCTCTCTCTCTCTCTCTCTCTCTCTCTCTCTCTCTCTCCCTCCCTCTCCCTCCCTCCCTAGCAAGATACACACATGTAGCAGCAATAACATATCCTTAACAGGGGGTGGGATGTGGGAGGAGAGGGTGTCCCTGAAGTTTTTAAGTTTTCAAGCGTTCTGAGACCTAGAGAGTCAGTGCAGCGTCTTTCCACTTTAAGGTCTCGAATACACACGCACACACGCGCGCACACACAAACACACACACACACACGCACGCGCACACACACGCGCACACACACACACACACGCGCGCGCGCGCGCGCGCTGAGGGTAAAACAGATCAGCTGGATAGTTTGGGGTTTGTTTGTTTTTTTACACAAATGCTCTGAAACAAAATATAACCAACAACGAATGAAGAAAATGTTCACCAAAATGGCCAAGTGGCAACAAATAATGACAAAATATACCCCCCCCCCCCCCCACCCCCCAAAAAAAAAACCACCCCACAATATTACAAGGAAGAGAGACAAGAGACAGACAGACATACAGAGACAAAGACAAAGAGTGTGGTGGTCTAAAAGGAGGCGTGAATGAGTGGAGTACCGACCGTGTGAGCTAAGCACACAAGAGCAATACTAGAGGAAGGAAGACGACAAGAGGTCGGCTCGCGGGGGACAGGGCAAGTGACCAGATGGCGGGTTGTAAATGTTGAATGTTGCCCAAGCTGAGGCAATCTGGCGTCCTCAGCTCTACCACCCACACCCCACACCCCTCCTCTCCAGCACACACACAGACACCTTCGTTTCCTCCCAGGAGCAGTCCCTATCCCAAGGGACACGCACGCACTGTCTTGGGAGAGGGGGAGGGGGGAGAAGAAAAGAAGATTCTCACTAGTCAGTCACACCCCCGGTTCCAGAGCCAGCCACCCAGAGCCAAACCAAGGTGATAAGTCATCTCCATTACCAGCCAGTACCGCTACCACCACGCTCATCCCCCCCCCCCTCTCTCTCTCTCTTTCAACACACACACACACACATTATAAGAATAGGCTTCGTCTAAAATCTTCATCCTTGAAAACTAAAATGTTCAGTGTTCATCTCTCTCTCTCTCTCTCTCTCTCTCTCTCTCTCTCTCTCTCTCTCTTTCTCTCTCTCTCTCTCTCCCCCCACCAGCCACGTCCAGAGGCCCGCTACAGCTACTAGCGCCACCCGGAATGAATAATTCATCGGGGTGGGTAATGAAATATCATGGTGAGCAAAAACCCCAAGCTCCGCATGAGGGCCGGCAAAGCCAATACTGACTGGGTGGGGGTGGGGACGGGGATGCGGATAAAGGAAGGTGTGAAGAGAGGGGGTTCGGGGGGGGGGGGGGGGGTGTCCCTGTAGTCAATCACGAGACCCCTGAATTATTGCACTGTAGGCCTTAATCACCGGCACCTCCTTGCGACCTTAATGAATTAGTTCCACGTCAACAAACGCTTCTGGAAGGGGCAAACCGTTTGGCTGCCGGAGAGGGGGTGGGATGGATATGGAAAAGGTGGGGGAGGGGGGGGGTAGAAGAAGGGTGAAAAAGACGAACGGTTGACAGAGGGATGGGTATGGGTTCATGTTGAGAAAGAGAGAAGGAGAGGGGGCAGGTTAAAGACAGGGACGACCGGGTACGCCTACGGGCAAGGCACACGCGCCACATTGCTATCATGTAAGGTCAAAATGCTCTAAAAGGTCCGTCAGGTACTCGACTCTGATCTATGGGATACAGCACGGTTCCCATAATCACGATTCCCATAATCCTTTGTTCTCAACAAAATACCGCGAGATCTCCCTTCCCGGGATTGCTCCCGTAAAAATTCACGGTTCCCATAACCATTTCTTACTCTTTCTATCACGGTTCCCATAATCAAGGACTGATGAGGTGTTCGCTTGATGCTTGTGATTACGCTATGGACCTCCAGTTTGAATGACACACTGTGACCATGTGGGTCTGTGTGTGCGTAGGTGTGTTTTTATGTCAAATGTATTCACTTCCTTTGCGAATTAAATATGTATACACAGCATTTGCATTCCGTATTTTAAATTATGTGAAACGTGATGGAGGCTGAGAAAAGAAATACTGTTATGAGAACCGTGATTATGGGAATCGTGATTATAGGAATCGTGATTATGGGAATCGTGATTATGGGAATCGTGATTATAGGAATCGTGATTATGGGAATCGTGATTATGGGAATCGTGATTATAGGCATCGTGATTATGGGAATCGTGGTGCACCGGATCTATGTGGTCTTCACTCAAGAATTTGGTTTAAACCAGAATTTAGTCTTCTTTGTTTGTTTTTCTTCTTTTTATTTTTACACAATACAGTAGCAGCAACATAAACTGGAATTAGAGTACAACAAGAAAAGCTCAAGAATTGAGAGAGAGAGAGAGAGAGAGAGAGAGAGAGAGAGAGAGAGAGAGAGAGAGAGAGAGAGAGAGAGAGAGAGAGAGAGAGAGAGAGAGAGAGAGAGAGAGAGAGAGAGAGAGAGAGAGAGAGAGAGAGAGAGAGAGAGTCGTCCAACATACAAACAGATGGAGACAGGCCGAGACTGAGTGATGAGATCCATAAATAAATTATTATTAATGATTTTTTTGTTAAAACTGAAGTTCAGTTTCTGGTAAAATTTAAAAAAAACTGAGACAGTTTCCTGTCACTAACGAGAAATAGGCCCAGCAAGTCCGACTTCGGCTGGAGGAAAATCTTTTTGAAAGTGTTTCTTGGAGAGAAAAAACCAGGAGAATGTACCGGAAAGACAGAAAGATAGTAAATAACAGTAAGGAAAGGGAAAAGGCAGAGTCAAAGAGAGTACCAGATTAGAGGAAGTTACAAGCACAGAACTTCCAGAAGGTGGGGGAACTATTTATACAAAAGACTCCCCAGCTTCCCCACGGGGAGGAACTCGTGGACTGCGGGGTCGACCAGCTCCCCGAATGGAGGCACAAGGCATCCACCCACTGCCGGGCTCCTCTCAGTAAAAAGCTCCCCAACCATCATGCAAGGTGTAAGCACCCGGGGGGAGGGGGCTCGTCAAACTTAAAACACCCTCTGAAATTTATTTTTTATACATTCACTTCTCTCTGAATTCAGAGAATTCTCTGAAAACTACCATGCCTGTCACAATACCCTTCCGCCGCGCAAGAAGGCAGGGGGCTAAGTTTTATTTTATTATAAACCTAATAGAACTGGGCAGATGGCCCACCGCAGAAAAGCAGACAGACGGCCACTCCAGACAGAAGAGGACCCAGAAAAAAGCACTCCAACACAGGTCATGATATGAGCAAGGGGGAAAAGGAAAGGACACTGGAGAGGGGGGGGGGGGGAAGA
>CM065694.1:47196571-47206571 GCA_017654935.2 Phymorhynchus buccinoides
GAGGGAGAGGGAGGGATGGAGGGAGAGAGAGAGCCTGAGAATAAGAGAGAGAGAGAGATGAGGAGAGAGAGAGAGAGAGAGAGAGAGAGAAATTGAATTGAGAGAGATGAAGATTTATAGAGAGTAATACTAAGAGAATAAGCAAGAGAGAGAGACTTTTTACACCAGAGAGAGAGAGAGAGAGAGAGAGAGAGAGAGAGAGAGAGAGAGAGCCAGAGAGAGAGAGAGAGACTTGGGGGGGAGGGGGTGCAAACAAAGACATTGTGAAAACGCGCGTGGTACCAACAAAGGCGTTTCTTGAATGGTTAATCTTCCTTCAGACCCTCACCATCATCCCCTAACACCCCCCACATACACACACTCTCTCTCCCCTCATTGCCTTTAACTACCCCCCCCCCCCCTTCCCATGCACGAAGTGTATCAATGACGTCATCGTGTATAAGCTCAATTCACTGTATTGTACTTTGTAGACTCATGTCTTTGGGGGGAGAGGGAGAGGAGAGGGTGTCAAACGTTTTCCCTCTGACATCAAGCGTGTAATTTTCAAGAGTAATGTGTCAAGGTGCAGATTGAACCCCCCCCCCCCCCCTCCTCCCCTCAACGTCTTGGTTCATTGCGTTTCATTGGTCCAGTCGCGCCTTTGTATTGTACTGTTAGCACATGCTTATTTTTGATTGTTTCATTAAAATGATGAAAATTAAACTTTAAACACACACTCTCTCTCTCTCTCTCTAACTTTAAATATAGGAAACGAAGGCTTATGTGCGCAATCTGCAGTAACAAAGGCAAGACAACAAAAAAACGGAAAAGAACCGAGAAAATGGAGAGGCAGGGTGGGGTGGGGTGTTAATCTGTATCTTTGCCGAGTAACGTTCAACGTTTTAATTTCTGCACTACGGGATGATGTAAATGTCGTGTGTAATTTGTTTGTTTGTTTGTTTTTCAACTAAGCCACAGTGAAAGTGAAGAATAGTAGCAGCAGCAGTAGCAGCAGCAGTAGAAGTAGTAGTAGTAGTAGCAGCAGTAGTAGTAGTAGCAGTAGCAGTAATAGTAGCAGTAGCAGCAGCAGCAGCAGCAGCAATAATAATAACAGCAGTAGCTGCAACAACAGCAGCAATAGAAGCAGCAGCAGCAGTAGCAGTAATATAAGAAGCAGCAGTAGCAGTAATAGAAGCAGAAGCAGTAGCTGCAACAGCAGCAGTAATAGAAGCAGCAGCAGCAGTAGCAGCAACAGCAGCAGCAGCAGTAGTAGCTGCAACAACAGCAGCAGTAATAGCAGTAGTAATAGTAGTAGCAGCAGCAATAGAAGTAATAGTAGCAGCAACATCAGTAACAACAGTTAAAAAAAAAGCAGGAATAGCAGCAGCAGCAGCAATAACAACAGCAGCAGTAGTAGCTGCAACAACAGCAGCAGTAATAGCAGTAGCAGCAGCAGTAGCAGCAGCAGTAGTAGTAGTAGTAGTAGTAGTAGTAGTCAGTAGTAGTAGTAGTAGTAGTAAAAAAGTAGGAATAGCAGCAGCAGCAGCAGCAGCAGCAGCAGCAGCAGCAGCAGCAGCAACAGCAGCAGCAGAAGATCAGAAGAAGAAGAAGAAGAAGAAAGAAGAAGAAGAAGAAGAAGAAGTAGAAGTAGAAGAAGAAGAAGAAGAAGAAGCAGCAGCAGCAGCAGTAGTAGTAGTAGCAGCAGCAGCAATAGCAGCAGCAGCAGCAGCAGTAATAGTAGCAGCAGCAGCAGTAACAGCAGCAGCAGCAGTAGTAGCAGCATAATAACAGCAGCAGCAGTAGTAATAGTAGCAGTAACAGAAGCAGCAGCAGTAGTAGCAATAATAACAGCAGCAGTAGTAGTAGCAGTAATAGAAGCAGCAGCAGTAGTAGCAATAATAACAGCAGTAGTAATAGTAGCAGTAATAGAAGCAGCAGCAGTAGTAGCAATAATAACAGCAGTAGTAATAGTAGCAGTAATAGAAGCAGCAGCAGTAGTAGCAATAATAACAGCAGCAGTAGTAGTAGCAGTAATAGAAGCAGCAGCAGTAGTAGCAATAATAACAGCAGCAGTAGTAGTAGCAGTAATAGAAGCAGCAGCAGTAGTAGCAATAATAACAGCAGCAGTAGTAACAATAATAACAGCAGTAGTAATAGTAGCAGTAATAGAAGCAGCAGCAGTAGTAGCAATAATAACAGCAGTAGTAATAGTAGCAGCAGCAGTAATAGAAGCAGCAGCAGTAGTAGCAGTAATAACAGCAGCAGTAATAGTAACAATAATAACAGCAGCAGTAGTAGTAGCAGCAATAGAAGCAGCAGCAGTAGTAGTAACAATAATAACAGCAGCAGTAGTAGTAGCAGTAATAGAAGCAGCAGCAGTAGTAGCAATAATAACAGCAGCAGTAGTAACAATAATAACAGCAGCAGTAGTAGTAGCAGCAGCAGTAGTTAGCAAAGTAATAGACAGCAGCAGTAGTAGTAGTAGCAGTAATAGAAGCAGCAGCAGTAGTAACAATAATAGAAGCAGCAGCAGTAGTAACAATAATAGAAGCAGCAGCAGTAGTAACAGTAATAGAAGCAGCAAAGTAGTAAAGTAATAGAAGCAGCAGCAGTAGTAACAGTAATAGAAGCAGCAGCAGTAGTAACAGTAATAGAAGCAGCAGCAGCAGTAGCTGCAACAACAGCAGCAGCAGTAGTAACAGTAATAGAAGCAGCAGCAGTAGTAGCTGCAACAACAGCAGTAGCAGTAGTAGCAGTAATAGAAGCAGCAGCAATAGAAGCAGCAGCAGTAGTACTAGCAGTAACAGAAGCATCAGCAGTAGTAGTAGCAGAAATAGAAGCAGCAGCAGTAGTACTAGCAGTAATAGAAGCAGCAGCAGTAGTAGCAGTAACAGAAGCAGCAGCAGTAGTAGTAGCAGAAATAGAAGCAGCAGCAGCAGTAGCTGCAACAACAGCAGCAGTAGTAGTAGCAGTAACAGAAGCAGTAGTAGCAACAACAGCAGCAGCAGTAACAGTAGCAGCTGCAACAGCAGCAGTAATAGTAGCAGCAGCAGCAAAATCAGATGCAGCAGCAGTAGAAGTAGTAGCAGTAGTAATAGTAGCAGCAGCAGCAGTAGCAACATCAGATGCAGCAGCGGTAGAAGTAGTAGCAGTAGCAGCAGCATCATCAGATGCAGCAGCAGCAGCGGTAGAAGTAGTAGTAGCAGCAGCAGCAGTAATAGTAGCAGCAGCAGCAGTAGCAACATCAGATGCAGCAGCAGCAGCGGTAGAAGTAGTAACAGAAGCAGCAGCAGCAGCAGTAGCAACATCAGATGCAGCAGCAGCAGCAGTAGATGTAGTAGCAGTAGCCGCAGTAATAGTAGCAGCAGTAGTAACATCAGATGCAGCAGCAGCAGCGCTAGAAGTAGTAGCAGTAGCAGCAGCAACATCAGATGCAGCAGTAGCAGTGGTAGAAGTAGCAGTAGCAGCATTAATAGTGGCAGCAGCAGCAGTAGCAACATCAGATGCAGCAGCATCAGCGGTAGAAGTAGTAGCAGTAGCAGCAGCGGTAGAAGTAGTAGCAGTAGCAGCAGCGGTAATAGTAGCAGCAGCAGCAGTAACATCAGATGCAGCAGCGGTAGAAGTAGTAGCAGTAGCAGCAGCGGTAGAAGTAGTAGCAGTAGCAGCAGCGGTAATAGTAGTAGCAGCAGCAGCAGCAGCAGTAACATCAGATGCAGCAGCGGTAGTAGTAGTAGCAGTAGCAGCAGCAGCAGCAGCAGCAGTGACAAGATGAAGGGTGGAAGCTGGGGGCAATGAAGTGAGAAGACAAGAGGGAAGGAGAACGGGCGTGGGAGGGGGTCCCATGGGTGGGGTGGGGGGGGGGTGTCCCATGTAAGCGACATGTGAACGGTCGTTTGATATCCAGGCAGGTGGGTCTATAACCAAGGCCCACACTACAACAAGCGGCCAAGTATCAACGGTTAAAACCAAAACTGATTGATCTGCTTGCTCCACGTGCTGGAGGAAACGGGGTGGAAGGGGTAGTGGTGGTTGGAGGGGGAAAGAGGAACAAAAACGTTACGCCCCGTGAAAAGCGGATTTATTCCAATTTATTAGACGGGGGCTTGTAGAAAGAGACAGGTGAAACGGGGGGGGGGGGGGGGGGGGGGGGGGGATAAAAAATAAAAATAAAAGATGATTGAGAGAGAGGGGGTGGGTGGGTGAGGAAGCGGCGTTGATAAGAAGGATAGGGGAGGGGATGCATGAAGGAAGGAATGATGAGAGGAAAGTGGTTATATCCGGGAAGGAAGTTTGAGAGAGCTTGAGGGCAAAAGATTAAATGCAGCGCTTACATTTTTTTTTTTAATTAGCAGTTCGATTCAATGTGCCAATGAGAGACTTAGTGCGATTTTTCTCACGCCAGAGGGCATGACGCTCATGTGGGGCTAATCCTCTCTATATTATTAGTTGGGGATAAAGAAAGAGAGAGAGACAGTGAGTGGTCCTACCATCACTCTCTCTCTCACTACGCCCAAGTAAGAAAATCGCGTGATAAGCCCCTAGTGCATTGACTGCCCTCTGGCGTGAAAAATATCGCCATAGGTTGACCATTCCAAGCCAACACGGAGGGAGGGAGAGAAAGATGGGGCGGAGAGACAGACAGAGAAAAAGAAACCAAGATGGCAAGGCATGCAGAGCTTCAGATCATCCCGCGAGTTCGCCTGGAGACTTATGGCAAGCGTTCTTTTTCTTTTGCTGGCCCTACTGTTTTTAATTCGCTATCTTTAGCCCTTCGTAATGCACAAACGTTTAACGCGTTGTGTGTGCGTGCGTAAGTGTATGTGTGTGTTTGTGTGCGTGTATGTTATATGTCATTTATTCGTTTTTTAAATTTGCCAGTGGTTTTGTAAAGCGCATAGAGCTTAAAGGTATGCGCTATAGAAATCTTCTTAATAAATAAATAAATCGTCAGCAGACACCGAGTCACTGAACCATTGTAACGATTTGACCCCTCATTATGTGCAGCAATGGGGTCATCTGACCCACGAAGTCTGCAATGAAATTTAAATTTAACACTACAGTCAGTAACACATTACTGGCCCTTTGGTTTGGAAACTGACCCATCATTGTCTGCAATGGTCATACTATGACCCATGAAATGTTAAAACAATCTGAAGTTCTGGCCATATGTACTGCCAGTATTTGTGCAAATATATGGCTTGCCATTAACCCTTTCACCGCCAGCCATCTTTGAGCCAACAATTTCCATTAAACTTCCTTGGCTATAGAAAAGATTTCGTCTGCAATATTGTGGGATTTCTCTGTGACACATTTAGAATAGGGTCAATCCTTACTACCCAAATTTAGGAACACAATATCATTGAATAACAGACCCTGATTTCAAGACTTTTAATGACATGGGTGCTAAATCGTTGTGGTGCAAAAATGCGACATTGGCGGTGAAAGGGTTAAGGTAAGCAACCAGCATCCAGCACCACACGCCAGGCCCTGACCTGGAACCCCCAGGGGAAAAGGAAGAGAGGCCGGCCTCGCAACAGCTGGAGGAGGGACACCCTGGCTGAACTGGAGAGGCAGGGAACGAGCTGGAATGATGTGGAAAGAGCTGCCCAGAACAGGGTGCGATGGTGGGGTGTCGTCAGTGGACTATGCTCCTCTTGGAGCAACGGTCCTAAGTAATTCGTTGTAAGACATACACAAGGGGGGGGGGGGGGGGGGGGGGGGGGGGAGAAAGAGAGAGAGTCTGCACAAATCCTAGATCCCATTTGCAAGGTACTCCCACTCTTTAAGAACTGGGAGTCAAAAACATCGCAATACAGCAAAAACTAAAAAGGGCGTCGCTGAGCTAGGCAGTCAGTTATCGGATGTCCGTCACCAGCAATGCCACGCACTTGCGACACCCCGTAGAGTGTCACATCCTGACACAAAATTGGAAGGGATTCTGTCTTCTAGTTCACGAGATACAGCTTGAAGAAGAAACATATAGCGCAAAGAAGGAAATTTCGGTTTTCAAGGTCACACTTCAAGGTCAAGGTCAGCATGGTGATAATTTATGCTCGGATGTTTTCTTCTCTAGGGTATACAGTACCACACACAATCTGAAGCGCTTCTGTCAAGTACCAATGTGGAGAATATGGCTTAAAACCCAATGCATAGACCCCATTAATTTCAAGGCCTACTGATCTTTCGCTTTCTGGACCTTGACCTTGATCGGTATGCCACCATCAGAACGGGCATAAGCCAAAGTACCTTCATGCCAAATTTGAAGACTCTAACACTAACGTATAAGAGTTATGGCCCCTGAAAGATTTTCGGTTTTCAAGGTCGTACGCCAAGGTTACAAAGGTCACGACGGCAAAATTGGAATGCGCGGATGCCTTCCTCTCATGGTGACACACCAGCACACAAAATTTGACGTGATTCTGTCAACCCGTTCGAAAGATATCCTTGGGACAGACAGAAGGAGAAAAAAAGACCCTCCGATTTTCAGGCTCCAGCGATCTTTTTTCCAACATGACCTTGAAGGTATGAATCATCAGAACGGGCATAAGCCAAACCACCTTCATACCAAGTTTCAACATCCTATGTTGATCGGTGCCCGAGATATGGCTAAAAATAGATTTTCGGTTTTCAAGGTCGTACGTCAAGGTCAAGGTCACGACGGCAAAATGGTTTGCGCTGATCTCTTCCTATTAAGGAAGCACACCTTCACACAAAATTTGACGCGATTCGGTCCAGCGGTTCGGGAGATATCCTTGGGACAGACAGAAAGAAAAAAAAGAAAAAAAATAACAGACAAACCAGACGATCGCAATAGTCCGTCTTGGTGACGGACTAAAAAGTATGCCTAGTACGGCTAGTGCAGTCAGTTATCGGATGGGGATACAGTGAAACCTCCCTTATAAGACCTTCAAAAATAATCCAAAATGAGGTCTTATATGGGACGTAAATTTGCAATGTCTCAGAGAAGTAGGTCTTATGTGGGAGGGAGTCTTATAATGGGAGGTCTTATAAGGGGAGTTCCACTGTAATTAGACTTCCACATATTCGTGATTCCTTGCTTCCACAGAAAGAGGGTAAAGAGTATGGGAAGCAGATTTCAGCATTCACTCCATTAATCCCATAAAAGACCTTTCGCTTTCTGGAAGGAGGAAAACTTTTGCCCAAAAAAAAAAAATCAAAAGATCATAGCTGTAATCAAGGCAATGTCAGAAGCAGATCAAAAGAGCGTATAAAAGGTGCAGCTGGGTTTGGTTTTAGAGGAACAAAACTGAACTTTACAAAGGTTCTATTTAGCAGCTTGGAATGATGGATGATTAATGAAGCGTGGTAAAAATAAAGGTCACATACACAAACCAGGCATCAGAATAGTCTGAAATCCAATCCTCTGAAAACCGCGCTAAAATGGCCATCAAGGCTCTAGAATGAAGAGGGACAACACTGAAATGAGTTTCCAACATCACCAAAAAGGTTGAATGCATTGAGAAATCGCTTTAAAATGCTAGTTAACAGAAAATATAACACTGAATAAAAAAGCAAAACCTCTGACAAGAGAAACCAATCCTCTGTCAGAAATTCTTAATCCTCTGAAATTAGCAGATCCTCTGACAGTTCTGATGCATGACAGACACGCAAGCACGCACGCACAAACACACACACTTTATTTAATGTCTATCACCATTGTTGTGAACAGACTTTAAATTAAATCAATCAATCAAAGTCACACACACAACCACACACACACACACACACACACACACACACACACACACACACACACACACATACAATTTATGCAATGACAGTACTCGTGGTACGACAACCACACTGACAAAAATAATTATGATCACGATTTTTTTTGTCCACCAAATTTGCATTGTAGCAGAGACACAAAAAGACGTGTCTGTTATCCATCCAATAAAGAGTTTATTCTATTCGATACTGATCATAGAACCAAGCTGTAAGCGCAAAATGGGTCACCAGGGCTCCCAATCGTCCCGCAAAACAAGGGGTCCCAGGGACTCCTTCACTTACAGCATAGACGGTCCCAGAGGTGGGATGGAGGGTCCCAGTGGCATTGCCAATGCTAAAAAGAATCTTTCCACTGCATCCCTGGGACCCCCTGCACATTGTTTTAGAGGGTCCTGTAGAATGTTAATGCTTCATAGGCCCCAAAATGGGGGTCCCTGGGAGCCCTGGGTTGTCCCAACAGCATAGCCATAGATTAGAAGCAAATTTGCAGCAGCCGTTTAGCAAGTCTGTTGTGTTTTTTCCCCATATCAGTTTTAATCATTCAGTCCGAGATGAATAAATATACCCCCTCGACTTTCTCTCTTTTCCGCAAGTTTGTAGTTTAGACACCCCAATCAAATTTTCGCATTTAACTCTCTTTTTTTTTTTACTGTAGCGTACTGTAAAACAATCGACCAACAGCGCCAAAAGAGATCTTTCTAATTTCTGTCAGATCGATCGGTTGTGTGTAGTAAAATGACCATATGTGACTCATCACCACGAAAGGGACATTAAGTGTAAAATGACCATTCTCAGAAAATTGCAGTTGGAAACTTCAGGCAATTCTTTTTCTAATGATATAAAAAAACATTCTTGTATCTTTTTGTTGTTGCAGAGTTATGAGCTTTTAAACTTGGGAAGCTGACTTTTTGAGAAATCACAGTGTAAAGTCTAGCCTATCCTAAGAAAATGCAGATCAGCCTACTAATTTTAAAGCACTTTTTGGAATATGTAGAGACCATATTGAAGCTTATCCTTTATGCATCTGAAAGATAAGATGTTAGAGAGCACAAAAATACCCATAACTCAGAATTGATAAACAATGAGATTTTTGACTTTGCAAGCCTGTTGTTAGAAACTAGCCCAGCGGCCTAATGTCCCTTTCGTGGTGCTGGGTCACATATTATGTTCTAGGGCACTAAAAGTTATGGGGATGGGGTGTGGGTATGATACTAACAAGGGCACCCACTATTAGGGCAACAGGATGTGACTGTTTAGATTCACATCCACCACCATCTCTTCACCCTTGATTTAAAGCCCCCTTTCTAATTCCTTGCAAATATTTTCACAGAGAGAGAGAGAGAGAGAGAGAGAGAGAGACAGAGTTAACAACTGCCCTGGCAGCTAGCAGGGAAGGTGTCGTTTAGCACCCCCATTATTGTAGTAACAGCAATGTAGAATTACTAGCTTCCTGACTCTGTAAAAAAAAACCCTGTCCATTCGGATCATTTCACCACCCTCCAAGCATGACAAATATCATATGATTACCCCCCTCCCTCGTTCTCACTATGTGTGTGTGTGTGTGTGTGTGCTTGTGTGCATCCCCCCCCCCCCTTCCCATTATTCTTTGTGTGTGTGTGTGTGTGTGTGTGTGTGTGTGTGTGTGTGTGTGTGTCTGTGTGTCTGTCTCTCTCTTCTTCTCTCTCTCTCTCTCTCTCTCTCTCTCTCTCTCTCTCTCTCTCTCTCTCTCTCTCTCTCTCTCTCTCTCCTCTCTCCTCTCTCTGTGTGTGTGTCCCAGTGTGTGTGTGTGTGTGTGTGTGTGTGTGTGTGTGTGTGTGTGTGTGTGTGTGTGTATGTATGTATGTGTGCGTACGTGTGCATGTATGCATGCTTGCGTGCGTGTGCATGTGTGTGCGTCACCGTGTGCACGTCTATTCCTCACGCCCCTCCCAGACTGGTTGGCCTCATTAAATCATAACGTGGCAGAAGAGCAAAACGGTAAACACCGAGAAAGGGCCTCATCATCGGATCACCGTGTTCAATGAAGTGAACGTCCGAGGCGACTCCTCGTCTCCCTGGCTCAGCAGGTAAGAAAGGATTTTAAAGGTGGACCCTGACGGATGAGTTTTTGCAAGGAACACGTTGAGATCACCACAAAGACAGCTTTTTCAAGGATCGGAATACTCGCTTTGCTCTGGTTTCTTATAAATCAAACCGTCAAAACGGCGATTCATCCTTGGCGGAGGTGCCGGAGAGAGAAGCCATTTTGGATGGGGTGGGTGGGGGCCAAACC
>CM065694.1:47211571-47219071 GCA_017654935.2 Phymorhynchus buccinoides
GCATTCACCTCCTCCGCTATGTGGCGGTCCTAGTCAGACATGAGTGACTAGCAATTAGAGTAGCATGCTAGTCATTCAAGTCCGACTAGGCCAGCTGGTAATCTGAATTAGAGTACTTTCAGCAGGTTTCTCTTGCCCTTGTGAACTCCAACTCTGTAATTACAGAGTAATGGGCCTGACTGATTTTCTTAGCTAGGTGCATAACGGCAGCATGACGCATCTGCGCTCATATGACAGGAGACTGTCTGAGCGATAGACTGTAGACGAAGAAGAAGAACAACACTGAAGAACAAGTTCAAGAACAACAAGAAGAAGAAGACCAAAAGAAGAAGAAGAAGAAGAAAAGAAGAA
Source organism: Phymorhynchus buccinoides (assembly GCA_017654935.2). Lineage (NCBI taxonomy): Eukaryota > Metazoa > Mollusca > Gastropoda > Neogastropoda > Raphitomidae > Phymorhynchus > Phymorhynchus buccinoides. The sequence continues at coordinate 47,211,923 of CM065694.1, forward strand.
GAAGAAGAAGAAGAAGAAGAAGAAGAAGAAGAAGAAGAACTTAAGAAGAAGAAGAAGAAGAAGAAGAAGAAGAAGAAGAACAAGAACAAGAGAAGAAGAAGAAGAAGAAGAAGAAGAAGAAAGAAGAAGAAGAAGAACAAGAACAAGAAGGAAGAAGAAGAAGAAGAAGAAGAAGAAGAAGAAGAAGAAGAAGAAGAAGAAGAAGAAGAAGAAGAACAAGAAGGATGAGAAGAAGAAGAAGAAGAAGAAGAAGAAGAAAGAAGAAGAAGAAAGAGGAGAAGAAATTTTCTAAGAAGAAGAAGAAGAAGAAGAAGAAGAGAAGAAGAAGAAGAAGAAGAAGAAGAAGAAGAAGAAGGAAGAAGAAGAAGAAGAAGAAGAAGAAGAAGAAAAAAGAAGAAGAAGAAGAAGGAAGAAGAAGAAGAAGAAGAAGAAACAAGAACAAGAAGGAAGAAGAAGAAGAACAAGAAGGAAGAAGAAGAAGAAGAAGAAGAAGAAGAAGAAGAAAAGAAGAAGAAGAAGAAGAAGAAGAAGAAGAAGAAACCTCTAAGGTAGAAGAAGAAGAAGAAAAAGAAGGAGAAGAACAGGCATCAGAATCCTCTGAAGTCAATCCTCTGAAAACTCGGTAATCATCAAGGGCCTAGATGTAGAGGGACAACACTGAAATCCTCTGGCTTAATGCAGTGATTCAATGCTATTTATCAGAAAAGATAGCATTCAATGAAAAGGCAAAACCTCTGAGAGTAGAAGCCAATCCTCTGTCAGAAATTCTTAATCCTCTAAAATTAAGATTAGATCCTCTGACAATTCTGATGCCTGGAAGAAGAAGAGGAAGAAGAAGAAGAAGAAGAAGAAAAAGAATAGAAGAGGAAGAAGAAGAGGAGAGGAGGAGGAGCATGCAGAACTGTACTCACATCATCTGCTGAATCTCGGTGGTGAACCAGTGGCTGGTGGACAGTGTTTTGCTGGTGGCAGCAGAGGCCATGATGCTTCCTCCTCCTCCTATTCCTCCTCCAGCACTGGCACTCCCCCCGACGGCAGACACCACCGCCAGTGACTGCTGCAGCAAACCACCGTTGCCGATCTCTCCCTTCATGCTGCTGGTCATGGCTCCCTGACGACGACAAAAAAAAACCAGCGCATAAATAATGAATTATAACAGTGGAACCTCCCTTATAAGACGTTAAAAAAAAAATCTTCCAAAATGAGGTCTTGTACAACCTCAAGGGAGTTAATCTTAATACTTACAAAGAAGGGCAATGTCTCAGAGTAGCAGCAGGTCTCTTAAAGATCCCCCACGTCACGTGTCACATTCCCTCTTATGCTAGGAAGATTTCTTCAGATTTCTTGCCAGCTATTAGAGGGAAAACACGTAAAAACCGTGATATTGACATGTGACGTGGTGGGTCTCTAAGAAAGAGGGAGTCTCATAACGGGAGGTCTTATAAGGGAGGTTCCATGCTACTCTTACTTTCCAGAACTTTAGGGCTGAAACTCGGCCATCAAGACACACCGGTATGGGAAAAGATCTTCAGCACAGCAGCCTTCATTCAAGCCACTGGCACCCCTGTCTGAGCGATCGGTGATGAAAGTCCTGAACATTTGCCGGTGTTTCAAGGAGAAAGGTGGCAGAGTGGATAACTTTTAAGACGTTCGCCTGCCAAATGTAATGCGTGACTGCAACGTGAGTGACCCGGGTTCAAATCCCGGCCTCACCCTTTCTTTCTAGCTCGACAGGAAAATCGAACTGAACATCCAGTCCTTCGGATGGGGACTTAAAGCTAGTCTGACCCGTGCACTTTACGCACGTAAAAATCCCACGGCAGTTGAAAGTCGGTAAGAGCAGAAGTCCCGCTGCCTGGCATGGCCAAATTGACAGCTAGGTTTTCCAAGTGTGCCCCCCCCCCCCCTCCTCACCCTGTGCCTCCTCCCCCCCCTCCCACCTTAATTTTTTTTAATAAATTTTATTGGGTAGGCGCTGCACTTGCGACGACGCGCGAGAGCAGCCCAAATTTCACAGAGATAAGTCTCTGTGACTAGAACAGGGCTCCCAGGGACCCCCATCTGGGGGTCTATGAAGTACTAAAATTCTAAAGGACCCTCTAAAACAATGTGCAGGGGGTCCCAGGGACGTACTAAAAAAAATCTTTTTAGCATTCGCAATACCTCTAGGACCCTCTATCCCGCCTCTAGGACCCTGTATACTGTAAGTGAAGGAGTCCCTGGGACCCCTTGTTTTGCGGGACGATTGGGAGCCCTGTAGAATATACCAAATACTAAATACCAATTGTCACGTCCAACTATGTCGCACAGACAGCAGAGGAGGCAGCTACTAACTAGTCCAGAAGGCTGGGCTGGAATTTTTGTCTTCAGTGGAGATGCCTTTCACAGCTGTTCCGGGAGGAACTTTTTTTTGTTTTGTTATGTTTTTTTGTTTTGCTGTCCCATCTTCTGGGCTGTACAGTGGCGTTGCTCCCACGCCGCTCGTTCCGAATCCCAATTCGCAGCTACACCCGGGTTTGTTCAAGTCACAGAAACCGAGACCAGCAGTCCAAGGGGAGAGAATCTATGTTAGGCCATCAGGAGGCAACCAACCGAGGAGACACTGCACTTCTGCTGAGTCACTTCGGTGGAGTTCAGTGGAGCCTGTTCAGGACACCCGGGAGGAACTTTTAGTCTCAGGACTTTTTTCAAGCGAACTTCACACGAGATCCTTTTCATAAACAGCAGTCAAAAATAATGTTAGGCCTATAGTATGCAAGAAACGGTGATTATATTCATAATCCCGTGTCAGATTTTCACTCATAAGCATTTTTATTTATGTTTGCGATTAAAAAAAAAGTGTATTATTTAAGAACACTTTTCTACTAAATAAGTTGCATGGTCCTGTTCAACACAAATATTTGTTACCATAAATCTGATGGACGAAATATATTAAAAATACAACGAAGAACATACAGCCAAAATATTTTTTTAATAACAAATGCTTGGTGTAGTTTTTATCTAAGAATTCTAGATTCAGTCATTTAACTAAACAGCTTAAATTTGTGTGCGACAGAACAGCTGTGCTTTGCTCAGGGTACATCCCCATGTAAATAATACATCGTCAGTCAGTAAATGATACAGTGGAACCTCCCTTATAAGACCTCCCATTATAAGACTCCCTCTCATACAAGACCTACTTCTCTGAGACATTACATGCCCTTCTTTGTGTTAAAATCACCTCCCTTATAAGACCCCTCGCTTATAAGACCTCATTTGGGGTGATTTTTGAAGGTCTTATAAGGGAGGTTCCACTGTATTACGCAGTCAGTCTGTAGCCTAGCTTGGAAAAGCGCACCTGATAAGGTATCGCAGCACGAAAGAGTTAATTCCTGGCAAAATCTCTGTTAAAGACACTGACCCAGCAAAATTAATCCCATTGATTTTTTTCCGGCCAGGTGTGACCCACAAACAAATTCTCCCAAATTTCAAAACGAGGCTGCTGTTCAAAGAGCTTGTCTCGTTTTGAATTTGGGGGGATTTGTACGGGAGTCACACCTGGCCCAAAAAAAAATCCAGGTAAAATTAACCACCTTTGACGCTCGATTTGTGGGTAACCAAAGGAAACTGTGCGGTTTATGCAGAACGATTTCTCTCAGTGATCTCTATGCATTTTTAGAAAGAAAGTTCTTCAGGTCAGTGTGTCTTTAAGGAACCCGCTACTGATGTTTCCCGCAATGCTGTTGGTGATGGTTCCGTGAGGAAAATACAAAACGAAACACTGAGACTAAGCATCGGTCAAAATGACTGCACAGAACTTACAGCAAACACAGGGCATCTGGCAACAATAAATCTCAACCTCTTTTTTGGTGGTTGTTTTTTTAAAGCTCTCAATCTCATGAAAACCAATCAGCCTAGATCTGTCACATGGACTGATAAGTGTCTAAAGCCGGCGTTAGACTATGTGACTGCCTCATGTGACTCGATCAGGTCATGACGTTTCACCTCATTTGCATACCATCCTGCTTGATCAGTCTGACTCAGTCGGGCCCAGTCAGGTGTCAGGGCCGAATAGGGCGAGTTCTAAATTTCACTGATCGAGTGTGATCGAGTCAGATGGCTTGTGACCTCTTCTGTGCGGGAAACAAAATTTGGTCAACGTCACGACCTGATCGAGTCACATGAGGCAGTCACATAGTCTGTCGCCGGCTTAAGTTACTACAAAAAGTTTTGCAACTTTACTCTCCTCTCGCTCTCACCATAAAGGTTGACAAGAAAGAAGACACATCTGCTGCCTGATACTTTAACCGTTTCTTTGAGGTGACCTACTTTGGTCTGTAAATTTATGGAGTCTCCTTATATATAATAATCTAGTCTACTACGTACTAGTATTGTAGATCTTCTGAGAGAATACATTTTAAAACAAAGAGTGTGTAAGAAGTGGTTCTCCGTTCCCATGGGTGCACTACACAAATTGAAAAACCCTGAAAGGCCGGGGTCCAGGGGTAATGTCCCCCTGCAGCTGAAGCAAAAATTGATATATGAAGGCATTTTAGTTTGTTTTTTCCACAATTTATACAAAATTGCTTATTTTAAAGTTTCAAAAATACAGTAGACACACAAAGATCTTGTTTGACAAATTTAGAAAAAATGAACTCCCTTTTCTGATAAAATTCAAAAACAGGAAATCCTTGTACACCAGGAAAAGTTGCACCCATGCATTCCCAAAAGAAAAAGAAACCACACACACACACACACACATACATCATGATACATGCACACTCTCATACACACACACATGCATACACACATGCATGCACGCACGCATGCACACACACGCGCACACACACACGCACGCGCACACACACGCGCACACAGTGAGAGATAGTTGAATGAATGCACACCAACCAAAGAATTTATTCTTTTTCTTTCTCTTCATCCCCACTTACCAGACCCCTCCTCCCAAAAGACACATCTCTCTGCATCCACCCACCCCCCACACATTGAGACACACACAAATGATGAGACAGTCACACACACACACTTCCTTCATCCTTCATCCTCCCCCCCCCCCCCCCACCCCCCTCTCTACCTTTCAGTGTCAGACCTGTTTTTCTATCAATAACTTTGTTGTGTTATATATGTTACAGTAAATTCATCAAATCAGTAAATTTATAAATTTCCTAGAATTTTCAGTACATTTATGAAGTTACTGTTTCACTCGGGGAATTTACAAATTTCCTAAAAAGATGTAGGAAATTTATAAATTTCCTGAATTTTGTGGGCAGGAAATTTATAAATTTACTAAAGCCTTGCAAGCCAGAGACAGCACACTTTAAGTAAGACCACATAATGTTTTATTAACGAAACAACATATGATAAAATAAAATGAACATTAAAGTGTGTGTGAATTACCTGTGCACACATACCGACCTTAAGAACATATAAAAACATGCAAGATTATATCACACTATCCTCTCTCTCTCTCTCTCCAACCTCTCTCTCTCTCTCTCTCTCTCTCTCTCTCTCTCTCGCTCTCTCTCTCTCTCTCTCTCTCTCTCTCTCTCTCTCTCTCTCTCTGTCTCTCTCTCTCTCTCTCTCTCTCTCTCTCTCTCTCTCTCTCTCTCTCTCTCTCTGTCACACACACACACACACACACACACACACACACACACACACACACACACACACACATGAGTTTATTTATTGTGGCAAGAGAGGCTTCCATGGCACCTAGAATTACAAAGAAGTTTTGCTTTGAAACACTTGCACATGTTTGTCTGGCACTTCCTCGCTCCACCCCCACAGTTGCACTTAACATAACCTTGCCCCCCTGATGCTGACTGTGCTATAACAGCTGATCACAAGGACACATGTTTTTCAAGATTAACATCAGTCATTGCAAGCAGTCTTTGGGGGCATAGATCAAATTGATTTCTTGAATACCCTCCCCTCAAAATCCCGGCCTTCACAGCAATCGTATAGTTGTCAGTTTCTATTTCCCTGTTGACAACAACACCTAGAATGTTTCTTGCATCACCTCTGCCCCGATCGACCATGGGCACTGGCACTGCCACATTATCTCCTATTTCTCCACATTTGAAATCTACTCTGCTTCTTTTCACCATCCGTTCTGCTTGACACAGTTGTCCGGAGAAAGCCTTCTTCCGAGATCGTTTAATTCTCTCACAGCGATCAGTTAACATCAATGCTGTCTCAGTGCTAGTTGATTCAGCTGATGTGGTGGCAGATTCAGCTGATGTGGTGGCAGATTCAGCTGATGTGGTGGCAGATTCAGCTGATGTGGTGGCAGATTCAGCTGATGTCAGAGCAAACTTCCTTGACTAGGAAAAAACCCAACTCATGCCAGTGTCCTGTTGAATGCCTTGGTGAAGTGTGTTCACATCCCAAGATCACACAATCACTGATTCCCTTATCAAACCCTATTGAATGATTTTTGGTGAAGTGAGTTCACATCCCAAGATCACACAGTCACTGAATGCCTTATGCTATGGGCTGAATATTCAGTTTGACAAATTTACTGAAAGTACTTTAACTTCTTAGTAAATTCATCAAAAATAAGCATGCAAAATTCAGGATATTTATAAATTTCCTAAAAAGTTTAGGAAATTTGTAAATTCCCCGAGTGAAACAGTAACTTCATAAATGTACTGCAAATTCTAGGACATTTATAAATTTACTGATTTGATGAATTTACTGTAACATATATATAACAAACAAACAAAAATTCTTAAATTCTTAAACTTTACTTTTTTTTAAATCCATTTGTTTGGAAAGATCACGCATGTTTAACAACACTACAGCCATGAAAAGACGAAAAAAGAAAAAAATGAGAACTGTTCTTTTGGAAACTTAACATTTGCTAACAACAACAAAACACACACAAAAACAATCAAAGCAGAAATCTGTTTGGAAAGATCATTTTCAAATCTCACTGCTCATTCATTTGGCGTCCATGTCCATTCCGCTTTCATTGTTTCAATTTTCATCTTTTTTTTTTCTTCTTCTTTTTAAATCAAACAACACAATGAAATCTCAGTTCATGGAGAGAGGGTGGGTTGGTTAGGTGGTGGTGGTGGTGGTGGTGGTGGTGATTTTGTGTTTTCTGTCGCTGTGGTGTTGCTGAGCAAATGGCCAGCAATAACGGAA
>CM065694.1:47221571-47231571 GCA_017654935.2 Phymorhynchus buccinoides
AAGTAATGAGGACCCTCCATCTGTCCTCTAGGACCCTCTACACCATACCGCATAAGTTAGGGGGTCCCTGGGACCACTTGTTTTGCAGGGCGATTGGGAGCCCTGCCTAACTAAAATTTTAAAAGGAGATATTGTTAAGCTCCCTCCCTCCCTGAAGAATACCATATGCAGAGATCAATCTTGTCACAGGACAGCATAGGTCATGTGACCAGCTACATGAAAATATAATAGGTCATTTTCATAAAAACAATGTCATAACGTAAAAAAAAAAAAAAAAAGGAAATACAACTTGAGTGCAACAAAAACTGTTTTCTAGGACACTGTTGCAATCAATCACATAGTTTCACAGACTGCATGCTCAAAGAATGACATGAGAAAAGTTTTTGTTTGTTTATTTTATTTTTTTTATCTGTTTTGTTTTCTTGCATTCATTTCATGAGAAAAGTTAGTACAGTATTGGTATTTGGTATTGGTATTTGGTACTTCATAGTTACAGAGACATTTCTGTGAAATTTGGCTTGCTCCCACCTAGAGAGCGCATCACAGCCAGAGGCTAACCCATGTTTTTGTTTGTGGCTCAAGCCACAAACCTATAACTCACTTTGTCGGTCGGTCGGTCGGTCGGTCGGTCCAAAATTGTCGCACATTTTGACAAAATTGTCGCACTTCAAATCGAGGCTACACTTCAAATTGAGGCCGCTCTTTAAAATGATGTATTTTAAAAGCGTACAAAATAATAAACATACGTAATACAGACACTACAACAGACACGACGAGTATGCGGTGCTTCTTTCAATGAGCATAAGTAGGATACATAGTTTTAAATGTTTTCCAAAAGATATAAAAAGTTACGAAATGGTGCAGAGATAACATTCTGGTTTACAGATTAAAATTATTGAAAAGCCAGGGGAGGTGACTCATGATTGGAGTGGTAAAAATAGACTGCGTGCCACAAACTATTGCGATTTCGCGCTTGTTTTTATTTGCATGCGATTTTTGTGTGACTGATGAGAAAGGAAAGGGTGGAGGTGGTAAATTTTGATCAAATTACAACTTTTTCGTTGCCACTGGGTTTAACGTGTGCTAAGTGCATGGGCACACAGGACCTCAGTTTATCATCTCATCCGAAAGACTATGCAATGTCAAGTAATAAACACTCTGTGTGTGTGTGTGTGTGTGTGTGTGTGTGTGTGTGTGTGTGTGTGGTGTGTGTGTGTGTGTGTGTGTGTGTGGTGTGCACATATATGATTATGAGCAGTGTCTGTGTCGCTGTGTGTGTTTGTTTGTGTCACGCTGTTTGCACTTTGTGTGTGCATAGTAGTAGTAGTAGTAAGGAGAGGCTCTTAAGCCTAGACCCCGCGGCCTATATAACGTCCCCTCTTTCAGGGTTCATTCTTGCCACAGGACATCATAGGTCATTTGACCGGTTGGCAGACAAATCAATAGGTCATTTTCCCAAAACAATAGGTCACAGATTTACCGCGGTACATACCATGTTCATGAAGGTTAGCAAACAGATGTGTGGTTGAAGGTTTTCATCAGATTTTTTTGATTTTTTCTTCCTCGCCCCCCCCCCCCCCCCCTCTTTCTCCCACACACACACACACACAGACATACACACACATACACACACACGCACGCACGCACGCACGCACGCACACACACACACACACAGAGTGTAAAATGTACCTTGCCATAAAAATAAAGTCAAAGGAAACTAATATTCCTGCTCATAATTCCTGCTTTTTTAATGTAATCTCATTCTCATTCAGTGTTTATGCACAGTGAACACACAGGCAAACACATGTGCATAACCCCTGGCTGACTACAGAGAGAGAGAGAGAGGGCCAGGGGAAACAAACAGATTGAGATATGGACAGAGAGACAGGCAGACAGATGCACAAGGCAGCGTACACACACACTTGCATATTAATGCAGTAGGGTAACTCTCCTGAAAACTGGGTCATTGTGACCTATCCTATTTATTAAACAATAAAAAATCAAATCAAACAATGAGATATCATTCATTTGTGTATTTCAGCTCTAAATAGTTGTAAGAATCATATAAAATGTTTCTTTTAGCTGTGCATGTACCAAAATGTGTTTAATAAACAATTTTGTCTTGAAAAATGGGCATTTTGGGTGCTTAGTTTTGTGACATGCCCAACAGTCTTGCATAAAGTTTCTATTTTTTCAGAAACCACAAAAGATTCTGCACACATATGCATGCACACCCAAGATGAGTAGTAGTCCTTCCTTTATAGCAACAATTTTGTGGATTTTACCAAAAAGTGTGTTTTAAAATAACATTTTAAATACCAGGTAGCGCTGACAACATGTGGTGTCCTCAAATATAATAAAAAATAATGCAGATTTTCTTTGCCTCAACAATCTCTAAGACCCATTTTTTTCTTATTTAGTTATCCAAAAACATATTTTTGACAATGTATGTGCATGAACAGTAAATATAATTGTTAAATAGATTTTTTACAATTTTTTAAAAATCTTTGGTCATTGTGGTGTCCACAAAATGCGTTGTCAGCGCTACCTACATAATTAAAAATTTTCACCTAGGGACTTCTTCTGCCCAAGTCAAAAGTTTACTACTTTCAAACAACTACTAAAGATCATTATTCATACAAAATTTCAAATGTGTGGGATGTTTTGATTGGTCAAGAGAGCACAAAAACAGTATGGTGTCCACCCCTAAAAGGCCCGTTGTCAGCGCTACCTGGCCACTGAATGGGCCTTCTATGTGTAGAATAGCTTGTTCACAGTTAAGTTCTTAACCATAAGGCCAAATTTGCCAATACAATACACATTTATTCTTGTAGCAGACATATCTTTCAATTCACAAGAAATTTAATTCATACAATTTTCTTTTAGTGGATGGATGACAATGGCGTCCTTGTTGTTGTCTGTGTTGCCCACAATTTTTTTCTCAAATTTAAATCTTATTCTTTTTTTTTTATCATTGGATACATATACAAGTCTTCATTTCAAAGTAATCTGTAAGTTAAAAGTGATAAATGCACCGTAAAGTCTGTTTAAGTAGGTGAAATCATGTAATGATAATGGAGGACACCATGTTGTCAGCGCTACCAGTTGGTGTCCCTGTTGTCAGCGCTACCCAGAAATTATTTTTGTTATTAAGCTCTTTATATTTTACTTTTTTTTCTATCATTGAAAACATGTCTTCATTTCAAGGTAATCTGTAAGTTAAAAGTGATAAATGCACCATAAAGTCTGTTTAAGTAGGTAAAATTATGTAATGTAGGACACCATGTTGTCAGCGCTACCAGTTGGCGTCCCTGTTGTCAGCGCTACCCAGAATTTTTGAATTTTTATTAAGCTCTTTATATTGTAAATTACCGTATCTATGGGTTATTCCTGGTGGTAATGAAACTATTCTAACACATCCGCTATGAAAAATTGTCATTTTGAGTGGTGAGACATTATATAACGACATTTTGATATGAACCATGGTAATGTGCATAGATGACACAAACCAACACTAGTATTTAAACACATTTCTTTTGTATTATTTTGCAAATGAAACCATTTGTAAGTCTTTATTTCAAGAAAGTCTGCCATGTTAAAGTGATAAATGCACCATAAAGTCTATTTAAGTGGGTAAAATTATATAATGGAGGACACCATGTTGTCAGCGCTACCAGATGGTGTCCTGTTGTCAGCGCTACCCAGACATTTATTTTTTAAAATTTAACACTTATTTTTTAATTGTCAAATTAATGGAATATCAGAGATAATAATGAAACTATTCTAACACATTTGAAATAAAATAAATGGCATTTTGAGTGGCACGACATTATATAACAAAAAATAAAACAATCAATTATGGTAAGATCCAAAGACGGTATAAACCAACACCAATATTAAACTTTAAAAAAAAAAATGTTTTTAATGAAATCATTCATAACTCTTTATTTCAAGACAGTCTGTTATTCTAAAGAGATAAATGCATCATAAAGTTTATTTAAGTTGATGAAATTATGTAATGAAGGACACCGTGTTGTCAGCGCTACCAGCTCTGGACGCATATAAATAAAGTCATAAAACCCAGCAACGATAGCCTTGACTGATTTTGTTTTCATGTCATAAGAAAGTTGATTCATATAGCTACTCTATGCATGCATTTTCTGTTCAATTTGCCACATTTTATTTTTTGGCTTCTATGTCACATATTGGACCAGTTTTCAGGAGAGAGACCCAGTAGCTTATGTTTTTGAGATGATGCCATTCACATCTCTAAAAGAACAGCTTGATGCTGCTGCTTTTTCCACTGTCGAACTTGCAAAAAATTAACGTTCTATTTCGGCCTACCGTTCAGATTTGGTCAACGAAGAAATCAGACCTAAAACTTGAAGCGCTTCGCTCTCTCGAACAAGCATTCAGATGTAAACAAAGATCGTTTTGGTATGACCGGACATGTGTCTGCTTTAGAAAGGAAAAGCCTGGATGGTCAGACACAAGACTGACAACCAGGAAAACGAAACAGACTGACCGCTGTGGCACGAAGCAAAAATCGGGTTCGGAGTTTTGATGTGGAAAAGTTGGGGTGGCTTGACCTAGACCATATTCTTCTGCCCCTTTCCTACTCGTGGCTTCTTTTTGGGAGGCATGGCTGGTTTTAAGCACGAATTGTTGTCAAAAGGCCGAGAAACGATAGCACTAGAACTTAGTAGAAGACTAGGTCACGCTGGAACTTTATTTGGTCTTCAAAAAGTTGGATCGGAAAAGCTTTACCGAATGTGCAATGTCGCCATTTCTTCATTTCGGCGTTCGTTTCGCCAGATACAACTTTTTAGATCTGATTATGGTCCGAGGCCGCGGAAGAACTCAGCAGACGACAGAATCCATGAAGTTGTTGACTGCTTTGACGAAAAATCAATCGGTCAGATGACCGCATGCCTGCTAAAAATATCAGTCAAATCGTTTATGCGTCAATGACCGATGACCGACGCCAAGAATGAACCCTGCTCTTTGGCAATGACGTTGCATAATTATTTTGGGTCTGAGCAAGTTTTTGAAGGACAATCACTGAATCAGTCAAAATCATTAAAAAGACTGAAATTTCTGACTGGAATCCAGAAGATTTTTAAAGGGGTTAATATTACATTATTAGTTGCAAACTTGATGTTAGTACTTAGTTCATTCCAATGAACAGCAACTCTATAAGAAAATGAAAATTTCCTTCTATTACTTAGTTTGACAATGTCTAATAAAGATTTTGCCTTCAAATTATTAATTAGATCATGTGTATACATGTGTGTGTGTGTGTGTGTGTGTGTGTGTGTGTGTGTGTGTGTGTGTGTGTGTGTGTGTGTATGTGTGTGTGTGTGTGTCTGTGTGTGTGTGTGTGCATGTGTGTGTATGAGTGTGTGTATCATGTGTGTCACTGTGTGTGTGACGGTCGTGTGTGACAACTTCTTCTTCTTCTCCTTAGGCAGCCAACTTCAACACGCTGAAGGTTCTGCTGCACTTTAGGGGGTAGTACGAAAAAAAGAAAAATAGCAAGAGATAGAGTACAAAGCGAAATAATAACATTATGGGGAAATAGAAAGAAAGAAATGAAATGATTGCAAGACAGTCAGGAAATAACTGAGTATTCACAGATACACAGTTTACCATGTAGAAAGAATTAAGTTAAATATGTGAGGATTTGATTTGGGAAGGGGGGATGGAGGGGGGTTGGGGTGGGTGGGTGTGATAGAGGGAAAGACGAGAAACTGTGTCAGTGACTCACTGTGTCAGTGTGTGCATGTGCGTGAGCGCGCGCGTGTGTGTGTGTGCGTGCGTGTGTATCGGTTGAAAATGTTTACCAACATTGTAAGAAGCAACTTTTTTTTTTCGGAATAGGGAAAGGTTACTTGGTTTCAGGAAACGGAACAAAAAACCCGTTTTAATCACAATTGAATTAAAATCACAGAATTCAGAAGAAAAAAAAGATGAGATATTTACCTTCTTCTGGCAAACAGCGAGGTCTGTTTCCTTACAGCACAAAGTAACACACAGAAATCTGTCAGGGTTCCAGTCAAACTTCAAATCGCGTCTGTGAATCCACAGACACCGATGATGATTCTTGATGATTCTGGCCTACTTTGCAAACGTGAGCGTAGCCGCCATTTCGTTCCATGGTCATGCGCAATGGAGTGTGCCCTTTTACCAGAACCCTGCAAAATTTCGGAAAACTCACACTTCGACAAATCCCCACCCATCTCTCTCTCTCTCTCTCTCTCTCTCTCTCTCTCTCTCTCTCTCTCTCTCTCTCTCTCTCTCTCTCTCTCTCTCTCTCTCTCTCTCTCTCTCACACACACACACACACACACACACACACACACACACACACACACACACACACACACACACACACACACACACACACAACACACACGCACACACAAATACAAACACGCACACGCGCACACGCGCACGCGCGCGCGCGCATACACAGGCACTGGGCACGTGTGCGCGCGTCAGTAAACTCAGTGAACACGCGCACACGCGCACTCGCACACGCCGCGGCGCACGCGCACACGCGCACCTGACGCGCGCGCGCGCGACCGCGCGCACAGACACAAAGAGAGAGAGAGAGAGAGAGAGAGAGAGAGAGAGGAGAGAGAGAGAGAGAGAGAGAGAGAGAGAGAGAGAGAGAGAGAGAGAGAGAGAGAGAGAGAGAGAAGAGAGAGAGAGAGAGAGAGAGAATCACAGGAAATTAACAAGGCTTTGTTTTTAGTCTGTCGCTTCCAACTACTTCTTCTTCGATCGCTCAGAGAGCTTCTGTGTCAATTATGAGCGCATATGCGTCATGCTGCTGTTTATGCACCTAACTACGAAACAGGCCCCGCAAATCCGACTTCGGCTGGAGGAAATGTTGTTTTTTGAAGTGTTTCGTGACAAAAGGCAGGAGAATGGACCGGGTAAGGCAGAACGATAGTAGATGTACATTAAACAAAGGGAAAAGCCTGGCAGAGTCAAAGAGAGTGACAGATTAGAGGAAGCTACAAGCACAGAACTTCCAGAAGGTGGGGGAACTATTTATACAAAAGACCCCCCCCCCCCCCCCCTCCGGTATCCCCACGGGGGGGCGTCGCTTCCAACTATACTATGACTTCCAGACAGCATAACAGAGGAGGCCGCGCTGCTACTCCGGGGGGTGGGGGTGGGGGTGGAGGGGGGGGTAGACTAAATGTTGTTTACATTGGAGATGCCTTGCCATGGGTACATCCCCACTCAGCCATAATTTCAAGCATTGTTGTAAAGAAAAGAAAAATTGAACATCTAGCAAGTAACTTCTTCTTCTTCATTCGCTCAAACAGTTGCGTAGATGCGTCATGCTGCCGTTATGCGCCTAACTAAGAAAATAGTTAGGCCCAACATGTCCGACTTCGGCTGAAAAAAAATCTTGGTAATAATTTTTTTTTTTAATTCAACAAAACAGGATAATGGACCAGTAAGATAGAAAGATAGCAGATGACAGTAAGCAAAGGGAAAAGGCAGAGTCAAAGAGAGTGATGGCAAGGAACAACTCCCGTGAAGTAAGCCTACAAACTAGTGAGGGACAAAACTAAAAGTGACTAAAGCCGCGACGCCAACGCAGCCGCAGCCGCAATCCCACGGCGACTCTGGGTCTGCTAAACTCACTAAAGGCTGCCCTCAAAAAGTTAGTGAACACTTTCAAAGAACACATGTTTGGGTTCTTTGCTTGCAGCTTCAAAACGCCTCGCGTCTGGAACTAATTAAAACTTGGCAGTTACATACAAAAGAGACATGGCCTTAACCCTTCCGCCGCCAACGTCGCATTTTTGCACCACAATGATTGAAGAACACCCATGTCAGTAAAAACCTTGAATTCAGGGTCTGTTATCCAATGATATTTGTGTTCTTGATTTGGGGAGTGAAGGATAGGCCTTTTTTCAAGCAGGTAGTAAAGGAGTCCCCAATATTTCAGACAAAATATTTTCCTTACCCAATGTGTATTGGATAATTTTGGCTAAAAACAAATGGCTGGCGGTGAAAGGGTTAAAGTGAAAGCGAAAATGTTTGTCGATCGCCATTGGTTTTTATGGTAACGTGAGTTTAAAAACGCCTTAAAATCCAAGAAGAAATTGCAACAAATTTATTACATAAGCATTTTATCCACTGAGTGATTTGTGCAAAATGGTACTCATCACATGTTGTTAGCAGGAAGCTTAAAGAATGCGTACAACTCTCAGTAAGGTCCTTTCTTAACATAGGGGAAGACGGGGTAAAAAGCGCATGGGCGGGTAAGAAGCCCACCCCAATTATCTCATGAAATGAAGCAAATTTCAGTCTCATTTTGCCCATGAGACGAGCGTTAATGTCTAGCATTCGTCTCATGGGCAAATTTGACTGAAATTTTCTTTATTTCATGAGATAATTGGGGTGGGCTTCTTACCCGCCCATGCGCTTTTTACCCCGTCTTCCCCTAAGTAAGGTCCTTTCTTAACATAAGAGATAATGAAATTAGTCGCTTAGTTATGAGAGTTGCGCAGCGAAAGTTGAGTGTTTTGGAAATTGGGAGACCCTTGGCCTGGCTGCAGGAGGGGGTGGCTGTGCGGGAAGGTGGTCACCAACTTCAGGTATCGAGTGTCAGTCATTATTAAGCTGTGACAGTGGTTCCTGCACAGCCACACCTTCCTGTAGCCATACCAGGGGACTCTCCCTAGATCCGAAAGGCTCAACTTTCCCTGCACAGCCATCGTGACTCAGCAATTAATTGCCACTATCTCTTTTATTTAGAAAGGATCTTTTGTGAGTTATCTTCATTCTTTAAGCCTCCTGCAAACATCTTCGGAGAACAATTTTCCTCAATTCACATTATGGAGAAAACAAATGTTGATGCAATGGAATGGTTACACATTTTTTTAAATTTTGGCGTCTTTTATTACAACTTACGTTACCATAGTAACCGAAGACGATCGCGAAACGATTTTGCTTTCATTGCAAGGTCCTAGGCCTACCTCTTATGTACGTGACTGCCAAGTTTTAAGGTCTAGATGCGAAGAGTTTTGAATCTATGAGCAAATAACCAAAACCTTTTTATCGTTATATTTCATGTATTTTGAAAGTGTTCCCTAATTTTCTGTGGGGGTGGGGGTGGGGAGGGGGACATAGTTAGTCGGGTGGTTGTGCTGCGGAAGCTGATGTTCATCGCGATAGACGATACAACAACAGATTGAGCACAGCTCAGTATAATAAATATAACCAAGGAGCAAGCACTACTAGAAGCAAAGCCGATACAACATGATGGTGAACAACTGAGAAAGAATTAAGAGCTATCAGGGAGGATGATAAGTGGGATAACACTGAGATGAGAAAGACAGATACTACTGAGAGATGTGTGAGTGTATGGAGTGTGCGTGTGTGTGTGCGTGTGCGTATGTGTTTGAGGGAAATAAAAGGAGAGATCGAGAGAGAGGAGGAGCAGAGGGGGAGAGGGGGGGGGGAGTCATAGGCGCGGTTGGTTGCGGCGACGGCGGCTGCCGCTGCGGCGGTGCCGCCGTCGGCGGGCGGTCGTCGTCGGGTGGTATGGCGAAGGATGGCGAAGCCGGATGGGGAAGGTAAAGATTGTTGGTGCCAGCTATGCAGGCAGCAACGACATACGGTTAGCTCCGTGGCGTGTCGGTCAAGTCTGTGGCGACCACGGCGGAGAGAGAGAAAGAGAGAGAGAGAGAGATGGGGAGGGGGGGGGGGGGGAAGCGGGAGGCGGGGTATAAGATAGATCTATAACATGACAACTCTTCTCACACACACAACACACAATCCCTTGAGGGGTGGTGGGTAGGTTAGCCGCCGCTGCTATTATATTAGAGACTGGAAGAACTTGAAGAAAGCAAAAGAGTTTTGTTGGGAAAGTGTAAAGCGTTATTATCTGCGCGCGTGTGTGTGTGTGGTCTGTGGTAGAAGATAGATAGGTACCAACCACACTACATTGGCTGACACCTGGCTGGGCTTG
>CM065694.1:47236571-47246571 GCA_017654935.2 Phymorhynchus buccinoides
GCATGGAAGAAGCCAGAAATGTAAAGTGATGCACCTAGGTAATTTTTACGCCGTTCACCGCCAGCCATTTTTCAGCAAAACATTTCCATTAAACTTACCTGGGTAGAGAAAAAAATGTGTCTGTAATATTGGGGATTCCTCTGTGACATATTTAAAGTAAGGCATGTCCTTACCTCCCAAAATTAAGAGAATAGGGTCTTTGAATGACAGACCCTGATTTGATGCCTTTTAGTGACATGGGTGTATTTTGTAATAGAGACGAAATTGGCGACGAATTCCATTACGTATTGCAATGCCCATACGGACCAGTAAAAGAAAAAAGAAAAGAATTGTTTTCAAAGTATTGATAATCACCACCCAAATGTCCACAAATTTAAATCGTTACTGAGTAATACAAACCCAAAAATATTGAGAAAGCTGGCAAGGTTTTTTAATTTTATTTTACATCTTTTCTAGTGGTGATGCATTTGTTGTTAGCACTGGTAATTTCTTTTTTTGTATGTGTTAATATCAAATCAATTTCCTTATGTTCTGCACGTTTGTTTCATTGAATGTTTATGGGGACACATTTGTTGTGAGTGTTTGTGTTTATGGCTTTGAAGCCCTCTGGGCTGGAAGTTGAAAATAAAACTTGAAACTTGAAACTTGTTAAACCATTGTGGTGCAAAAATGCGACGTTGGCGGTGAAAGGGGTAAACAAACTCCCAGGCATGAATACTACATAAAGGAAGGTAAAGAAAGAGAGAAAGATAGGAGAGAGAGAAAGATAAAAAGGTAAAGAAAGAAGAACGCTGGAAGGTACATCAGTTGCAAAGGATCTTGGGACATTTGTAGACCCAGGTCTGTCTGTTGAGCCTCGTTAATGATACTGTACTAAAAGCAAATCGTATTTCAGGATTACTAGTCAGAACAATCACTAACAAGTCTGAAGATATTATGGTCCCTCTATTCAAATCTCTAGTAAGACCTGTTCTAGAGTATGGAAATCCTGTGTGGTGCCCACACCTAAGAAAGAATATAGATTTAGTTGAAGGGGTACAGAAAAGGTTCACAAAGGTTCACAAAGAAAATTCAGGGCACCAACAATATGAGTTACCAGGAAAGACTGACTTACTTAGAACTACCAAGCCTAGAATTACTAACTCTGTGTGAGGATGAAAGAACTCAACAGACATACTTTTAAACTATTCCAAAAAAACTACTAACACTAAACTTGCACAAACCTTTTTCACTAACCGTATTACTAACGCATGGAATAACCTTCCAAACGAAGCAGTAAATGCATCGTCACTAAATGCATTCAAGAACTCATTAGATCGATATTTTCAGAATATTGTCTATTCAGTAAATTTAAACAAATTAGACAAATAAAGCACGACTGCCTGAGTAGTCGATCGATAATGCCGATACAACATTAAAGACAAAAAGAATTAAATGTATTCAAGAACTCATTAGATCGATATTTTCAGAATATTGTCTATTCAGTACATTTAAGCAAATTAGACAAATAAAGCACGACTGCCTAAGTAGTCGATCGGTAATGCCGATACAACATTAAAAACAAAAATAAACAGTCTAGAGGGCAAAAGGCTGAAAAGCCTATAGTGCCATGATATGATATGATATAATACTGTTCTGTAGTAGACATTATAGATACGCATTGGCGATAACATTTGGTAAGTTGAAATAAAGATTGAAAGATTTCACAATGACATACAGTAACATTAGTTTGCCAAGACTTACATATAATAATAATCAACAACAGATTGTTGAAAACTAAACTGACTTTGAGAGAGAGAGAGAGAGAGAGAGAGAGAGAGAGAGAGAGAGAGAGAGAGAGAGAGAGAGAGAGAGAGAGAGAGAGAGAGAGAGAGAGAGAGAGAGAGAGAGAGAGAGAGAGAGAGAGAGAGAGAGAGAGAGAAACCAACCACCGTGGCGCAGCGATAGTGTCGTGGAGTTGTGGCTGGGGGGTCTGGCCGTTCGAATCCCATCAGAGGCGAGTTTGGTTGGGGTTTTTTCTTCTGCGGTCCAGGGCCGACTCCTACCCAGAATGAGTGTGCTATGGGCTCTATGGGAAGACTGAAGCCACACAGTCGAGCTTCATCCACTTAATGGATGTGATTCTGAGAACGTTGCTCTAATGTTATGACCAACACTGCAGGTGTCTGTAGTTCTCGGGACTGGTTAACGCTGGGATACCATTATGAAAGAAAGCGTAGAGTACAGCCCAGAGAGAGAGAGAGAGAGAGAGAGAGAGAGAGAGAGAGAGAGGAGAGAGAGAGAGAGAGAGAGAGAGAGAGAGAGAGAGAGAGAGAGAGAGAGAGAGAGAGAGAGAGAGAGAGAGAGAGAGAGAGAGAGAGAGAGAGAGAGAGAGAGAGAGAGAGAGAGAGAGAGAGAGAGAGAGAGAGAGAGGAGAGAGAGAGAGAGGTGGGCAAATGGATGGATTAGGAGGTAGACTGCATTTGTGATTTAAACAAGGTAAAGAAAAGAGTTCAATCACACCCCCCCCCCCCCCCCCTGGTCACGATTGTGGATGAGGTGTTGTGGGGGTGATGTTGAGATGGTGGTAGTTAATATACTGGCAAGCTTGTACTTTAAACCCCCCTCCCCCTCATGTTTACGACCCTCAATCTCAAAGTCTTGTTTTTTTTCTCTCAGTTTTATGAAAATAATTCCAGGCTGATCTTAACCCTATAGTCCCTTTTTTTTCTTCTTCCAGAGAATGACAGAATGGCCCCCTCCCCCTCATGTTTACGACCCTCAATCTCAAAGTCTGGTTTTTTTCTCTCAGTTTTATGAAAATTATTCCAGGCTGATCTTAACCCTATAGTCCCTTTTTTTTCTTCTTCCAGAGAATGACAGAATGGCGCGTGTCAGTCAAAATTTGAGGTGTGTGTGCGAAAAGCAGAAGATAGTCGTGATACTTTTAAGTGCCTACAATGTTTTATATCACACGCTTCCAGGCCTCTTTAGCACTACTTGAAGATCGGTATATAAGAAATTTCAGTGCATTGCCAAAGAAATAAAAAGTTGAAGAGAAAAAAAACCCATCTCGTGTTTCTAAAAAGCTGAGCCGTGGTGTGACATTTAGCGTATGTCAGGTTTGGTTTTGTGGAGGTTCTTACCACGTGACCTTAGATGTCAGGTGACGCGTTTCCCTGGCAACCCGATCCTCCGCCAATCACTGAGTGCATCGAAACAGGACCCTTAACTCTCCCCTTTATTGTCTGTTTTCTTTGTTTTATTCTCTGCACGTATTAGTAATCTCCGTAATATAACTGTTCTTTCGTCTACTGGCTGGCGTCGTGAACGATGGAACTAATGAGGACGGGGACGAGGACGAAGACAACATAGATGAGATAAAGATTGAGGAGAAGGAGGAGAAGAGGCAGAAGAGAGAGAAGGAGGAGGAGGAGAAGAAGAAGAAGAGAGAGAGAAGGAGGAAAGGAAGGAGGAGGAGGAGGAGGAGAAGAAGAAGAAGAAGAAGAAGAAAGAAGAAGAAGAAGAAGAAGAGAGAGAAGAAGGAAAGAAGAAGGAGGAGGAGAAGAAGAAGAAGAAGAAGAAGAAGAAGAAGAAGAAGAAGAAGAAGAAGAAGAAGAAGAAGAAGAAGAGGAAGAAGAAGAAGAAGAAGAAGAAGAGAGAAGAAGAAGAAGAAGAAGAGGAGGAGGAAGAAGAAGAAGAAGAAGAAGAAGAAGAAGAAGAAGAAGAGAAGAGAAGAAGGAGGAGGAAGAAGAAGAAGAAGAAGAAGAAGAAGAAGAAGAAGAAGAAGAAGAGGAAGAAGAAGAAGAAGAAGAAGAAGAAGAAGAAGAAGAAGAAGAAGAGAGAGAAGAAGAAGAAGAAGAAGAAGAAGAAGAAGAAGAAGAAGAAAAAGAAAAAGAAGAAGAATCTGTGATATTTTGGTGTGTGTGTTGTTGTTTTTAAAGGAAAGTACGAAAGGTCTTGAACTTGTTTACAAACATCCTCACAACCCCTTCAACACTCAAAAGGAACATTCGTAATCAGGATTAGAGTTTATAAACATCCTCACAACCCCTTCAACACTCAAAAGGAACATTCGTAATCAGGATTAGAGTTTATACATTTAGCTGGTCTTGGTAAAATAATAATAATAATAACAATAATAAAGCAATAACAAGGGACACTTATACAGCGCTTTGTATCGAAGAAGATGGAGTGGGGAATAAAAGGAATAGGTACACAAAGCGCTTTGGAGAAAAACAGGCTCCAAAAGCAGTAGCCTAACATTGGGCAGGAAACGCCTTTAACCCGTTCACTGCCAATGTCGCATTTTTGCACCACAATGGTTTAACACCCATGTTACTAAAAAAAAAGCATCATTAATCAGGACCTGTATTTTAAGATCTTATTTTGGCCCGTAATTTGGGGAGGTAAGAGATAGGTCTAATGTTATACATGTCACAGAACCATTCACAATAATTATTGTAGTGTTGTTTTTTTTATCGGCCCAGGTAAGTTTACTGGTATTTTTGGGCTGAAAAAATGTCTGGCGCTCAAAGGGTTAACATGGAAAAAAGGATCAACGTTGCAAACATTAGGCCTATTCATAAACGTTTTGTGGAGAAAAAAATAGCCTACTCTAAAACTTGACATAATATGAACTTTTTTTTGTAGTGTTAGCGCACGTACACACATACACGGAACTTCCGTGCGGAAATGCCGTAAGTAGGGGAAGACGGGGTAAAAAGCGCATAGGCGGGTAAGAAGCCCACCCCAATTATCTCATGAAATGAAGCAAATAGAAAGAAAGAGACAGAGACTGAAAGGGACAATTACACAGAGGCAGAGATAGAGAGACAAGCTGTTAAAGACAGACAGACAGACGTACAGACAGACGAACAGACAGACGGACAGACAGACGGACAGACAGACGGACAGACAAGCGCTCTGAATGAAAATCTGTTTAACGTCCTCCGGTCTGGAACAGACACATATGGGACATTAGTAGATATAAAGATGGTGGGAACGATCCTGGAGGCAATGCACACATTACCGGAGGCAGTGCAACACCAGTAAAGTGCCGATTTTTTAACAATGAAACAAGCGCTCTGCCCACGTTCCCATCATTGCGTGAAATTCTGTTTAACGTCCTCCGGTCTGGAACAGACTCATATGGGTCATTAGTAGATATAAAGATGGTGGGAACGATCCTGGAGGCAATGCCCGGAGGCAGTGCAACACCAGGAAAGTCCCGCATTTTTAATAAACCAGTTTTTCCGTTGAAGAATGAATGAATGAAAAATGGTGTTTTACGTCCTCTCGACCCGGCAGGGCACATATGGGACATGTATTAATTATAAGTTAGAACATAAAACATGTACAAAACAAAAAGATTGACAGACATCACAACCACGAAGAGTTTTTCCGTTGAAAACTGGAAGCTTTTGTGTGTTTCTCTCTGACAGTACTTTCTTCCTTCGGACGGCTTCTTTAGACAGACGGAACTTCTTCTTCCAGACTTCTTCTTCTTCCTCGGATTTTTTCTGAATTCTTCTCGTCCTTCTCCTTCTTCTTCCTCTTCTGGGGAGCTTTTGTTCTTCTTCTTCTTCTCTTCTTCTTCTTCTAGGCAGTTCTTCTTCTTCTTCTGGTTCTTTTTCTTCTTCTTCCTCTTCTTCTTCTTCTTCTTCTGAATTCTCCTCCGGTCTTCAGACTCATATGGGACATTCTTCTTCTTTAAAGATTCTTCTTCTTCGGAAATCTTCTCCCGCATTTTCTTCTTCTTCTTCTTCTGGAAGCTTCTTCTTCTTCTGCTTCTTCTTCTTCGACGAAAATCTTCTCTTCTTCTTCTTCTTCTTCTTCTTCTTTTTCTTCTTGCTTACTCTTCTTCTTCTCCTTTTTCTTCTTCTTCTTCTTCTTCTTCTTCTTCTTCTTCTTCTTCTTCTTCTTCTTCTTCTTCTTCTTCTTCTTCTTCTTCTTCTTCTTCTTCTTGTTCTTCTTCTTCTTCTTCTTCTTCTTCTTCTTCTTCTTCTTCTTCTTCTTCTTCTTCTTCTTTTCCTTTAAAAAAAAAAGAAGAAACACAAAAAATCCAAATAGCTCGACTTGTGTTTTATTCGCACTATTCAAGGGGCATGAACTATTCCTAACGACCCGAGTAACGCCCCTTTAACAAGGGGCAAAATGGCGGCTGTAAACTCCGCTAACACGACTGTTCCCGCCATAAGACAATCGCGACTCGGCAACTTGTCATGTTTTCTTGCAGTATTTTTATAATCATTATTCCCCCTCTCTTTCTTCTTCTTCTTCTTCTTCTTCTTCTTCTTCTTCTTCTTCCTCTTCTTCTTCTTCTTCTTCTTCTTCTTCTTGTCTTGAAACTCATCCTCTTATTATCATTATGTGAGTGTTCGTTCTTTTTATTCTCTCGTAAATGTCGAACAATGACACTGAATATGAATCTTTCTCTTTCTGTTTATTTCGCTCTCCGCTAAGGTTCTTTTTGTTAGCCTCTTGTATCTGTTTTCAAGCCGCTTATGGTGCCACGTTACCCGCCAGTTCTTAGCCTTTGAGGATATCGCGATTTCCGTAAGGCGGGTGTTATGATTTCGTCGGGGGTCATTTTCAGGCTTAAATGATATCAAGTCAGTTATGATGATGTTGCTATGGTGATATTCGCTCCAGACTCTGGTTGTTTGTAGCCCTTCTCACCTTTCTTTGTTCGTCTTTCTTCTTCCATCTCTCCCTTCTTCCTATTCTTCCTTTCTTTCCTTTCCACACCGCATCGCATCGCTTATTTCTCTGCGTCGCGCTCTATATCTCTTCTTCGCTTTGTTTTTGCCCATATTAAGTCTTGGATTTCTTAACCCTTTCGCCGCCTAAGTCGCATTTTAGCACCACAGTGATTTAACACCTATGTCAGCCGGCGACAGACTATGTGACTGCCTCATGTGACTCGATCAGGTCGTTGCGTTTCACCTCATTTGCATACCATGCTGCTCGAACAGTCTGACTCAGTCGGGCCCAGTCAGGTGACAGGGCCGAATAGGGCGGGTTCTAAATTTCACCGATCGAGTCTGATCGAGTCAGATGGCTTGTGACCTCTTCTGTGCGGGAAACAAAATTTGATCTAGGTCACGACCTGATCGAGTCACATGAGGCAGTCACATAGTCTGTCGCCGGCTTAAAAGGCATCAAATTGGGGTCTATTATCCACAGACCCTGTTGTCTTAGTTTTGGGAAGTAAGGATAGACCTTATTTTATATACGTCACAGAAGAATCCCCAATACTGCAGATGGATTTTGTTCTCTGTCCAGTTAAATGTAATGGACATTTTTGGCTGAAATATGTCTGGCGGTGAAAGGGTTAAAGAGCTAGAACACTTCTGATATATTTTATTGTATTTTGTTTTCGGACTAGAAACATAAGGCTAGAATAGGAATGCGCTCTCTCTCTCTCTCTCTCTCTCTCTCTCTCTCTCTCTCTCTCTCTCTCTCTCTCTCTCTCTCTCTCTCTCTCTCTCTCTCTCTCTCCTCTCTCTCTCTCTCTCTCTCTCTCTCTCTCTCTCTCTCTCTCTCTCTCTCTCCTCTCTCTCTCTCACTCTCTCTCTCTCTCTCTCTCTCTCTCTCTCTCTCTCTCTCTCTCTCTCTCTCTCTCTCTCTCTTTAATATGTTCATGCTAAAAATGAATAATGGAATGTAGGAATAGGTTTCATGTTGCCATGAGCACATGTATTTACATTTTAAATTGCGCATGCTAAGATGAGTAGGTAAAGTAATACTATGTTTGACTTATTATATGCATAGGTTTCTTCAACTAAGTACATTTTAATGAAGTATGATTGAGTTGGGTTTTTTTTTAATCTTTATGCTTGTGCACTTCTCTATTTTGAATGTTTAAAGATGAGTGTGAAAAGTAGGATTGGGTTTTTATTTTCCCGTGCGTATGCGCTTACTTCACACATTTTGAATGTTAATAATTAGTATGGTTAATAATAATAGGTTTGATTTTGTTATTGATGTGTTACAATATAGGGATGTTTTTTGCATGCTTTATATTACTTTGTATGTGTTTATTTTCGTTTTTCATTTTCTACTTTTATATATGTATTTTGTCCAGAGGGCTGGATGTAAAAAAGCATGTTATTGCTTACTCTATTACCCTCTATAAATAAAATTCAATCAATCAATCAATCAATCTCTCTCTCTCTCTCTGTATCTCTCTCTCTCTCTCTCTCTCTCTCTCTCTCTCTCTCTCTCTCTCTCTCTCTCTCTCTCTCTCTCTCTCTCTCTCTCTCTCTCTCTCTCTCTCTCTCTCTCTCTCTCTCTCTCTCTGGTTTAAATGTTTTATTTTCCAAATCGACATGAACAACAACTATGACATAACTGAAGCAACAACAAGCAGAGCTTATGGCGTGCTCAGTTCAAAACGAATGACACAGTGTCATTGGCGGAATTTTACCAGGAGATACAAGTAATACATTTTTGAAAGAAAGTCACAACAAACCAAACGAACAATGGACATAGCAATAGACAAAAGAAGTAGAATAGACAAAAAAAATTTATAAGAGAGAGTGAGAGAAAGAGAGAGAGAGATAGGGAGAGAGAGAGAGAGAGACAGATATATATATATATATATATATATATATATACAGAGAGAGAGAGAGAGAGAGAGAGAGAGAGAGAGAGAGAGAGAGAGAGAGAGAGAGAGAGAGAGAGAGAGAGAGAGAGAGAGAGAGAGAGAGAGAGAGAGAGAGAGAGAGAGAGAGAGAGAGAGAGAGAGAGAGAGAGAGAGAGAGAGAGAGAGAGAGAGAGAGTGTATCTCTCTTCACTCACTCTCTCTCTGTCTAGAAAGATAAGGTTAGAATCTCTCTCTCTCTCTCTCTCTCTCTCTCTCTCTCTCCCTCTCTCTCTCTCTCTCTCTCTCTCTCTCTCTCTCACACACACACACCACACAGACACACACATATATTAGCTTAAAGAAAACAACAACAACATCAACAACAAATCAAGCAGTAATATTTTGATCATCTTCTTCTTCTTCTTCTTCTTCTTCTTCTCTTTTTTCTTTCTTTTCTGTCTGGCTAGTAGGCTACAGGTGTCTCAAACAAATGCAACCCGCACAATTTGTTATTAACAACAATATTAATAATTAAGCTATCACATTGATAATCAGATTTTTAAAAGTTTAAAATAAGATTCAATGCTTGAAAGATGGCAATAGTTTGTTTTTGGCCCTACTCGTGTTAGTTAACACGAAGTGAGTCTATAGTGTGATAGTTGTTCGGTTTGTGTGTGTGTGTGTGTGTGTGTGTGTGTGTGTGTGTGTGTGTGTGTGTGTGTGTGTGTGTGTGTGTGTGTGTGTGTGTGTGTGTGAAGTCAAGTCAAGTCAAGTCAAAATCATCTTTATTGAGGGTTAAAGAATAAGCTAACAAAGCTTTTTTCATCCTGCCCTCATAAAAAAAACCCACATCAATCAAAAATCAATGAACTTAACATCAATGAACTTAACATATTTACAGGAACACAAAACATAAAACATTATGATCAGTATAATGAAAGAAAACAACAACAACAAAGAACCAAACAGAAGAGAGAGAAGGGAATAGGGAGGAAGAGAGAGGGAGAGAAAGCCGGGGGAGGAAACACTCACATACACACATGCGCGCGTGTGCACACATACGCTCACTCATACACACACGCTCACTCACACACACACACACACACACACACACACACACACACACACACACACACACACACACACTCACACACACACACACACACACACACACACACACACACACACACACACACACACACACACACACACACACACACACACACACACACACACACACACACACACACACACACACACACACACACACACATACACACACACCTGCACACACAATTGGAAAACAAAACAAAAAACAGAAGGAAAGGGAAGATAGAAGGAAGAAACGAATATTTCCAGACATAAGAACATGCAATGCATATACACATCTTAATAATGTCAAATTACAATTTATCAACCAGGTGCTTCTTT
>CM065694.1:47251571-47254071 GCA_017654935.2 Phymorhynchus buccinoides
AACTGTAATGGACCAATCAACAACAAGAACCGTATTCACCCCCTACTAGTTCCGGATAGTTCGCCGCTTGTCACCTTTCGACTGAGAGCAAAACGCCATGCGAACTATCGGCAAACGAAGGGTGTTTCTTAGACCGTTTTTGCCGATTTGAGCGAGCGCGACGAAACGTTAGCCCTTGTGAAACTCGCCCCTGTATTGCGTGTGTAGGAAGGAGAGGGTGTTTTTTTGTTTTTTTACAACAACAACAACAACAACAACAACAGGTCACAGCTTACGTGATACAGCCCATTCTTTGTATTGAGTATACTAACTTGTTGTGCTCGGTTACACTGATTTATTTGTTGCTGCAAGTGTCTGTTAAATTTGTTTTTTTAAAAATTAAACCAAAAGGGCACAGTATCTTAATAACAACTTTGATTAGATCAAATAGAATAGGCCTAATTAAAAACAGGACTTTCTTTCTCTTCTTTCTTTTTCTTTTTCTTCTTCTTCTTCTTCCTTTTCTTCTTCTTCTTCTTCTTTTCCAGCTGATCACATTTTGTTAAAAATTCACCGAAATGCCTGCGACTGTGGACAAGCAAAACTGAGAAAGTAGCTGCTCTTAATGCTGGGGCAGTGGGTGGATGCCTCGTGCCTCCATACGG
Organism: Phymorhynchus buccinoides; assembly: GCA_017654935.2. Taxonomy (NCBI): domain Eukaryota; kingdom Metazoa; phylum Mollusca; class Gastropoda; order Neogastropoda; family Raphitomidae; genus Phymorhynchus; species Phymorhynchus buccinoides. Next base: position 47,252,216 of record CM065694.1, read on the forward strand.
GGAGCTGGACGACCCAGTCCCTTCCACGAGTCTCTCCCCGTGGGGATACCGGGGGGGGTCTTTCGTAAAAATAGTTCCCTCACCTTCTGCAAGTTCTGTGCTTGTAACTTCCTCTAATCGGCCACTCTCTTTGACTCTGCATTTTCCCTTTGCTTTCTGTCATCTACTATCTTTCTGACTTACTGGCCCATTCTCCTGCCCTTTCCCAAAAAAAAAATCTTCCGAATAATTTGTCTCCTTTGAGCTCCTCCGAAATCGGAATGTGTCGGCTGTACGCAGCGGGGAGACCAGTGAAAACTGAAAACCGGACACATACGTACCTGACCCCTTATCGCCATATGGCCTGGGAACGCAGAATAATAATAATAATTATTTAATGCCAGAGCCAAGAAAGGGTTACAAAAAATATAATAAAGTAACGAACTACCACTAGGCATAATAGCCCCCCCCCCCCTCTCCCCCCTACCGCCGCCTCCATCCCCCCCCCCCTCCTCCCCTCTTGTTCTGCGCTATGAGTTTTAATTAACGTCTTGTGATTGGTAGAGATAATGATGGTCTTTCTCCTTTCTTTGTGTCAACTCACTGCTACTGTCTGACGGGAGGACGCGTTACTGTCTATTTTGGGGAAACTAATGAAGGGACATAACTTGGAAACGTTGGGCATTACTGCCAGAATGTTCTTTCTGATTGTGCTTGCGACGCTTGTTTGATCCCCCACCTCTCTCTCTCTCTCTCTCTCTCTCTCTCTCTCTCATCTCTCTCTCTCTCTCTCTCTCTCTCTCTCTCTCATCTCTCTCTCTCTCTCTCTCTCTCTCTCTCTCTCCTCGCTCTCTCTCTCTCTCTCTCTCTCTCTCTCTCTCTCTCTCTCTCTCTCTCTCTCTCTCTCTCTCCCTCTCTCTCTCTCTCTCTCCTCTCTCTCTCTCTCTCTCTCTTCTCCTCTCTCTCTCTCTCTCTCTCTCTCTCGCTCCTCTCTCTCTCTCTCTCTCAGTCTCTCCCTCTCTCTCTCTCTCTCTGCGCTCTCTCTCTCTCTCTCCTCTTCTCTCTCTCTCTCTCTGATCTCCTCGTCTCTCTCTCTCCCCTCTCTCCTCTCCTCCCCTCACTCACGTCATCCCTACCTTCTCTCTCTCTCTTCATCTCTCTGCTCCGGTATCTCCCGATCTCTCTCCTGCGCTCGGCCTCCCCCCACGAACTTCCGGAACCTCTCCCCTCCCCTAGTTTTCCGGACCCTCCCCCCCCCCCCCCCCTCAGCCCTAAGCATGTACCTTATGCAAGGGTGAAAAGTTAGTAAATGGCTCGAATTTTGCCTTAATAATCACAAAATTGCAAAACTGTCCGGGGACTTTGCCCCCTGGGCACCACAAACCAGCATTGCTCCTTCACCCGGAACCTATGCAGCGCCCTGGACCCCCCCCCCCCCCTAAAGAATCACTTGGCCCTGCCCCCCCCCCCCCCCCCCCCCCCCCCCCTGTTTCGCTTCGCCCTGTTCTCATAAGGGGGCGCATCTTACCTATACCCTAAAATGTATTGATATGCACCCCCCTCCAACCTCTCTCCCCCCCTCCCCCCCCCTCCCCCCCCCCCCTGTCAGGGCGAAACGGTACCTACCTGAGCCAAAGACACTGTAATGGGAATAAGACAGACAAGCGGCCATTTTCCCCTATATGAGTAGTGAGAACAGAAACCCTGATTATGCCCCCCTTAAACAAGTGAACATCAGCAGTAATCTAACACTGGTTGTTACTGTTTCATAGATTTTCTGGCCGTATTTGCAGCTTCCTTACCTTTCTTTGTCTTCAGGAAAACAGAAAAAGGTTTGCCCAAGCACTCAAATTTGAATCTGGTATTTTAAAAAACCA
>CM065694.1:47269071-47274071 GCA_017654935.2 Phymorhynchus buccinoides
TTGTGGAGAGCGTGTTCCCGTGTTGTTCTGAGTGTGGTGTGGTGTGTGAGTGTGTGCTCGCGCCAGTTGCGCGGGCGGGCCTGGTTGGAGAAGGGGTTGCTAGCCTGTCCGCGTGTCTCTTTGATCGAGAGAGAGATAGGAGTGAGAGAGCAGTGCTAGGATAGAGAGAGAGAGTGAGAGAGGGAGTGGCTTCTTTCTGTAGAGAGAGAGAGGGAGAAAGGAGGATTGAGATAGGATTTAGAGGAAAGAGAGCTGGAGAACATTAGATACTTTGGTGGGCTTTAGTTAGAGGGAAGAAGAGGGGGAAGGAGGTGAGAAGAAAGACGGGAGGAGAGCGAGAGTGGGGAGAGTGAGGAAGACAATATCTTCAAGACCACTCTTTGCTTTTTTCTTGAGGGAGACCTTCAGAGACCCGTCCGCAGACTTTTTTTGTTCTCACGTTTCTGACTTTTCGCTGTGTTCTTTGTGTGTGTGTGTCCAAGTTCCTCTGTCTCTGTCTTTGTCTGTGAGTGTGTCTGTCTGAGTGGGGGGTTCTTAATGTTCTTTCTGTTACTTCTGCTCCTTCTGTTGCTCCTTACTGAATGCTTTTTCTTTCTTTTGACTGTGCTTTGTTCTTTTGCTCTTTAATTTCCTTGTTATCTTTGCTCTTTTTTTTCTTTTCACTCTTCCTTTCTACTTCTCTTCTCTTCTCTTCTATTTTTCGTTGATCTCTTCTTCCTTCTATCTTACATTTTACTGCTTTTAGATTCTTGTTTCTTCTTTCTCTCTTCTTTTGAGAGCTTTCTTTTTTTTTTTCCCCTTTGTGCCTTTTTACTTACTTATAGACCCTTTTTTTTTTCCCCTTGCTTTTTTTTTTTTTATCCCTTTGTTTTAAGGGATTTTCTCTTTCTTTCTTCTTCCACCTCCTTTTGGTCTTTTTCTTCTTTTCTTCTTTATCTTAGGGTCTCCTTAGTTCTTTTTTCCTTTCGGTTTCTTCCCTCTTATCTTTCTTCTTCTTCTTCTCCATCTTCTTCTTCTACTTCTTCTTTCCCTTCAAGACCTTCTTCTCTTTCTTCTTTGTTCTTCTTCTTCTTCCTTCCTTTTTCGTCTCCCACTTTTTTACCCTTCCTTCTCTTCTCTTGCTCGTTTACTTTGGTTCTTCTATTTCCTTCTCGTCTTCTCGTTCTCTTTTACTTTTTTTTCCTTTTCTCTTCGCCTTCACTTCTCTGGTTTTGGTTTCTCTTTCTTGTTGCATCTTCTTGCGTTGGTTCTTCTTCTCGTTTCTCTTGTGTCTTGCTTCTGCGACTCTTTTCCCTCTTATTCTTCTTCTCTTCTTCTTTGTCTTTCTCTCCCTTCTTCTTTCTACTTCTTTTCTTTCTGTTTCTTAGTTTTCTTTCTTCTTCTTCTTTCTTTCTTTTCGTCTCTTCTTTTTTTTCTTCTTTTTTTTCTTCTTCTTTCTTCTTCTTTTTCTTTTTCTTTTTCTTGTTCTTCTTCTATTCTCCGTCCTTCCTCTAACAGTGATTAAGAGATGTGTGTTGTGTGTGCGCGGCGCGTGTGTGTATGTGTGCGCGTGCGCGTGCGTGCGTGCGTGTGTGCGTGCGCTCGCTCGTTTGTGTATGCGCGCGTGTGTGTGTGTGTATTTGTGTGTACGTGTATATATATAAACTACAACTTTGCCCACATTTTAGCCCAAGAATAGCAGTTGCCTTCTCTGCTGTCCCTCTAAAATTCATAGTCGGACCCAACTGACCAACACAATGGAGTTTAGTGTACTGCTCCCTTGGTAGATAGGAACCGGATAAGGCACAAAAAAACAACAACAAGGGCATCGCCGAGCGGCAGCAACGCATTGTGACAATGCAAACCCGGCCAGAGTTATGTCCTGTCCCCCCCCCCCCCCATAAACACACCACTTTCCACCCTTACAGAACGCATAAAATACATAGCCCAAAATTTGAAGCGATTCTGTTCAGTAGTTCACGAGATACAGCTGAACTTTTATACAAACTTCCTTGCACCGAGTGATGTCCTCTCCCGCCCCCCCCCCCCCCCCCCGCCCCCCATAAACACACCACTTTCCACCCTTACAGAACGCATAAAATACATAGCCCAAAATTTGAAGCGATTCTGTTCAGTAGTTCACGAGATACAGCTGAACTTTTATACAAACTTCCTTGCACCATGGTACACCACCACACAAAATTTGAAGCGATTCTGTTCACTAGTTAACGAAATAAAGCTGGGGGGAAATTACATAGCCCAAAGAAGGAAATTTCGGTTTTCAAGGTCAAACTTCAAGGTCAAGGTCAGCACGGTGTTGATTAACGAAAGGAAGCTTCCCTTTCAAGCTGTCTACCCCTCTGCCAATTTTAATCACAATCCAAACAGTAGTTTTTAAAATAATCGATACACAGACAGACACACAGACACACAAACCGATCGCAATACCTCGGCCTCTGGCCGGGTAACAAAACAAATCTCACCAGTAAATAAGAGGTTTGCTTCTGGTGGGGAATCTAACACAGAATCTCCCAGTCTTCAGCTGTTTGCTTTAACCGCTACCTTGGCATTCAGAAATGTTTATTGGCTTGAAAGGAAACGTCCTACTATTATATTAAAAGTTCACACAATGTAGCGTTCTTCTTATTTTAAATCGTCAGTTGGATAATTGACATAATCCTCTTCAAAGTCTATGTATTAGACACGAACGTGTAGATAGATATATTTGGTATTAGACGTCTTTGGTCCAAACTGAAAGGTTGAAAATCCTAATTTCTTTCTGATCGTTTTTTCAGAATTCTACCACTGACAAGTTATAGAACCTAATTTTGACCAACACATTTCTGGTTCTGCCCATTTTTTTCATGCGCGTGTTCAACGTGCGCGCGCGTTCCACGGTTGGACCTAATTATTAACCATTAGTCTATAATATGTCGACGACAGTCTTGACATTCCTGGAGTGAACAGGTCTTCGTTTTCTACCTTTACCCTTCCCACATCTCACCCTGTTTAGTTTGTCTGTCTGTCTGTCTGATATTGTGAGATCCTGTGGTTCGCTTTATGTCTTTCTCTCTGTCTAGGCTGTCTTTTTGTCCCTCTGTCTGTATTTCTTCTCTCTCTCTCTCTCTCTCTCTCTCTCTCTCTCTCTCTCTCTCTCTCTCCTCTCTCTCTCTCCTCTCTCTCTCTCTCTCTCTCTCTAAGGACAAAACGGAAGAACAGGCATCGGCTAAAAACTTTATCCTTGTTAAAGTGTGTCAGTGTTATCTCTCTCTATCTCTCTCTCTCTCTCTCTCTCTCTCTCTCTCTCTCTCTCTCTCTCTCTCTTCTCTCTCTCTCTCTCCTCTCTCTTTGTCCCTCTCTCTCTCACTCTCTCTCTAAGGACAAAAAAGGAAGAATAGGCATCGGCTAAAAACTTTATCCTTGTTAAAGAATCGTGTCATTCTCTCTCTCTCTCTCTCTCTCTCTCTCTCTCTCTCTCTCTCTCTCTCTCTCTCTCTCTCTCTCTCAATCTCTCAATCTCTCTCTCAATCTCTCTCTCTCTCTATCTCTCTCTCTCTCTCTCTCTCTCTCTCTCTCTCTCTCTCTCTCTCTCTCTCTCTCTCTCTCTCTCTCTCTCTCTCTCTCTCTCTCTCTCTCTCTCTCTCTCTCTCGTCTCTCTCGTGTCTCTCTCTCAGGACAGATTCGAAGGATAGGCATCGGCTAAAATCTTTATCCGTGTTGATGAATATTCGGTTGTAAAGCGCTTTGGGCTCACTTGAGGTAAAGCGCTATATAAATGTATTATTATTATTATTAAAGTTTTTCAGTGTTCAGTTCAGTGTTCTCTCTCTCTCTCTCTCTCTCTCTTCTCTCTCTCTCTCTCTCTCTCTCTCTCTTCTCTCTCTCTCTCTCTCTCTCTCTCTCTCTCTCTCTCTCTCTCTCTCTCTCTCTCTCTCTCTCTCCTCTCTCTCTCTCTCTCTCTCTCTCTCTCTCTCTCTGTTAGTGATCTTTGTCTCCGTGTTTTTCGTCTCTATCTGTCTGTCTGTCTCTACTTTACAAATTCAAGCCCTCTCTTTTCCCCATCTATTTCTCTCTCCCTCCATCTCTCTCTGTCTCTCTCCCTGTCTTTCTCTATCTCACTCTCTCTCTCTCTCTCTCTCTCCTCTCTCTCTCTCTCTCTCTCTCTCTCTCTCTCTCTCTCTCTCTCTCTCTCTCTCTCTCTCTCTCTCTCTCTCTCTCTCTCTCCTCTCTCTCTCTCTCTCTCTCTCTCTCTCTCTCTGTCTCTGTTAGTGATCTTTGTCTCCGTGTCTTCGTCTCTACCTGTCTGTCTGTCTCTACTTTACAAATTCAAGCCCTCTCTTTTCTCCATCTATTTACTCCCCCCACCCCTCCCCTTTCTCTCTCCCCTCCCCCCCCCCTCTCCACCAACCGCTCTCACTCTTCCCCCTTTTACCTCACCACTGGTATACACCGGTATTAGAGGCAGAGAAATCAAATGAAAGGAATTAACCTTCGGCAGAGCTCTCCTTTAATTCGAAATTGACAAGCCTGTAGATCGTCAGGTACCGACCCCAGTAACTGGCTTACCTAACCTAGGTACCCTACCTACCCCCCTACCCCCATTTCACCACCTATCGCCCCCCCCCCCCACTCCCACTCCCTCTCCCCGGGGCTTCAATATCTTACTGCTATGACTGTTTCTTTTTGGTCCCCGAGCCGAAGGTTCGGGGAGCTATTGTTTTTGTCTGGTCCGTCCGGTGTCCGTCCGGCGTGCATCCATTCGTCCGGCTATTCGTCCGTTTTTCTCAAAAACTATTCAGTCTATCATCATCAAATTTGGCATACTAGTTTGCCAAGATGCAAGCTATCCACTGATGTATTTAGTTTTACATTAAGGTCAAGGGGTCGCGTTCGGCTGACGTCGCCAGTTACCCGCGCGGGTTCAAACCCCGAAACACATTAATCGCTAATATCTCGCGAAGTTGTGCATGTATTTTAATGCAGTTTTTTCCACAACATTTCTTGATGAATGGTCTATAACA
>CM065694.1:47276571-47286257 GCA_017654935.2 Phymorhynchus buccinoides
CTCCCCGTTCCGTTACATGTCCCGTTTTCAGTCCCTCCTCGGATCAATGACTACTAAGCTCAGGTACCAAAAAAAAATCTGTTCTATTATATTTTTTTTTTCTCTGTCAGATTAATTAACCCCATCCCCATTTCCACACCGCACAGTTTTCCCACCCCACCCGCTCCACGCTAATCTTTCCTTTCACACGCTCTCCCTTTATCTTCTTTTTCTTCCCCATCCTTTTTGTCTCTCTGTTTTACACTCTCTCTCTCTCTCTCTCTCTCTCTCTCTCTCTCTCTCTCTCTCTCTCTCTCTCTCTCTCTCTCTCTCTCTCTCTCCCGTCTCTCTCTCTCTCTCTCTCTCTCTCTCTCTCTCTCTCTCTCTCTCTCTCTCTCTCTCTCTCTCTCTCTCTCTCTCTCCCGTCTAACATCTCTCCTCTCTCTCTCTCTCTCTCTCTCTCTCTCTCTCTCTCTCTCTCTCTCTGTCTCACTCTCTCTCTCTCTCTCTCTCTCTCTCTCTCTCTCACTCTCTCCTCTCTCTCTCTCTCTCTCTCTCTCTCTCTCTCTCTCTCTCTCTCTCTCTCTCTCTCTCTCTCTCCTCTCACATCAATCACATAGTCGTATTAGCAGTGATGATGGTCTTAGTTAAAAAGTCCCCCTCGGTCGAAAGATGAGGGACCGTGGACGAGGAAGTACGGACAGTAATCATGGGAACCAACAGTAAAGATCGATATCGGTTAGAGAAGAAGAAGGGTTAAAGTCAGAGGTTTGGGGAGGGGGGTGGAGGGTGGAGGGGAGGGGGGTGGAGGGGGGAAGGACCTTGAAGTACCTCTGGGTGAAAGGAGGGGAGAGGAGGAGAAAGGAGTGGTGGGGTGGGGTGGGGTGGGGTGGGGTGGGGTGGGGTGGGGTGGGGTGGGGGGGGAGGATCAAACCGAGGAGAAAGATATGCCTCGGAGAAACGTACCAATAATCATGTCAATCACCTGGCTAATTGTCAGTCACCTACATTGTCTCTCTGTCTCTGTCTCTCTCTCTCTCTCTCTCTCTCTCTCTCTCTCTCTCTCTCTCTCTCTCTCTCTCTCTCTCTCTCTCTCTCTCTCTCTCTGTCTATCTCCTTCTCTCCCTCCATCCCCACACCCCCCTCCCTCCCCCTCCCCTCCCCTCTCACTGCCTTTCTTTCTGTGTGCTATAATTTAAAAAAAATTGATCGACGTACGTGGGGGTGGGGTTGGGGGTTGGGGTTGTGCGAAGGTTTGGAAATCCTACCAACATAATTCTACCAATAGGAGCCAAGTCACCACCACACACGGGAAACCTTTGGAAAGTTCGATGGCCAGTTAGGTGGAGAGGTTGGGGTGGGGGGGGGGGGGGGGGGGGGGGGTAGGGGGCTGGAAAACGGAGGTTCTCTGATTCAAGGTCCTGACCGGTCAATATACCTTTGGCCCAACTGTCCATGAGCACAATCTTCGGCTAACCCTCCGCTGACAAATGACCCCAAGATCTACTGCTTCCAATTGTCGATGTAACTTGCTCGTTAAGCTCGTAGGGAAATCTTGTTTTTTTAATTTAAAAAACAAACAACCCACCATAAAATGTAGAATATAAGAAAAAGAAATGACTTTCACCCCCTTGCTCTTTTCCTACCCACGAAGCCTTATTATCTATCATCTACCCACTCCAAAATATGGTATTGAAAGAGAACGTTGCGTGCAAGCAACGTGTTTATTTTACTTTATGATGATTCATTATTTGTTTGCCTTTAACCCTTTCGCCGCCTGCCATTTTTTCGGCCCCAAAATACCATTAAACTTAACTGGGTAGAGAAAAAAAAATATCTGCAAAATATTGGGAATTCCGCTGTGACATGTATAACATTAGGCCTATCCTTACCTTCCCAAAATTAAGAAAATTAGGGTCTTTGGATAACAGGTCTGGATTGGATGTCTTTTAGTGACTTGGGTGTTAAACCATTGTGGTGCATAAATGCGACATTGGCGGTGAAAGGGTTAATGTTTTTGTTATCAATAATGTAAAGCTCATTGAGCTCACACGAGAAAGAGCGCTATATAAATTCCCATTATTATTATTATTATTATATTTATTATTATTATTATTATTATTATTAAAAAGACAAAAAGATAGGGACACACACACACACACACACACGTATCTGTTCACGTGCTCACAACAACTCAAGATTTTATCATAGGTACTTGATGCCTCCTTAATTAAAGATACACTGACCCACCACGATTAAGTCCCTTGGTGTTTTTTTTCTGGGTAGCTGTGACCCACATACAAAATGCCCCCAACTTGAAATTGAGGCTGCTCTTTAAAACGATGTTTCGTTTTCAATTTGGGGGGCATTTGTATGGGAGTCAAACTGGGTCAAAATAAGATTTCTTACCAGCTATAAGAGGGAAAACACGTGATTTTGACACGTGATCTGGTGGGTCTATAAAAGCTCGATATTGATTATCTTTGAGAGAATGGAAATAAGACAGGACACAGACGTAAACGAAGCCGTTTTTGATAAAATAAGTTAACACTTTAGAGTCTGTTTTTACCCTTTCAGCTTCACACTCTTTACTATCAATCAAAAAGACAACACTATTGATCAGCTTCACACTCTCTTTACTATCAATCAAAAAGACAACAATATTGATCAGCTTCACACTCTCTTTACTATCAATCAAAAAGACAACAATATTGATCATCTTCACACTCTCTTTACTATCAATCAAAAAGACAACAATATTGATCAGCTTCACACTCTCTTTACTATCAATCAAAAAGACAACACTATTGATCAGCTTCACACTCTCTTTGCTATCAATCAAAAAGACACCAATATTGATCAGCTTCACACTCTCTTTACTATCAATCAAAAAAAGACAACAATATTGATCAGCTTCACACTCTCTTTACTATCAATCAAAAAAGACAACAATATTGATCAGCTTCACACTCTCTTTACTATCAATCAAAAAAGACAACAATATTGATCAACTTCACACTCTTTACTATCAATCAAAAAGACAACACTATTGATCAGCTTCACACTCTCTTTACTATCAATCAAAAAAAGACAACAATATTGATCAGCTTCACACTCTCTTTACTATCAATCAAAAAGACAACACTATTGATCAGCTTCACACTCTCTTTACTATCAATCAAAAAAGACAACAATTATTGATCAGCTTCACACTCTCTTTACTATCAATCAAAAAAGACAACAATATTGATCAGCTTCACACTCTCTTTACTATCAATCAAAAAAGACAACAATATTGATCAGCTTCACACTCTCTTTACTATCAATCAAAAAAGACAACACTATTGATCAGCTTAACACTCTCTTTACTATCAATCAAAAAAAGACAACACTATTGATCAGCTTCACACTCTCTTTACTATCAATCAAAAAAGACAACAATATTGATCAGCTTCACACTCTCTTTACTATCAATTAAAAAAAGACAACAATATTGATCAGCTTCACACTCTCTTTACTATCAATCAAAAAAGACAACACTGTTGATCAGCTTCACACTCTCTTTACTATCAATCAAAAAAAGACCACAATATTGATCAGCTTCACACTCTCTTTACTATCAATCAAAAAAGACAACACTATTGATCAGCTTCACACTCTCTTTACTATCAATCAGAAAAAGACAACAATATTGATCAGCTTCACAATCTCTTTACTATCAATCAAAAAAAGACAACAATATTGATCAGCTTCACACTCTCTTTACTATCAATCAAAAAAAGACAACAATATTGATCAGCTTCACACTCTCTTTACTATCAATCAAAAAAAGACAACACTATTGATCAGCTTCACACTCTCTTTACTATCAATAAAAAAAAAGACAACAATATTGATCAGCTTCACAGTCTCTTTACTATCAATCAAAAAAAAGACAACACTATTGATCAGCTTCACACTCTCTTTACTATCAATCAAAAAAGACACCAAAATTGATCAGCTTCACACTCTCTTTACTATCAATCAAAAAAAAGACAACAATATTGATCAGCTTCACACTCTCTTTACTATCAATCAAAATAAGACAACAATATTGATCAGCTTCACACTCTCTTTACTATCAATCAAAAAAGACACACACAATATTGATCAGCTTCACACTCTCTTTACTATCAATCAAAAAAGACAACAATATTGATCAGCTTCACTCTCTCTTTACTATCAATCAAAAAGACCACAATATTGATCAGCTTCACACACTCTTTACTATCAATCAAAAAAGACAACAATATTGATCAGCTTCACACTCTCTTTTACTATCAATCAAAAAAAGACAACAATATTGATCAGCTTCACACTCTCTTTACTATCAATCAAAAAAGACAACAATATTGATCAGCTTCACACTCTCTTTACTATCAATCAAAAAGACAACACTATTGATCAGCTTCACACTCTCTTTACTATCTATCAAAAAAGACAACATTATTGATCAGCTTCACACTCTCTTTACTATCAATCAAAAAAGACAACAATATTGATCAGCTTCACACTCTCTTTACTATCAATCAAAAAGACAACACTATTGATCAGCTTCACACTCTCTTTACTATCAATCAAAAAACCACAACACTATTGATCAGCTTCACACTCTCTTTAATCAATCAAAAAAGACAACAATATTGATCAGCTTCACACTCTCTTTACTATCAATCAAAAAAGACAACACTATTGATCAGCTTCACACTCTCTTTACTATCAATATAAAAAAGACAACAATATTGATCAGTTTCACACTCTCTTTACTATCAATCAAAAAAGACAACACTATTGATCAGCTTCACACTCTCTTTACTATCAATCAAAAAGACACCAATATTGATCAGCTTCACACTCTCTCTTTACTATCAATCAAAAAAGACAACACTATTGATCAGCTTCACACTCTCTTTACTATCAATCAAAAAAGACAACACTATTGATCAGCTTCACACTCTCTTTACTATCAATAAAAAAAGACAACAATATACTCTCTTTACTATCAATCAAAAAAGACAACAATATTGACCAGCTTCACACTCTCTTTACTATCAATCAAAAAAGACAACAATATTGATCAGCTTCACACTCTCTTTACTATCAATCAAAAAAAGACAACACTATTGATCAGCTTCACACTCTCTTTACTATCAATCAAAAAAGACAACAATATTGATCAGCTTCACACTCTCTTTACTATCAATAAAAAAAAAAGACAACACTATTGATCAGCTTCACACTCTCTTTACTATCAATCAAAAAAAGACAACAATATTGATCAGCTTCACACTCTCTTTACTATCAATAAAAAAAAGACAACAATATTGATCAGCTTCACACTCTCTTTACTATCAATCAAAATAGACAACACTATTGATCAGCTTCACACTCTCTTTACTATCAATCAAAAAGACAACAATATTGATCAGCTTCACACTCTCTTTACTATCAATCAAAAAAGACAACAATATTGATCATCTTCACACTCTCTTTACTATCAATCAAAAAAACAACAATATTGATCAGCTTCACACTCTCTTTACTATCAATAAAAAAACACAACAATATTGATCAGCTTCACACTCTCTTTACTATCAATCAAAAAGACAACAATATTGATCAGCTTCACACTCTCTTTACTATCAATCAAAAAGACAACAATATTGATCAGCTTCACACTCTCTTTACTATCAATCAAAAAAGACAACACTATTGATCATCTTCACACTCTCTTTAATATCAATCAAAAAACCAGACAACAATATTGATCAGCTTCACACTCTCTTTACTATCAATCAAAAAAAGACACCAATATTGATCAGCTTCACACTCTTTTTGCTATCAATCAAAAAGACAACAACATTGATCAGCTTCACACTCTCTTTACTATCAATCAAAAAAGACAACAATATTGATCAGCTTCACACTCTCTTTACTATCAATCAAAAAAGACAACAATATTGATCAGCTTCACACTCTCTTTACTATCAATCAAAAAAGACAACAATATTGATCAGCTTCACACTCTCTTTACTATCAATCAAAAAAGACAACACTATTGATCAGCTTCACACTCTCTTTACTATCAATCAAAAAGACAACACTATTGATCAGCTTCACACTCTCTTTACTATCAATCAAAAAAGACAACACTATTGATCAGCTTCACACTACTTTGAGTCTGTTGATCCCTTTGAAAAGAAACTCCTAGCGAAGTACACGTGGACTGCATGGGCAGTGTTATACAGTATTTTTCTTTTAGTATCTCGAGCCTTTTGATTGTCTTTTCAAAGGATCTCTTGCTCACCCTTTGTTCAATTTCTTTATCTCCTCTCTTGGCCTCACTATTTCATTCTTTGATCTCTTCAGTTCTAATTCCACTCTTAACCCTTTCACTGCCAGCCATTTTCAGCCAAAAATTTGCCATTAAATTTACCTGCAAAAACAAAATACTTGGGTAGAGAACAAAATCCATCTGCAGTATTGGGGATTCTTCTGTGACATATATAATAAGGTCTATCCTTACTTCCCAAAACTAAGACAATCGGGTCTTTGGATAATAGACCCCAATTTGATGCCATTTTAGTGACATAGGTGTTAAATCACTGTGGTGCTAAAATGCGACTTTGGCGGTGAAAGGGTTAATGTGTTATGCAGTTAGTTATTTAGTTAGTCTATTATAGTTCCGTCAACAGCTATGGTTATCTCAGGACTGTCACCGCGTGAAGTTCGACCACGTATAGCAAAACACAAACCCATGAATCATTAACAACGTACATAAACCTGAAAACATAAAAAAATATAGTACAATTCATAACATGACACTTCCATCATTGCACCCTATAGCGCATAATTCCAGGCAGTGATGGAAACGTAAGCCATTCCGCTCTATTTATCGAGTCCAGGTTAAAAAAAAACAGTGAAAAAGGATAACAAACACATTACTAGTAAGCTAAAATATGTATAAAAAGGCATTATATGCAAATATGCACTGCAGAATGGACAACAGGTGCCCACTCAAGTGCGTAAGGTCTCACGTCTGGAAGCCAGTGAACAATTAAAAAACAAACTGGCATGTCATAAATTGTAAAAAGGGAAAATGTGGAAGGGTTTTATAGAAAAACAATACAGCACACCACAGTGTAGAAGACATGAATACATTCTCCTCTTATGGTTTTTTTCTTCCTTTCTTCCTCTCATTCAGTGTGTGTGTGCGCGCGCGCGCGCGTATTTTTCGGACTCTTAAGGCGCACCTTTGTATAAGGCGCACACCCCACATTTTAAACAAAAAATTCAGATTTTGTTACTATATTTTTTCTTACTATTTCATTAGTCACATTATAAGGCGCAGGGGTCTGAGTCTGGGAGAGAAAAAACCTATCGCCTTATAGCCCGAAAAATACGGTACATTGTTTAACCCTTTGACCGCCAAAGTCGCATTTTAGCACAACAGTGATTTAACACCTATGTCACTAAAAGGCATCACATTGGGGTCTATTATCCACAGACCCTATTGTCTTAGTTTTGAGAAGTAAGGATAGACCTTGTTTTATATACGTCACAGAAGAATCCCCAATACTGCAGATGGATTTTGTTCTCTACCCAGGTAAATTTAATGGACATTTTGGCTGAAATATGGCTGGCGGTGAAAGGGTTAAAAAGAGAGAGGAAGAAGAAAACAGCAACGAAGACGATCAGTGAGCAACATGCTATTCCTTTTTAGAGACGGGGATACACAACAAGGCAACAATTGCTAACGAAAATGATCTAACAAACAAACCAGCAAACAAAAACAAAACAATGAAGCAGATCACAACATCAAGATTTTAAAAAAAAACACCACCAAGAACAATAATTATTATCGTTTTTCTTTCGGGTACTGATTTTTGTTGTTACGTAGGGGGAAAAAAAGGATACTCTGCTCTCTGTTCGGACTTTGAAAACTTGTGTTAATCGGTGTGCCTGCATGCTCGCGGTCTTGCGCGCGCGCGCGTGTGTGTGCGTATGTGTGTGTACGTGTGTAAGGGGGGGGGGGGGGGGGGTCCATGTGTTGGCATAAATGTGTATGCACGCGTGTATGTGTGTGTGGTGTTGGTGTATGTGTAGGTGTGTGTCTGAGAGTAAGAGAGAATCTGAAGGAGATATATATGATCATGTAATCTGATTTTGTTACAAATTGTTTTCTCTTATTATATTGGTTGTCCATTCAATGCTGCACGCTTTCGTTGTTGTTGGAGTGTGTCTTGTGCAAAACCAAAACGATTTCCTTTCTATTCTGATGCATTGGCCGATTAAAAGAATCTTGAATCTATCTTGTACAGACTTGCAATTAAAAAAACAACAAACAACACAAAAAACCAACCACCAACAAACCTTTTCTTCTGCTTTTTTCTGTTCTCTTTCCTTTTTCTTTGATTTGCAATTGTATCTTATTTTGTGTGTGTGTGCGTGTGTGTGGGTTTTTTTCCTCCTCAGACACATTTTCTGTAGAAACCAGAAACCACGAAGCCCCTAACCTGTCATTCCCATTTGGCTCCAATCCCCACTGTTACGATCGAAAACAAAGAAAGAAAGAAAGTTTGAGAGAGTAATAGAAACTTTTTTTTCTTTGTCGGTTTTTTTTTCTCTTCATTTCTTTCTTTCCTTTCTTTCTGTTTTGCTCTCTTTGTTTGTTTGCTGTTTGTGGTGTTCATTTTCTTCTGCTGGCTGTTGTTTAGAAATGAACGGAGGAAAGGGAGAAACACATGTCGCGGCGTTGCTTTGTTTTAAAAGACAAATCCTAACTCGCTCCTTGTGTGTCTTCTCCTTTCTACACGTGCCCAGCCCACATCCTCTGTCTCTGTCTCGTCTCTGTCTCTGGGTCTCTGTCTCTATCTATGTCTCTCTCTCTCTCTCTCTCTCTCTCTCTCTCTCTCTCTCTGTCTCTCTCTCTCTCTCTCTCTCGCTCTACTCTCTCTCTCTCTCTCTCTCTCTCTCTCTCTCTCTCATCGCTCTCTCTCTCGTCTCTCTCGGACATAGACCTATACAAATAAAACCATCGTGCATATCTCCTCTCTCTCGTGACACACACACACCACACGCACACACGCGCACGCACGCACACGCACACACACACACCGCACGCGCGCAGCACGCACGCACACACGCACGCACGCAACACGCCATACGCACGCACGCACGCACGCACACCACACACACACACACACACAGCGCCACACAGAAACACACACACACACACACACACACCCCACGCACACACACACACACTAAACCCCCTTTCTCACCCAGCAACTGGATTAATTAATTAAACACTACGGCAGAAATGTCCACATTTCTAAGCATCGCCTTCTTATTTCACTTTTACGCTACGCTGTTATAGTACTTTACTGTTGAACAGACCTGGTACTCTAGCAGTACCTCCAGGATCTGTTCCAAGCACCGAATGATGGCTGTGGTGGTTGGTTGATGTTTCGTCTCACATGTGCTCTTTGTGAGCCGAGCGGAGGTCAAACCAATCACCCCACCCCCCCCACCACCACACCACCAACCCTCACTTCCCATCCATCACTTTCTCATTTTCTTCTTCAAAGCCCCCTCACCCACAACCCACCCACACCCCCCACATTTCAATATCCTGATTATTTCAGGGGTTCACCCGGACAACCGTC
>CM065694.1:47286757-47294257 GCA_017654935.2 Phymorhynchus buccinoides
TCTCCTCCTCTCATCTCTCTTTCTATCTCCTCTCGCCCATCTTCTCCATCCTCTCTACTCTCTTCTCTCCCTTCCACTTCCCTTCTCTTCCTCTACCACTCTCGTTTCTCTCTCTCCGTCCCTAACTTCTCCCACTTTCTCGTTCTCCACCTCCTGTTTTCTCTCTTCTTACACTCCTCTCCCTTGTCTCTCTCTCTCTTCTCCTTCTCTCTCATCTCTCTCTCTCTCTCTATCTCTCTCTCTCTCTCTCTCTCCTCTCTCTCTCTCTCTCCCTTCCTCTCTCCTACTCTCTGTTATCTCTCTCTCTCTCTCTCCCGTACTCTCTCTGTCTCCTCTCTCTCTCTCTCTCGTTCTCCCTCATCTCTTCTCTCTCTCTCTCTCTTCTCCTTTCTTGACTCCTGACTCTCTATCATGTCTCTCGCTATCTGCTCGTCTATCTCTCTCTCTCTCTATCTCTCTCGCTCAATCTCTCTCTCTCTCCATTGTATGGGCATAACATTTTCTTGATCTCCCCTCTCTCTCTCCCCCCCCTCCCCCCCGTCCCCAGGTCTCTCCTCTCCTCTGTCCTCTCCACTCTCCCTCCCTTCGGTTCTCTCCATCTCTCCCCCCCTCTCTCTCTCTTCTCTCTTCTCTCTCTCTCTCTCTCTCTCTCTCTCTCCCTCTCCCCTCTCTCTCTCTCTCTCTCTCTACTCCCACACATCAAACCATAGTCGTATTAGCAGTGATGATGGTCTTAGTTAAAAAGTCCCCCTCGGTCGAAAGATGAGGGACCGTGGACGAGGAAGTACGGACAGTAATCATGGGAAGGAAACCAACAGTAAAGATCGATATCGGTTAGAGAAGAAGAAGGGTTAAAGTCAGAGGTTTGGGGAGGGGTGGAGGGTGGAGGGGAGGGGGGGGTGGAGGGGGGAAGGACCTTGAAGTACCTCTGGATGAAAGGAGGGGAGAGGAGGAGGAAGGAGTGGTGGGGTGTGTGTGGGGTGGGGTGGGGTTGGGGTGGGGTGGGGTGGGGTGGGGTGGGAGGATCAAAAACCGAGGAGAAAGATATGCCTCGGAGAAACGTTACAAATAATCATGTCAATCACCTGGGCTAATTGTCAGTCACCTACATTGTCTCTCTGTCTCTGTCTCTGTCTCTCTCTCTCTCTCTCTCTCTCTCTCTCTCTCTCCCCTCTCTCTCTCTCTCTCTCGACTCTCTACTCTCTCTCTCTCTCTCTCTCTCTCTGTCTATCTCCTTCTTCTCCCTCCATCCCCACACCCCCCTCCCTCCCCCCCTCCCCTCCCCTCTCACTGCCTTTTCTTTCTGTGTGCTATAAAAAAAAAAAAATTTGATCCGACGTACGTGGGGGTGGGGTTGGGGGTTGGGGTTGTGCGAAGGTTTGGAAATCCTACCAACATAATTATACCAATAGGAGCCAAGTCACCACCACACACGGGAAACCTTTGGAAAGTTCGATGGCCAGTTAGGTGGAGAGTTGGGGCGATGGCGGGTGGGGCGGGGGGCGGGGGTGTTGGGGGGGGGTGGGTTTATGGGGGGGGGCTAGGGGGCTGGAAACACGGAGGTTCTAGATTCAAGGGAAAACTCAACGAGGTTCCGGATTCCAAGGTCCCTATACCTTTCAATGGCCCCAACTGTCCATGAGCACAATCTTCGGCTAACCCTCCGCTGACAAATGACCCCAAGATCTACTGCTTCCAATTGTCGATGCTAACTTGCTCGTTAAGCTCGTAGAAAAGGAAATCTTGTTTTTTTAATGTTAAAAAACAAACAACCCACCCATAAAATAGTAGAATATATAGAAAAAAGAAATGGTGGGACTATTCACCCCCTTGCTCTTTTCCTACCCACGAAGCCTTATTATCTATCATCTACCCACTCCAAAATATGGTATTGAAAGAGAACGTTGCGTGCAAGCAACGTGTTTATTTTACTTTATGATGATTCATTATTTGTTTGCCTTTAAACCTTTCGCCCCCGCCTGCCATTTTTTTCGGCCCCAAAATACCATTTTTTAACTTACTGTGGGTAGAAAAAAACAAATATTTGCAAAATATTGGGAATTCCGCTGTGACATGTATAACATTAGGCCTATCCTTACCTTCCAAAATTAAGAAAATAGGGTCTTTGGATAACAGGTCTGGATTGGATGCCTTTTTTAGTGACTTGGGTGTTAAACCATTGTGGTGCATAAATGCGACATTGGCGGTGAAAGGGTTAATGTTTTTGTTATCAATAATGTAAAGCTCATTGAGCTCACACGAGAAAGAGCGCGTATATAAATTCCCATTATTATTATATAATTATTATTATTATTATTATTATTATTATTATTAAAAAGACAAAAAGATAGGGGACACACACACACACACACACACACCACACCACACGTATCTGTTCACGTGCTCACAACAACTCAAGATTTTATCATAGGTACTTGATGCCTCCTTAATTAAAGATACACTGACCCACCACGATTAAGTCCCTTGGTGTTTTTTTCTGGGCAGCTGTGACCCACATAGAAATGCCCCCAACTTGAAATTGAGGCTGCTCTTTAAAACGATGTTTCGTTTTCAATTTTGGGGGCATTTGTATGGGAGTCAAACTGGGTCAAAATAAGATTTCTTACCAGCTATAAGAGGGGAAAACACGTGATTTGATGACACGTGATTTTGACTACGTTTCGATCTTGTGAGATCTGGAAATAAGACAGGACACAAGACGTAAAAGCTTTTTGATATTGATTAAACACTTTGAGAGAAAAACCCTGTGCCCCACATGGCCGAAAGGCCAACTCTCTTAACTATCAATCAAAAAAAAACATTATTTCTTCTTCTTTGAGAGAATGGAAATAAGACAGGACACAGACGTAAACGAGGCCGTTTTTGATAAAATAAGTTAACACTTTTCAGCTTCACACTCCTTTGCTATCAATCAAAAAGACACCAATATTCAGCTTCACACTCTTTACTATCAATCAAAAAGACAACAATATTGATCAGCTTCACACTCTCTTTACTATCAATCAAAAAAGACAACAATATTGATCAGCTTCACACTCTTTACTATCAATCAAAAAAAGACAACAATATTTATCTTCACACTCTTTACTATCAATCAAAAAGACAACACTATTGATCAGCTTCACACTCTCTTTACTATCAATCAAAAAAGACAACAATATTGATCAGCTTCACACTCTCTTTACTATCAATCAAAAAAGACAACAATATTGATCAGCTTCACACTCTCTTTACTATCAATCAAAAAAAGACAACAATATTGATCAGCTTCACACTCTCTTTACTATCAATCAAAAAGACAACAATATTGATCAGCTTCACACTCTCTTTACTATCAATCAAAAAAGACAACAATATTGATCAGCTTCACACTCTCTTTACTATCAATCAAAAAAAAAAGACAACAATATTGATCAGCTTCACACTCTCTTTACTATCAATCAAAAAAAAAGACAACAATATTGATCAGCTTCACACTCTCTTTACTATCAATCAAAAAAGACAACAATATTGATCAGCTTCACACTCTCTTTACTATCAATCAAAAAAGACAACAATATTGATCAGCTTCACACTCTCTTTACTATCAATCAAAAAAAGACAACAATATTGATCAGCTTCACACTCTCTTTACTATCAATCAAAAAAGACAACACTATTGATCAGCTTCACACTCTCTTTACTATCAATCAAAAAAGACAACACTATTGATCAGCTTCACACTCTCTTTACTATCAATCAAAAAGACAACACTATTGATCAGCTTCACACTCTCTTTACTATCAATCAAAAAAGACAACACTATTGATCAGCTTCACACTCTATTTACTATCAATCAAAAAAGACAACAATATTGATCAGCTTCACACTCTCTTTACTATCAATCAAAAAAAAAGACAACACTATTGATCAGCTTCACACTCTCTTTACTATCAATCAAAAAAAGACAACAATATTGATCAGCTTCACACTCTCTTTACTATCAATCAAAAAAGACAACAATATTGATCAGCTTCACACTCTCTTTACTATCAATCAAAAAAGACAACAATATTGATCAGCTTCACACTCTCTTTACTATCAATCAAAAAAGACAACACTATTGATCAGCTTCACACTCTTTACTATCAATAAAAAAAAGACAACACTATTGATCAGCTTCACACTCTCTTTACTATCAATCAAAAAAGACAACAATATTGATCAGCTTCACACTCTCTTTACTATCAATCAAAAAAGACAACAATATTGATCAGCTTCACACTCTCTTTACTATCAATCAAAAAAGACAACAATATTGATCAGCTTCACACTCTCTTTACTATCAATCAAAAAAGACAACAATATTGATCAGCTTCACACTCTCTTTACTATCAATCAAAAAAGACAACACTATTGATCAGCTTCACACTCTCTTTACTATCAATCAAAAAAGACAACAATATTGATCAGCTTCACACTCTCTTTACTATCAATCAAAAAAGACAACAATATTGATCAGCTTCACACTCTCTTTACTATCAATCAAAAAAGACAACACTATTGATCATCTTCACACTCTCTTTACTATCAATCAAAAAAGACAACAATATTGATCAGCTTCACACTCTCTTTACTATCAATCAAAAAAGACAACAATATTGATCAGCTTCACACTCTCTTTACTATCAATCAAAAAAGACAACACTATTGATCAGCTTCACACTCTCTTTACTATCAATCAAAAAAGACAACACTATTGATCAGCTTCACACTCTCTTTACTATCAATGAAAAAAGACAACAATATTGATCAGCTCTTAATTAATCACACTCTCTTTACTATCAATCAAAAAAAACAACAATATTGATCAGCTTCACACTCTCTTTACTATCAATCAAAAAAGACAACACTATTGATCAGCTTCACACTCTCTTTACTATCAATCAAAAAAAGACAACACTATTGATCAGCTTCACACTCTCTTTACTATCAATCAAAAAAGACAACAATATTGATCAGCTTCACACTCTCTTTACTATCAATCAAAAAAAGACAACAATATTGATCAGCTTCACACTCTCTTTACTATCAATCAAAAAAGACAACAATATTGATCAGCTTCACACTCTCTTTACTATCAATCAAAAAAGACAACAATATTGATCAGCTTCACACTCTCTTTACTATCAATCAAAAAAGACAACAATATTGATCAGCTTCACACTCTCTTTACTATCAATCAAAAAAGACAACACTATTGATCAGCTTCACACTCTCTTTACTATCAATAAAAAAAAGACAACAATATTGATCAGCTTCACACTCTCTTTACTATCAATCAAAAAAGACAACAATATTGATCAGCTTCACACTCTCTTTACTATCAATCAAAAAAAGACAACACTATTGATCAGCTTCACACTCTCTTTACTATCAATCAAAAAAGACAACAATATTGATCAGCTTCACACTCTCTTTACTATCAATCAAAAAGACAACACTATTGATCAGCTTCACACTCTCTTTACTATCAATCAAAAAAGACAACACTATTGATCAGCTTCACACTCTCTTTACTATCAATCAAAAAAGACAACAATATTGATCAGCTTCACACTCTCTTTACTATCAATCAAAAAAGACAACACTATTGATCAGCTTCACACTCTCTTTACTATCAATCAAAAAAAAGACAACAATATTGATCAGCTTCACACTCTCTTTACTATCAATCAAAAAAGACAACACTATTGATCAGCTTCACACTCTCTTTACTATCAATCAAAAAAGACAACAATATTGATCAGCTTCACACTCTCTTTACTATCAATCAAAAAAAGACAACACTATTGATCAGCTTCACACTCTCTTTACTATCAATCAAAAAAGACAACACTATTGATCAGCTTCACACTCTCTTTACTATCAATCAAAAAAGACAACACTATTGATCAGCTTCACACTCTCTTTACTATCAATCAAAAAAGACAACACTATTGATCAGCTTCACACTCTCTTTACTATCAATCAAAAAAGACAACAATATTGATCAGCTTCACACTCTCTTTACTATCAATCAAAAAAAGACAACAATATTGATCAGCTTCACACTCTCTTTACTATCAATCAAAAAAGACACCACTATTGATCAGCTTCACACTACTTTGAGTCTGCTGATCCCTTTGAAAAGGAGCTCCCAGTGAAGTACACGTGGACTGCATGGGCAGTGTTATACAGTATTTTTCTTTCAGTATCTCGAGCCTTTTGATTGTCTTTTCAAAGGATCTCTTGCTCACCCTTTGTTCAATTTCTTTATCTCCTCTCTTGGCCTCACTATTTCATTCTTTGATCTCTTCAGTTCTAATTCCACTCTTAACCCTTTCACCGCCAGCCATTTTCAGCCAAAAATTGCCATTAAATTTACCTGGGTAGACAACAACATCCATCTGCAGTATTGGGGATTCTTCTGTGACATATATAAGGTCTATCCTTACTTCCCAAAACTAAGACAATCGGGTCTTTGGATAATAGACTCCAATTTGATGCCATTTAGTGACATAGGTGTTAAATCACTGTGGTGCTAAAATGCGACTTTGGCGGTGAAAGGGTTAATGTGTTATGCAGTTAGTTATTTAGTTAGTCTATTATAGTTCCGTCAACAGCTATGGTTATCTCAGGACTGTCACCGCGTGAAGTTCGACCACGTATAGCAAAACACAAACCCATGAATATTAACAACGTACATAAACCTGAAAACATAACAAAAATAGTACAATTCATAACATGACACTTCCATCATTGTACCCTATAGCACATAATTCCAGACAGTGCTGGAAACGTAAGCCATTCCGCTCTATTTATCGAGTCCAGGTTAAAAAAAACAGTGAAAAAGGATAACAAACACATACTAGTAAGCTAAAATATATATAAAAAGGCATTATATGCAAATATGCACTGCAGAATGGACAACAGGTGCCCACTCAAGTGCGTAAGGTCTCACGTCTGGAAGCCAGTGAACAATTAAAAAAAACCTGGCATGTCATAAATTGTAAAAAGGGAAAATGTGGAAGGGTTTTATAGAAAATATACAGCACACCACAGTGTAGAAGACATGAATACATTCTCCTCTTATGTTTTTTTTCTTCCTTTCTTCCTCTCATTCAGTGTGTGTGTGCGCGCGCGCGCGCGTATTTTTCGGACTCTTAAGGCGCACCTTAGTATAAGGCGCACCCCCCACATTTTAAACAAATTTCAGATTTTGTTACTATATTTTCTTACTATTTCATTAGTCACATTATAAGGCGCAGGGGTCTGAGTCTGGGAGAGAAAAAACCTATCGCCTTATAGCCCGAAAAATACGGTACATTGTTTAACCCTTTGACCGCCAAAGTCGCATTTTAGCACAACAGTGATTTAACACCTATGTCACTAAAAGGCATCACATTGGGGTCTATTATCCACAGACCCTATTGTCTTAGTTTTGAGAAGTAAGGATAG
>CM065694.1:47321757-47324257 GCA_017654935.2 Phymorhynchus buccinoides
CGTCGTCTTCTTCTTCTTCTTCTTCTTCTTCTTCTTCTTCTTCTTCTTCTTCTTCTTCTTCTTCTTCTTCTTTCTTCTTCTTCTTCTCTTCTTCTTCTTCTTCTTCTTCTTCTTCTTTTTTTCCTTCTTCTTCCTTCTCCTCCTCCTCCTCCTTATTTTTGTCATCATCATCATCATCATCATCTTCGTCTTCTTCCTTGTCATCATCTACGTCTCCATCATCTTCTTCTTGTCCTTCTCCCCCCCCCCTCCTCCTCCTCCTCCTCCTCTTCTTCTTTGTCTTTTCCCGAATATTCTTTTTCTTCCACTCTCTCTCTCTCTCTCTCTCTCTCTCTCTCTCTCTCTCTCTCTCTCTCTCTCTCTCTCTCTCTCTCTCTCTCTCTCTCTCTCTCTCTCTCTCTCTCTCTCTCTCTCTCTCTTTCCTCTTATTTTTTAAATATTTAAAACGGCGAGGTTGGTTTGATTAAAGTCGAAGAAAGAGGAAGAGCTTTTTTAGTCAGTAGTCTGCTGTGGCATCGCAGGCCCTAGTCGCGCGGTTAGATTGATTTGCTCTGAAGAACTTTTTTCGGTTTCTAAGGCAGCTTTTGTGGTCATGGGACCCCGGTTCCTTGATTTGCCCCCCCCCCCCCCCCCCCCCCCCCCCTCAGAACACCCATCCTACCCTCCTCCTCCTTGTTTTCACCCCCCCCCCCCCCCCCCCCCACCCCCCCTCCACCCCTTCATCTTTTTTTCTTCTCCCCCCCACCCCCGTTTCTTTTCTTTTTATTTTCTCCCAGCCCATCACAGATTCGTTGCCAGACAAATCAACAAGACGGCAAGCTCTATAAACGTACTTTAATGTTTTTAAGAGAGAGAGAGAGAGAGAGAAGAGAGAGAGAGAGAGAGAGAGAGAGAGAGAGAGAGAGAGAGAGAGAGAGAGAGAGAGAGAGAATAATATAATGATAATGATAATGAACTTTCGTTTACAACGGTAAAAGTATTGGCATAGAGTAGCCATTTTTCATACTTGCCGTTAACACAAACAAACAAATAGATTTTTTAAAAAATGAAAGCGAACTAAAACTAATAAAATATGATCTTAAAACACACCATCAATTGAAAATGCATTAATAGAAAAAAATGAAGAAAAAAGTGGAAAGATACACACACACACACACACACACACACGCACACGCACACACACACACACACCACACACACACGCACACGCACACACACACGCACACGCACACACACACACACAACACACACGCGCACGCACGCACGCGCGCACACACACACACATTACATAGTACATGGCTAAAAACGCATACATAGTACACACAACACAACACAACAACAGAGCATACAACAAAGATATTACAATCATTGCTTGCATATCAAACCGTATTGTGAACAAAACCACATGAGATGAGAGAGACTAAACATGGGAAGAAAAAAAAAGAAAAGAGACGCGTGAATCTAAAATTAATGTCAAAACAATAAAATAAGATAATGGTCTTCAATTACTGTCCAATATTGTAAGAGAGAGAGAGAAACTTGAACTTGAAAACTTAAACTTTATTTTCCAAGGATATAGATTTTAGGCAACGCCTATTCTTCCAATCTGTCCTTGATACATATACACTAACTCAGATAGGCTGAAATATGGGTTTATAAAACTTGTATAATTTTTAATACTCGCGACCATACTTACCATACTTTTAATACTCGCAACCATACTTACACACTTGTGCGCGTGTATATAAAGGAAACATACATTATAGAACAGGGCAAATACATGCATCATAGGGTATGTAACAGGTAACAATTTGCATTAAATTGAGGATACTATTTCTAACATATATTAGGCACATTGTAGGCGATTAGTAAACAAATAGAATGAAATGAATAAAATGAACGGAATACATACTAACATCGTCACAAACATTTAGCATATCAAGAGGTATGACCATGGGGGGAAATTGAGATTAAGGAGGGTCGAATGTTAGTGTCTTTCGAACACTCGTTTTGAGGGCTGAGATAGAGGAGCATAGTTTAATGTCACACGGAAGGGAGTTCCATATGAAGGAACCCGAAAAGGTAAAGCTCGACTTAAATTTATCAATTCTTGTTTGTGGTAAAATATAATTACTTGAACCAGAAAGTTTATGTTTTACGTCCTCTCGACCGAAGTCATATGGGACATTAAAACTTGAACCATAACCTTGTGAGGCTTGTGTAACTAGATTTGTCAGGTATTGTGGAGCTAAGTCATAGTATACTTTGTACATGAGAATGGCGTTATTGTAGCTAAGCTGTGATTGCAGTGGAAGTATGTTTCAGGAGAGAGAGAGAGAGAGAGAGAGAGAGAGAGAGAGAGAGAGAGAGAGAGAGAGAGAGAGAGAGAGAGAGAGAGAGAGAGAGAGAGAGAGAGAGAGAGAGAGAGAGAGAGAGAGAGTGAGAGAGAGGGGAAGAGGGAGAGAGACAGAGAGACAGAGAGACAGAGAGAGAGGAAGAG
>CM065694.1:47329257-47339257 GCA_017654935.2 Phymorhynchus buccinoides
AACTACATAAAAACGCATCAAAACAGCACGTAACTGAATAGTTTTTTTTATATATAGCCTTGGGGTTCGGACCCGTGATTTGAGCGCGCGCGATCATGCGCACACGCGCGCACAGAAAAATTCATGACAAACTGTGTTATAGACCATTCATCAAGAAATGGTGTGAAAAAAACCTGCATTGAAATACATGCAAAACTTCGCGAGATATTAGGGATTATGTGTTTCGGGGTTTGAACCCCGTAACTGGCTCGACCTTGACCTTAATGTAAAACTAAATACATCAGTGGATAGCTTGCATCTTGGCAAACTAGTATACCAAATTTGATGATGATGGACTGAATAGTTTTTGAGAAAAACGGACGAATAGCTGGACGGACGGAGGCACGCCGCCGGACGGACGGACACCGGACGGACCAGAGAAAAACAATAGCTCCCCGAACCTTCGGCTCGGGGACTAATAATGTGAGAGAAAGAGAGAGACAGACAGACAGACAGAGACATAGACATGATAGAGACATAGACAGACAGACAGAAGTCCTGGGTGTCTTTTACGAGCCTACACAAACCTATTCTGACAAAAGTTAGCAAAAGTGGTGTTGTTTTCACAACCGTGATTTTGAACAGCCGTCTTTCGGATTAGCATTATTTGGATTTAAACGAAACTTACCACACAAAAAACACACACAAACAAAAACGAGTGTATTGCCGAGTGGCGCAATGTTCCCTCGCTGCTGACCTTGACCTTGATGGATTCTTATTCGAAATCACCATTATGCTTCTACATGTCTCAAAATTGTGTGGTTGTAAATGACCGGTTACAAGATGGTCCTATAGGCAGACTGTAACCGTTGTGACCTTGATCTTTCTTGCGCTTAATATTCGGAATTACCATACGCCGATGCATCTGCATGCCAAATTTGAACATTGTAAGTTCAACGATGTGAAATATATGACCACAAGAAGAAATGTACGTTTCCAAGATCAAACTTCAAGGTCAAGGTCACCATCTTTATTATTTTTGTATTGGACCTTTTGTGTACTGTGATGCACCACCACCACACTAAAATCGAACCCGGTGATTCGCACGCATGCGCGCATGTGCGCAAGAATGCACATACAAATTCATGATTATGATGTCATAGCCCTTTTATCAGAAAACGTTATGGAAAAAAACAACCACATTGAAATACATACCAAACTTCGCGAGATATTAGTGAATAAGTGTTTTAGGGTTTGAACCCTATAATCAGCATGACATTGACCTTGAAATAAAACTAAAAGAATCAGTCGATAGCTAGGCCTAATACCCTCTAAAACGTGTACACTAAAAGTGATTGGAATAGACTGAACGGTTTTCTAGAAAACGCAGCCGGCCATCTGGACGGACGGACGGACGCACGCACGGACGAATGGATGAAGCAAAAACAATAATTCCGGAAGCTTCGCTCGGGAACTAAGAAAAATAGAAAAATACAGATATCAAACCATATATGTGTACTCCCAAAAGTTGTGAAGACATGTGGGATTACACGTTATTCCCAATGCTCGTCGGAGGTCAAGGTGGACAAGGGAAGAAGGCAGTGAGGACAAGAAGAAGAAGAAGAAGAAGAAGAAGAAGAAGAAGAAGAAGAAAAAGAACAAGAATAAGAATAAGAAGAACAAGCAGAAGAAGAAAAAAAGAAGAAGAAGAAGAAGAAAAAGAAGAAGAAGAAGAAGAAGAAGAAGAAGAAGAAGAAGAAGAAGAAGAAGAAGACAAGGGCAAAGATCGGCAAAGGACAAAAAACAACAAAGAAACATACACGATCCTGGATCGGCAAATGACAAAGAAGAAGAAGAAGAAGAAGAAAAGAAGAGAGAAGACAGAGACAGACAAGACAGACAGAGAGAGAAGAGAGAGAGAGAGAGAGAGAGAGGAGAGAGAGAGAGAGAGAGAGAGAGAGAGAGAGAGAGAGAGAGAGAGAGAGAGAGAGAGAGAGAGAGAGAGAGAGAGAGAGAGAGAGAGAGAGAGCGAGAGAGAGAGAGAGAGAGAGGAGAGAGAGAGAGACGGAGACACAGAGAGAGAGACGGAGACAGAGAGAGAGAGAGAGAGAGAGAGAGAGAGAGAGAGAGAGAGAGAGAGAGAGAGAGAGAGAGAGAGAGAGAGAGAACAATGAACAGACTGGCAGATACAGAGACACAGACACAGATGAGAGAGAAGAGAGAAATGGACATAGTGGACAAGGAAAGGAGGCAAGTGGGGCCAAACTTTGCCAGAAGAGAGGGCATATGAGTAGAGGTGGGGAGAAAAACCGGTTTGAACCGAAACACCGGTGCTAAACTTTCGCGGTTCGAAAAACCGGTTCGAGTTGCTGTGAACCGGTTTTTTAAAACTGCAAACTGAAAGTAAGTTTTTCTTAGAATAACGCAATCTTTTCGAAGAACAACACTGATTCTCAGCGCAGATTGGGTGTTTGTAGTTTGTGGTGGTGAGGCTTTGACTTTGACTGAGTGTTGTGGTTGAGTGTGTGTGTGTTGTGTGTGTGTGTGTGTGTGTGTGTGTGAGTGTGTGTGTGTGTGTGTGTGTGTGTGTGTGTGTGTGTGTGTGTGTGTGTCTGCGCGTGCGTGCGTGCGTGTGTGTGAATATTCTGACAAAATAAATATGTGTTTGCATAGGTAAAACTAGTGATGCGAGTACTGGTTAAAAAAAACCGGTTTGGTAAAACCGGTTCGAAGAGGGGAAACAAAACCGGTTCGGATTTTTGAACCGGTTATCAACTCTACATATGAGAGACAGAGTCACAGAGACAAAGAGACAGAGATGCATGCATTATAACAAGACGGAGGGGACTCAAAAAGATGGAAGAAGGAAGCAAGAGAGAGAGAGAGAGAGAGAGGGGTGGTGTGGTGGTGAAAGGGCAATGTGGTTGAAGGGCAAAATGGGCCGAGGGTCCATGGCTAATTAACCTCACCCCATGTCCCCCCTGTACTACAGCCCTTGCTTCGTTTCGTCCTTTCCCCCTGACCCTCCCTCCTCCCCTAATCTCCTTTAACGTGACTTTTCAGGCCTTTTGTTGAGCAGGGGTGCTGATATAGGAGGAGGAGGAGGAGGAGGAGGAGGAGGAGGAGGAGGAGGAGGAGGAGGAGGAGGAGGAGGAGGAGGAGGAGGAGGAGGAGGAGGAGGAGGAGGAGGAGGAGGAGGAGGAGGAGGAGGAGGAGGAGGAGGAGGAGAGAGGAGAGAGGAGAGAGAGAGAGGAGAGAGAGAGAGAGAGAGAGAGAGAGAGAGAGAGAGAGAGAGAGCTTGAAAACTTGGAAACTTAAACTTTATTTTCCACGGATATAGATTTTAGGCAACGCCTATTCTTCCAATCTGTCTTTGATATCTATGTATATATGAGAGAGAGAGAGAGAGAGAGAGAGAGAGAGAGAGAGAGAGAGAGAGAGAGAGAGAGAGAGAGAGAGAGAGAGAGAGAGAGAGAGAGAGAACTTGAAAACTTGGAAACTTAATCTTTATTTTCCACGGATATAGATTTTAGGCAACGCCTATTCTTCCAATCTGTCCTTGATATCTATGTATATATACGAGAGAGAGAGAGAGAGAGAGAGAGAGAGAGAGAGAGAGAGAGAGAGAGAGAGAGAGAGAGAGAGAGAGAGAGAGAGAGAGAGAGAGAGAGAGAGAGAGAACTTGGAAACTTAAACTTTATTTTCCAAGGATATAGATTTTAGGCAACGCCTATTCTTCCAATCTGTCCTTGATATCTATGTATCTATACGAGAGAGAGAGAGAGAGAGAGAGAGAGAGAGAGAGAGAGAGAGAGAGAGAGAGAGAGAGAGAGAGAGAGAACAATGACATTTTATTGAGTAAACTCATACAAGTTCATTTCAATGGGATTGAACACTTCTATGCAATGGAGCGAAAAGTAAAATCAGACAATGTTAATATGCTCTTACTAAGTTTCATACACTTACAAAGAGGAATAATTCTTGTAATTGTTCTCTTCTGATTTGTGAACGGGTTTTGTTTAGGGGGAGAGAGAGAGGGAGAGAGAGAGAGAGAGAGAGAGAGAGAGAGAGAGAGAGAGAGAGAGAGAGAGAGAGAGAGAGAGAGAGAGAGAGAGAGAGAGAGAGAGAGAGAGAGAGAGAGAGAGAGAGAGAGAGAGAGAGAGAGAGAGAGTGTGTGTGTGTGTGTGTTTTTGGACGGAGAAGGGGGATGGGTGGTATGGTGCAAAAGACCGAGATCTTGAAAAACAACAACAAAACGTTGACGCGCATAGCAGAGACTGACTTTCGTTTTCACCTTCTGTCCAAAGAAGTTTTGAATTATTCCTCTCTTTTTGCCAGTATGCCCCTTAAATACCCCCACCCCACACACACACGCACACAATGTATTCAGCGCCATGAACGTACTCTAAAGGAAAATATAAAAAAAAACTCGGGACTTTACTGGTGTTGCACTGCCTCCGGGCATTGCAGCCAGTATTGTTCCCACCATCTTTGTATTTACAAATGTCCCATATGTGTCTATGACCGAGAGGACGTAAAACACCATTTTTGATTCATTCTCTAAAGGAAAATATTTTGATTTAAACTAAAAACAGACACATGTATTTCGTCCAGTTACCTGCGACCTCTTATTTGAGATCAAATATAGAAAGAACCCTTCTATCTGGAACTCCCTACCCTAAGAAGTCCGTAGCGCCTACCGATTTTTTAAATATTTTTATTTTTGATGGGGGGACGGGGGGGGGGGGGGGGGCACAGGGTGAGGCGGGGGTGTGGGCACATGTGGAAAACCTAGTTATCAATTTGGCCATACCAGGCAGCGGGATTTCTCCATGCTCTTACCGACTTTCAACTGCCGTGGGATTTTTACGTGCGTAAAGCGCAAAGGGTCAGACTAGCATTACGTCCCCATCCGAAGGACTGGTACGACTGTTAAAATGTCCCTGCGTTGGTGTGTCCGTCTCTGGGGTCTGTCTGTGTTAGGAGCATCTCAATGAGAACACCGGTTCTTCAAAAGCAACGAAAGTAGTTTCCTTCAAATTGGACATTCTGTGCAGGATTAGGATATCGCCTACACAACAGCAGCATAGAGTTTGGAAGCAAATCAAACCGTTTTCGGTTCAAAATCACAATTCCTTTTGGTTTAACCCTTTCGCCGCCAGCCATTTTTCAACCAAAAAATACCATTAAACTTAAGTGGGTAGAGAAAAAGAAATATCTGCAATATTGCAAATTCCTCTGTGACATTCATAACATTAGCCCTATCCTCCCAAAGTTAAGAAAATAGGGTCTTTGGATAACAGGTCCTGATTTGATGCCTTTTAGTGACATGGGTGTTAAACCATTGTGGTGCTAAAATGCGACATTGGCGATGAAAGGGTTAAATACATTTTGATTTAGATCAACAGGGCAGTGGTCCTGAAATTTTAATCAGAAGATAGCTCAAGGCGTTTTTAATTTTAAAAAAATGAAAATCAGATATAATATTTATCGCGGTCCTGGTGCGAGCCATGGCAATAAATTAAGGCTTTTGACCTTTAATCAAAACAAAATAATAGGAATGATAAATTATTAAATAATTTAGATTTTATTTAAAGAAATTTAAGATAATAACTATTAAAAGAAAAATTTCAAAATAACTTTGCCTAAAGAAAGATTTTCCCCTTCTCTCCAACTAAATAAAAAGTAATGTCCCATACATCAATGCATTGTCAACATCAATGAGCAGCAACAAGCTAGAAGCTTATAGTGTGCTCGCTATCTACATGTATATTACATAATTATGACGACTGTTGAAAACAACCTTTTTGTTTTGTTTAGATCTCGTCATTCATTCATTTTTGTTGTTACGTAACACTTTCGTCCAAAAATGTTTTATGATTAGAGTTGTTATTGCATTTCGTTTCGTCATAAATAATCCATTAATATACTGACAGGCAGAAGTTCTGCACACACGCATTGGAAAAATCATCAAAAATGTAAATCAGATTCAAAATTAATTTTACTAAGTCATGCTGTGTGTACAATTGCATGATTTAGGATTACCCAAAGTAAAATTAATTTTGAATCTGATTTACATTTTTGATGATTTTTCCAATGCGTGTGTGCAGAACTTCTGCCTGTCAGTATACTTTTGAGACAATTGAGATCATCATCTAGAGAGGCTGCTTTAAATAAAATAAAAAAACTAATAAAATGGCCGGATAGGGAGGGGGTGGTAGCTAATCATTCCCTTTTAAAAGTTGCAAGATTTACCTTCAAACTCCTTCTAAGGCTTTAACAACGCAGATGTCTAAATGCTGATTTCAATCGAGGTTCTCATTGTGCCAAAACTGTTTATTATTATTGTTAGCTGTTGGTTTTTCGGTCGCGTAGGGTTAATTAAAATCTAGGATGAACCCACTCGTGCCCAGTCATATATATATATAACGAACTATTAGAAAAAAAGAGTTTTGGGAAGTGTTCCCCCAGCTGAGACCAGTGATATTGGAGTGCGGTAACGGCTTGCGGATGCGACACGATCTTTGCTCAAATGCGACATCCGATGCCTGCGTGATTATTTGATACCACGGAGTTGTCACTCTATACTGCTGCTTCCTGTTTTATAGAGAAAATAAACGAAAAAAAAAATACTAGGCAATCTTGTACTTTTGTCACCCTTCTGATGTTTACGACCCTCAGTCTCAAAGTCTGCTTCTTTCAGTTTTTGAGAAAATGATACTGCGCTGATCCTAACCCTATCACTGTCCCCCCAAAATGGCATAATAATAATAATAATAATAATAATAATAATAATATGCACATTTCTAGATTAATAACAATAATAATAATAATAATAATAATAATAATAATAATAATAATGGGCATTTCTAGCGCTTGATGTTAAATAAACCCTAAGCGCTTATAATAATAAGTAAGTTATTAATGAATTAATAAGCCATCATACCAAGCAATAAAATCAAACGAACGTCAAACATAATATTAAGCACACGCACACGCACACGCACACACACACACACACACACACAAACACACGCACACGCACACACACAAACGCGCGTGCGCACACGCACGCACGCGCACACACACGCTAACGCTCACACATACACATGTCACCATAATGTGTCAACATGGTCACAAACAGCTTCTCACATCAATTCCCTACACAACGGTATATGACATTCTTAGGTTCGTGTAATGTGGGTTACTGCCGTAAGTCTCTAAAATAAGTACCCCATTATCACATTTTTAACCCTCTATAAATCCAGGAATGAAGGGAATAGATAGATAATAGAAACATAGGAATAAGGGGAAGTAACAGTTAGTGTAAAACCAGGAATGAAAGAGTTAACATAGGGTCTAAATCATACAGGTACTCAGATACACATACCCTCACCCCATTTATTCATGTACATTATATGTATGCATAGATTAACAATCCTTCGTATCTTCCTACACGCACACCCACAAACCCCCTTAAACGGACATTTGCACATAATCATACATATACTTTTGTTGTTGTTGTTGTTGTTGTTGTTGTTGTTGTTGTTGTTGTTGTTGTTGTTGTTGTTGTTGTTGTTGTTGTTGTTGTTGTTGTTGTTGTTGTTGTTGTTGTTGTTGTTGTTGTTGTTGTTGTTGTTGTTGTTGTTGCTGCTGTTGTTGTTGTTGTTGTCTAAGATCACTGTAAGGTGGATAGACGTTAAATTAAAGAACGAACACATACACATACACACACACGCACACGCACACACACACGCACACACGCACACACACGCACGCACACACACACACACACACACACACACACACACACACACACACAACACGCACACATACACAACACGCACGCACACTAACACACATGCATGGAAGGGACAAAGTACTCTGAAAGGAAATGAAGCAGGCTATGATTTTGAAGAGTAGTTTTGAGAGAATGAAGAGAGGGAGTTGGCCAGAACGGAGAGGTAAAGGGAGTTTATTCCAAGTGGAAGGTGCCTGGAAAGAGAAGGAACGTTCGCCAAGGGTTCTGGTGCGGCAACAAGGGAGAATGTTGCTTCGCTGTGAACATTTTGAATGCGAAAAATTTGAGGGGATGTGTGAGAGGGGGGGGGGGGGGGACACTAGCGTACAAGACAGCAAAAACTTTTAAATTTACTTTGTATCAATTGCTTTCAATTGAATTTCAGTTTGTGTGTGTGTGTCTGCACCTTTATTCACTCAAACTACCACCCCTCCCTATCCATTCCAACACTCTCATATCGTATGTCTCTACCCCCACCCCACCCCCACCCTTATCCACACCCCCTATGTTGTTTTCGTTTATTTCCTTTGTTTTAGATTCCAGATTTTTCCTCTCTCTCTCTCTCTCTCTCTCTCTCTCTCTCTCTCTCTCTCTCTCTCTCTCTCTCTCTCTCTC
Organism: Phymorhynchus buccinoides; assembly: GCA_017654935.2. Taxonomy (NCBI): domain Eukaryota; kingdom Metazoa; phylum Mollusca; class Gastropoda; order Neogastropoda; family Raphitomidae; genus Phymorhynchus; species Phymorhynchus buccinoides. The sequence continues at coordinate 47,337,653 of CM065694.1, forward strand.
TCTCTCTCTCTCTCTCTCTCTCTCTCTCTCTCTCTCTCTCTCTCTCTCTCTCTCTCTCTCTCTTCATATCATCATCATATAGTAAAAAGCCAAGTGTCCGTGTGTGTGTGTGTGTGTGTGTGTGTGTCTGAAACACCAAACGGGCCTTATAACTCCGCCGTTTTTCGACCGAATCGCTTCAAATTTGCTGTGAGCCCTAACGGGGCGATGGCAACGGCAACCGAGGCGGCCGTGTCACTTGCGCGGTTCGGCAAATGCGCGAAAAGGTGGGCATTATTGGCAGAAGAAGAAGAAGAAGAAGAAGAAGAAGAAGAAGAAGAAGAAGCCCGCACGGCCTAGATATCCATTGTTGCTTGGTCTCTCTAGCTCATGTATCTCTCTCTCTCTCTCTCTCTCTCTCTCTCTCTCTCTCTCTCTCTCTCTCTCTCTCTCTCTCTCTCTCTCTCTCTCTCTCTCTCTCTCTCTCTCTCTCTCTCTCTCTCTCTCTCTCTCTCTCTCTCTCTCTCTCTCTCTCTCTCTGTCTCTCTGTCTCTCTCTCTCTCTCTCCTCTCTCTCTCTCTCTCTCTCTCTCTCTTTCTCTCCTCCTTCTCTCTCTCCTCTCTCTGTCTCTTTCTCTCTCTCTCTCTTCTCCTTCTCTCTCTCCCTCCTCTCTCTCCCTCCTTCTCTCTCTCCCTCTTTATCTCTCTCTCTCTCTCTCTCTCTGTCTCTCTCTCTGTCTCTCTCTCTCCCTCCTTCTCTCTCTCTGTCTCTCTCCTTCTCTCTCTCTGTCTCCCTGTCTCTACCCCCCCCCTCTCTCTCTCAAGTGAACAGAAGGCCTCAAGCGCCACCTACATAAAATTATCGCCCTTTGGCAACACGAAGAAGCAGTATAAAGCCTCATTCCAGTTGGATGGGTTTTTTCGCCATCTCAAATAAGTAAGAAAATTAAAAATCTCGTGTTCTAGGCTATTTAGAGACGGTTCCCTTCTAGACTACTAATGCAGGCGAGTGTCGTTTTTGTGTTTCTTTATTGTGGGCGATCGGTTTTACTGTCATGATTTGTTTGTGGCGTTTAAAAAAAAACACCACGATGGTTGTTTATGTGGACACCGGAATTCGCATTTATTCAATCGTCGCAGTTTTGGAAGAGGCCGGTTAGGCAACCCATCACGATAAAATAACGATGGCTTGAAGTCAAAACGGATTATGTTTGGATAGTCCATTGACGTATTATTGAACTTATTACGAAAATTGATAACTTGTATATAAAAAAAGAAGACTTCAGAAATATAATAAACATAACCCCCTTTTTATATTATTTGTAGTTGTTTTTTTTAATACAAGTTCTTAGGTTTTGCGCGAAGTTCGATAGTACGTCGATGGACTATCTAAAGATAGTCCGTTTTGACTCCAAGCCATCGTTAATATATTTAATATACTTTGTTTATTGTCGGCGGGGTGAGGAATGTTTCTGAGTTGGATGCCGCTGCAGCGCAGTTTTCTGATTTCTTCAGCTACATAAACGCAGTTATTTGTGTTTTACGCTGCACCCCTAAGCCACCCATACTTCCCCCCCCTCCCCCCCCTCCCCACCCCACCATGTTATGACTTATAATAAAGAAGAAT
>CM065694.1:47344257-47346757 GCA_017654935.2 Phymorhynchus buccinoides
GTCCGTTTTGACTCCAAGCCATCGTAATTTGTCGATTTTGTTTTCCTCAACTGTATTTTTTCCCCCTTATTATACTTTTGTTCATTGTTTTGCTTTGGGTTCCTTTATCTCTGGACATTTTCCCCCTTTATTTGTTTTAATTTGCCCAAATGTTCTCTTTTGTTTGCTCGTGTCGCTTGCGGCAAAACATCGTTCTCTCTTCACGACCCTAATAACCATTAGTTGTCGTTTCGCCTGTTTTTGTATCGATGTCGTTTGACCATAGCTGAACTTCTCTCCGTCTCTGTCTGTCTCTGTCTCTCTGTCTGTCTGTCTGTCTGTCTGTCTATCTCGTAATAACCACGATATTTGTGGCTTGCCTGCGGACATACACTTTTGTCTTCCTTTCCCTGGAAAAGACTGTAGATACCTAAGACGATGATCACCATAGTCCGCCGCATTTGGGTTATTAAATTCTGTTTACCTTATGGCTTAGGGGTCTAAGCTAAATCTTTTGGCTTGGGGGTCTAAAAATTAAGCCAGTGTCGTCTTGCATGATCAGTTATGGGAAATATGTGTGTGTGTGGGGGTGTGGGGGGGGGTTGGAGATGAGAGAAGAAGAGAGAGACACAGAGACAGAAACTCCTTGATGAGATGATGCTAAGGACACGATGGGCGGATGGGAAGACAGAAAAGTCTGAAGGTGAAAGGGGAGGGGGGGGGGGGGGGGGGGGGGGTGGGAAGAGGATAAGGAAAGGTTAGAACTGTGTTCTACAACAACACGTAGAACGAAAGGGAGTGAAAGAAAGAAACGCAAGAAAAGAACCAAAGAAGAAAATAGTGGGGATTAAAAAAAAAAAGGACAGAAAGAAAGACAGAAAGAACGAACAAACAAACAATCTGCGGTGGCTTTCTGGTAGAGGGTTGAAGCTGGTCACCAGAGAAGGCTGTGCCTGGCTCTGGCTGGAATTGAATGGGGCAACCCTAGACGGCTGTGAGGTCCTCCACGAGGTCTGCTGGAACACAGGCAACCCGAGACAGGAGGGGCGGTTTCACCAGGGCAATAGTGTCGTTGGACACGAGGGGATGTTTGTTTGGGGGGGGGGGGGGGGGGGGGGGGCTATTTTGTTTTCAACCCCCAGCACAGAAGACTGTAGGTAGGTTCTTTTTTTAGTGCTCCCTGTTGTTGTTCTTCAGTTTAACGTCCTTCCACTGAAAGTGATTCAGATAATAATATGATATTGTAGTATGATGTTGGTGTGTGATGAGTGATGAGTGTGAGTCTTCTCTCTCCTCTCTCTCTCTCTCTCTCTCTCTCTCTCTCTCTCTCTCTCTCTCTCTCTCTCTCTCTCTCTCTCTCTCTCTCTCTCTCTCTCTCTCTCTCTCTCTCTCTCTCTCTCTCTCTCTCACTCTCTCTCTCTTTCTCTCTCTCACTCTTATGTGTCTCTCTGTGTGTGTCTCAGTGTGTGTGTGTGGTGTGTGTGTGTGTGTGTGTGTGTGTGTGTGTGTGTGTGTGTTAAAGAAAGTGTGTAGGATATTGATGTGGACCTAATCATTAAAAGAAAGAAATAGGATATTGAATGTGGACCTAATCATACCCCCCGCCCCTAAAAATAATACTTTTACACTTAAAGAATATAACCGGACAATGAACAATGTTAAAGGTAAATACTAAGTGAAGTACTTAATAAACATTTACAAACTGAATCAAGAACAGCATAATTGTTTAAAATGCAGGATAAGGACAATGGAGTCGATCCATCAGTAAAACCGTCAATACCCGAATTCTTGAAAATTTCTCTTGCTTTTGGACAGTGAATCAGTATATGACTGACATTCAAGGATTCACCACACATACATTTGACATTAATACATTCATGCTCCCTGTCTCTGTTTCTGGATGTCTTGCTTGTTTGTCTGTCTTATTCTCTGTCTCGCTGCCCAGTCTGTAAAGGCCAAGGACATATTGGAAGGATAGGTTTGGTCTAAAATCTTAATCCTTGTGTTATATTTTTTTTATGTAATCTTTCGTCTTCAGTCTTCTCTCTCTGGCTCTGTGTTCGTAAAAATTAACAAAAACAAAAAGAACACCAAGCAAAAAACACACACAAAAACCATAAGAGAGAAATAAACAGAAATGAGAGACGAAAGAATTAGTTACAAACCAACGAAAGAACTAACAAACTAGAGAACGAATACGAATTAATAATATTTTAATGTACCAGGGAGAGGTTTGGTGAGGGACAAGAAACGATGGTCAGAATGGAATTAAACGATACATTATTTACAAAAGCAGCCAATTTTCTTCACAGTATTGAAAACGTGATTCTCATATGGAATGACAAAAAAATGAGGAAAGAAATAAGACTTAGGTCGTGTACACACATAAGCGGATATTCGATGAGGAAACCCGTGCGCAATCCATAAATAAGTGAAACAAAGAAGGGAAAAGATTTGCGGACGTGTCCGAATTTCCCCTATATGCGTAAACTTTTATCCTTCTTTCTTCCACTTATTTAGG
>CM065694.1:47351757-47354257 GCA_017654935.2 Phymorhynchus buccinoides
CTTTGAAGCATACGGCAATGAAGGTGGATGGCAGAGAAAGCGGCATGCAGCAGGGATGCTTAAAGACCCACCAGGTCACGTGTCAAGCCCGGTTAGCTCAGTCGGTAGAGCATCAGACTTTTAATCTGAGGGTCAGGGGTTCGTGTCCCCTATTGGGCGCTGCCTTTTACCAAGTCAAGTCAACTTTATTCCAAAAAGCCCCGGTGGCACAAGAAATTGAATACAAAACCCATTCATATTTGCGGCATTAAACATTACTAATAATAGTTCTTAAGACTTCATAACAGTACACATCAATACTGTCCATAAGGGTCTCTGACCGATTGGACGCTAATCTCATCATCACCACGTGTCAAAATCACGGGTTTCACGTGTTTCCCCCTCTTATAGCTGGAAAGAAATCTTGTTTTGACCAGGTTTGACTCCCATACAAATGTTCACCAAATTGAAAACGAAACATTTTATTTTAAAGAGCAGCCTCAATTTGAAGTTGGGGACATGTGTATGTAGGTCACAGCTACCCATAAAAAAACCCAAGGGATTTAATCGTGGTGCGTCAGTGTGTCTTTAACCACACAGCGAGAGGAATTGTAGAAAGCGCTGACACGGTGCAGACCTCTGCCAGGGTGACTGGCTAGAGCTTTTACTACATGCTGCTAGTACTATGAGGGTGTTAAGGTACGCTAACGACTACTCCCTTGTAAACTGGGTTTGTATTAGACACGCATTATAAAAGCGTATGGGTTTAACAAATGTAATGAATTGAAAAAGGAATTGTCCAGCTCCCCGTATGGAGGCACAAGGCATCCACCCACAGCCCCGGACATGCAACCAATTCAAGTCCAGTCCACTCCAGCACTGTTTGTCTTTGTTCATAATATGCGAACCACCTAGGCGGAGGTAAGAAAGAAAGAAACGCCGTGTGGTAGAGGCCGGTAGTTAGAGACCCACTGACCCACCACGATTAAGTCCCTTGTTTTTTTTGCGTAGTTGTGACCCACATACAAATACCCCAACTTTAAATTGAGGCTGCTCTTTTTAAAATGATGTATGGTTTTCAATTTGGGGGCATCTGTATGGGAGTCAAACCTGGTCAAAACAAGGTTTCTTGTCAACTATAAGAGGGAAAACACGCAAAACCCGTGATTTTGACACGTGACCTGGTGGGTCTTTAATGCCTTCTGTAGCAGATGGAACGGAATCAAGTCATTCAACATTCAACATTCAATCACAACTCCAGCACTACTTCTGGCAGCATTTGTTTTCGTTTTTTGTGGGTTTTTTTTTATACTTATGGTCACCTTGTTGTTTTTCTTGTCTCGCTTCGCTATGCTCGGTGTCCATCTGTGTTCTACCGAGGACCCAACATGTTTGACAATGGTGTGAAAGGTAGCACACGCCTTGTTGCTTTTGACTTGCTGACAGGTTATACACACAAGCAGGTCTGCTTCTTTTGGTCTCCCTTCCCCAAGACCCCAAACAACATGGGCGATTGCGGACCAAATGCGTGCACAACGCACGCCAGTCGGTGTGAATGACATGGCAGCAGGTGTGAGAAAAACACAGAATGAAACGAAACAGATGCTTTGTATTAGCCAGGGCCTGTATTCACGTTGAGATAGCATGAGACTTAGCATGATGCATTTAAGGTCAAGATGTGCTACCCCCCCCCTACCTATCTCGGTGAATTCTATTTTTCCATTATTGCCTTTCTTACCATACATAAAGCTGTATTTTAGGAACATTTTTAGGTAATAACCTTTTTCGAATACTAACCCTAACCCTAACCCTAGCCCTAACCCTAACCCTACCCCCCACCCTATAAGACGGAAAAACGCAACGAACCACAACTGTGACAAATCGCGGTGTACTGCAGTACATAGTGGGGGGTAGGGTTAGGTTTAGGGCTAGGGTTAGGGTTAGGGTTAGTATTCCAAAAAGGTTATTAGCTAAATAATGTTCCTAAAATACAGCTTTATGTATGGTAAGAAAGGCAAAAACGGAAAAATAGAATTAACCGAGAAATGCAGGGGGGGGGGGGTGGCACATCTTTACCTTTGCCCATATGCTAACTTAGAAGCTCTTCCAATGTCCTATAGGATTTAATAGGACTTTTGGAAGAGCTTCTAAGTTAGCATGATGCTAAGTCTCATGCTATCTCAACGTGAATACAGGCCCTGGACACGAGATGTACACCGAACCTTACGTTTGGCTTCTGTGGCTTCGCTTCGAACATTGGAGGAAGGGGCGGGGAGTAGTAGGTGTAGGTGGGACTGGCGGGAGATTGAGGTGAAAACAAATTATCGCCCAGCCCCCCAGAATAGTATCTGCCCCCTCCGCTATCTGGCAGTCATTGTCGGAGGAAACGACAGACTAGCATACTTTCAACGAAGTTTTTTTTCATGACCTACAATCAGAACAGTCACAGTTTGCGGCCCCACAATTCGCAGCAAATCATTTCGTTTTACGTCCTCCGGCCTATATTCAACCCCCACAAAAT
>CM065694.1:47371757-47378843 GCA_017654935.2 Phymorhynchus buccinoides
AAATAGACAAAAGGGTTAGTAGGCATAAACTCCGGTTCTGGTACCAAAAGTGTTCAAGTCAAAAACACACACACACAAATAATCAGTGCACATAAATAGAATAGAATGTTTACCACTTCTTTTCTATAACATATCTATCTACTCCTTATTCATCATTGAACATAGGATCTAGATCAAAACTAGGGTCAAACAAACAACCAGTCTCAATCACCAGTCATCAATAAGACTTACTAGGTGGGCTATTCTGGCTGGGAGAGGTGTTGCTCTAGTCAGTTTCAGCGTCTTGTGTGAAAAACTTTTTCTCACTACGCCAATTATAGCCTTCACTTTCAAACAATGAAAGCCTGTCATTGGTTTATAGCAGTCGACACGTCACAAGATGATGTTCAAAATGTACAGAACAATCACGCGCCTATTACATCCTTATCACGTGCCGACATTCAAATCCTTCTCGTGCTCGGAAAGGCAAAACCGTCTTCAAAGGGAGATAACCGTGGTTGTCACTTTCTTGTGATGGGTAAGGACGAGGTGTCTTACAAAGGGAGCCGACTGTTGATATCACTATCTCGTGATGAGACGGTAGATAAGAGGGGGGGGGGGGTGAAGGGAGATAACCTCGGTAGGTGTTACATGCCGACCGGGGAGACAAATCGAACTTCAAAGGGACCAATCCCTTAATCGGCATTCTTTAGATGGTGGGTGGCAATTAACGTGGCGGCCGGACAGAGAAATGAAAAGGAGAGGGGGGGGGGGGGGAAGGGGGGGGGGCGGTGTAGATAAGAAATAAAGAAAGCGGGGTCGCGCGGGACACTTACGTCACAGAGGCCCCCCGAAGAAAAGATTCTGGTACCGGAATCTTCCTGTGGAACGCCGACTCCACTTTCGACTTGGGCGACAGGGACAAATTAGTGGGGAGACTGGGTCGGCTGGAATGGTGGAACATCTGGTCGCAACACAGAGTTCAAAGGAGCAGGTGGGTTAGAGATCAGTGGAATGGATTCCGACTGAGGTTGGTGCGGCAATCCTGTGTTGAGTTGTCCCAAGGTTGATTGCAGAATAGCAAACACCTCTTGCCTGAGTTTCCCCTTTAGCCTGGATTCATCATTGCTGATGATGTGGTTTGGTAGGCCGATTCGGGCGAAAATGGCTTTGAGTGCCGCGGCTACCTGACTAGCATCAAGTGAGGAGATTGGGGCGGCATCGCACTGCATGGTACATATGTCGACCACGGTGACTATGTACCGGAATTTCTTCTTCCGTTGAGGTAGAGGCCCGACCAAGTCGACTGCCACTCGCTGAAAGGGAGGGGTAGGTGACGGCTGTACGTGCGGCGGCCTGTCCCGATAGTACCTTCGGTGGGTGTTTGCGGGTACAGTGCTGCCTTTCACCTGAGGTACCTGTGGCGAGTGGTCTTGGGTCGTTAGGCGGACATTCCTTGGGAAGGATTTTCCAAGTTGTGGCGGACTTGGGGACTTGGGACAATCTGGATTGGCTCGCGCGGCAATTTGGTTTGCCGCGTTGAGAGGTTTCTTCCCTGCTGAGGGAGATTTGCTCTTTGGGAAGGAGGGAGGGAGTTGGTTTGTGGATTGGGGAGAAGGGAATGCTGCTGAAACAATAGCAGGTTGAGAGGGGTGCCCTAAAAACACATACTGTGATCCCAGTATGAGGTCATAGACAGGACTGTCCATGAGCACTGCCTTGATGGGTCCCTTAACATATCTGGTGTCGACATTGATTATGGCGACTGGCAAAGTGGATGGGGGGATTGCAGCATCAGGGCCTTGCAGAGAGATGAAGTCTCCCGTGTATGCTGACGCGGGGACTAAGGATCCGCAGACAATGGCGTCGCATGACAGTCCAGTGTCATAGAGACACTGAACAGGGATGTTGTTGACAGTCGCCTGTCCAACGACTGACGGTGTGCCTGGACACTGTACTGGGGAGGGGTTTGTGCAATTCTGCGAAGTCGAGACGACTTGCATAGTTGCAACATTTTGCCGCTTGTAAGCAAGTTTCCTGCAGTCATCCCGATTGTGGGTGTTCGACTTGCAGTATGAGCAGAATAAGGGTTGTCCCAGTGGTTGTCGTTCATGGGTAGAACTGTTTGACCCACTGTTGGAGTTGGGGTTAAACCTGCTCTGCTGTGAAGCAGTGGACCCAACAACTTGCTGTAGTTTTGGCCTTTTAGGGGCGCTAGGTTCATCATGGGCTAGAGTGTACCTATCACTTAGCTGGATGAGGTCAGCCAGAGTTGTGGCACCTTGTTCGGCAGTAAAGGTGCGTAACTCTGGGGACATGGTTTCGCGCAGTTGCTCGCCAACCATCAGTTCCCGGAGATCCTCATAGGACTCAGATTTGGCAGAAAGGGACACCCATTTTGTCAGATAGTTCCCCAGTCTATCTGAAAATTGGGCATAGGACTCTCCCCTACCTTTTCTGGTTGACCGGAACTTTTTCCGGTAGGCGTCCGCTGTCAACTGGTATCTGTTGAGCAGGGCTTCTTTCAAAGCTGGGTAGTCGGTAATTTGGCTTGACGGAAGTTTGCTGTACACCTCATAAGCCACACCCCTGAGACTTTGGGCAAGCTTGAGGTTGAACTTTTCCGGAGCAAGCTCAAATTCCTGGGCCAGTCTTTCAAATCTATCGAGGAATGCATCGATAGACTCTGTTGCCTCATTGAATGCCTCCAATGTGAAGGTCATGGCTGAGGTATGAATGGGAGGGGGGAGATTTTGAGGGGCAGCTGTCTCAGAGTCTGCTGAGTTTTCAAGCTGCTTCATAGCTAGCTCATGGTCTCGCGCCTTTTCTCGCTCAGTGGCCTCAAGTTCGAGTTCTTTATTTTTGGCATCCTGCACTAGTTGTCTCTGCCTTAACTCATGAGTACGGATTTGCTCTTGAGCGTCGCGATCTTTATCTGCCTCTTGAGCCTCATGAGCTCTCTGTTTGTCTTTCTCAGCCTCCTGAGCCTCCCGAGCTTTGTCAGCCTCTTGAGCCTCATGAGCTCTCTGTTTGTCTTTCTCAGCCTCTTGAGCCTCCCGAGCTTTCTCTTGAGCCTCATGAGCTCTCTGTTTGTCTTTCTCTTTCTTGTCAGCCTCTTGAGCCTCGCGAGTTTTCTCTTTGTCATATTCAGATATGACAAAATTTGCTAACTCTTGGCCTGACAATCCTAGAGACTCTCCCCATTCTTTAAGCTCCCGCCTAAGTTTAACAATCTCAGCCATGGTTGTAAATACAACTATTCAAAATAAAAACAAAGCTGCTGAGTTGAATGTATCAAACAACACTTAACTATTTCAACATAAACAGAAATAGCATGCACATCAAAATAAAGTCATAAATAGCATTCAAACAAATCAAATCAAAACACAGTGAACCAAATCACAATAACTTTCCCAGTGGACACAAGATAAGTTTTGAAAAGGAACTACAGTTTGAATTGAAATTTGTTAGACTTTATGAAAAAAAATATCCCGGACGCGAGCCCCCAATTAGATGTGACGAGGTAATGGGTTAAAAGGCTAAGTCCCTAGGGAAGACTTTAGAAAATTTGCCTTTAGCCCACTTCTCTAGGGTATGGGAGATGAGCAACTTTCCCGGCCCCTTTTCATCTAATAAATTTATATTTGTGCCCGGGTTCTGGCTCGTATGGTTGTAAGAAATACAAGTGGTTGAATTGCTCTAAATGGCAGACAGAGAGAAGTAGGGTTTTACATGAAATTACAAGACTCCCACTCTCATCAGTCTGACCAAAGGGTTCAGGATTATTTGACACTTGTATTTTATTTACTCACAAAATCTGCATAAGATTATGCAACAATAATAATAAAGCAGCTCAATGGCGCCAAAACAAAATATGGATAAAAAAACCAATGAAATCCGAAAGGATTTATAAGACTTTTGTCTTTCTATAAGGTTCGCCCCATGCCGGAAGGGTTACTAATTATCTTCAGTGTCCGTAGGAAAGTTCAAATGATTGGCGCGGTTTTATAAACTTAGCTCTTGGCAAGTTCCTCCGTAGTGATCGGCGAGTGCTGGGTTGGCTGGGCTTGCTCGTCAGGTGAGAGTAGCTCCCAGTCGTTCCGGTTACGGCTTCGCGGGATGGCACGGTTCAGGCGTGGTCTCCTCGCGGATTCTGGGTGCGGGTCGTCTTGGCGACGGTCCCGTCTTGGTGCTTGGTGGAGTCCGGGATAATCTTCCGGCCCACGATGCCCTGCTGATAATCACAGGAGAAGGTGGATGTAGATCTCTATGGCTTAGAGACAAGGGGCTTCAGTCGGCAGGGAATTAGTGAATCCCAACCGGCTAGAAGGCTTCCCTTGTACAATAGCACTAGTTAATAAATAAACTGAATTTCAGTTAACAAACTGAGATCAGTAAAACATAAAAGGTGATCAATCCAACATCACTCTCCATCCAACACCTGGAAAGGAATGGTATCATAAAGTGCAAGATTGCGGCCCATAGGTTTCCTACTAAAAATAGACAAATGGGTTAGTAGGCATAAACTCCGGTTCTGGTACCAAAAGTGTTAAAGTCAAAAACACACACACACAAATAATCAGTGCACATAAATAGAATAGAATGTTTACCACTTCTTTTCTATAACATATCTATCTACTCCTTATTCATCATTGAACATAGGATCTAGATCAAAACTAGGGTCAAACAAACAACCAGTCTCAATCACCAGTCATCAATAAGACTTACTAGGTGGGCTATTCTGGCTGGGAGAGGTGTTGCTCTAGTCAGTTTCAGCGTCTTGTGTGAAAAACTTTTTCTCACTACGCCAATTATAGCCTTCACTTTCAAACAATGAAAGCCTGTCATTGGTTTATAGCAGTCGACACGTCACAAGATGATGTTCAAAATGTACAGAACAATCACGCGCCTATTACATCCTTATCACGTGCCGACATTCAAAACCTTCTCGTGCTCGGAAAGGCAAAACCGTCTTCAAAGGGAATTGACCGTGGTTGTCACTTTCTCATGATTGGAAAGGACGAGGTGTCTTACAAAGGGAGCCGACTGTTGATATCACTATCTCGTGATGAGACGGTAGATAAGAGGGGGGGGGGGGTGAAGGGAGATAACCTCGGTAGGGGTTACATGCCGACCGGGGAGACAAATCGACCTTCAAAGGGACCAATCCCTTAATCGGCATTCTTTAGATGGTGGGTGGCAATTAACGTGGCGGCCGGACAGAGAAATGAAAAGGAGAGGGGGGGGGGGTGTAGATAAAGAAAGAGGGGTCGCGGGAAGGGTTGCGCGGGACACTTTACACGTACGTCACACCCGCTGCCATGTCATTCACTCCGACTGGCTGTGCGTTGTGTACGCATTTTGGTCCGCTGTCGCCCGTGTTGTTTGGGTCTTGGGAGAGAGAGAGAGACCAAAAGAAGCAGGCCTGCTTGTGTGCATAACCTGTCAGCGAGTCAAAAGCAACAAGGCGTGTGTGCGCTAAAACCTGTCCACCACAGAAAACCTGTCACACGATTGTCAAACATGCTGGGTCCTCGGTAGAACACACATCAATCAATCAATCAATCATTTTTATTGTCCCAATCTCATTAAAACAAGGACATTTGTCTTGCAATCGATCAATACAAAAAAGCAAAAACACAATAAAATGCAATAAATGCGAACACCCTAATATGTGGTGTCTGTACACATGAGCACCCCCACCCCCACCCCCACCACGGCAACGGAGTGACAGGCCAGTCACAATGTAACTTGCCCATCACCGTGCCACCATGTGAAAGAGTGAAAAATGCCCACATGCACAGAGACCCCAACATATTAAACATCTTCACACACACACGCACGCACGCACGCACAACACACACAACGCACAACGCACGCACGCACACGCACGCACACACACACACACACACACACACACACACACGCGTGGGAAATCAATAGGATAATAGAGAAGATGGGGGACGATCCTGGAGGTACTGCAATACCAGGAAAGTCCCCAGTTTTTAAACAATAAAGATTACAATTCTCCTTTACTTTCCAGACATTCGCTGTAAGGGCACGGCACGCCTCTCTTTCCTTTTAGCTTCGGTTCGTTAAAATAACTAGCAATCGCCCCGTGGCAGTTAATTCCCGTGGCAGTTTTAACCCCATGGCAGTATTGAACAATACTGGAGGCAATGCCCGGAGGCAGTGCTAAACCAGTAAAGTCCCGATTTTTTTAATAATACAGATACGTGTAGTGTCATCCCCATTGTAATCTCCAAAAATGACACGGCCGCCTCGGTTGCCGTTGCCATCGCCCCGTTAGGGCTCACAGCAAATTTGAAGCGATTCGGTCGAAAAACGGCGGAGTTATAAGGCCCGTTTTGTGTTTCACACACACACACACACACACACACACACACAGAGTTAGACAGTTGGCTTTTTACTATATGATGATGCCAAAAAAGAAAAAAAAGCACTGCAGCGTGGAGGGGGGGGGGGGGGGGGGGGTAGCTTTAAATCTGCGGCGTCGCATAATCAGGGCGGTATTCCTGAACAAAAGAAGAGGGATTAGGCCAAGAAAGAAAAGAAGAAGAAAGAAACAAGATGCGACGCATATAAACGTAGTGCCAGTTACCGGGCAACCCCGCCGCCCCCACCCCCCCCCCCCCCACACACACACACACATACGTCAAGGTCACGACAGCAATGATTTATCGCTTGGATGCTCCTCTCTGGTGGACACACCGCACACCAAATTTGAAGGCGATCTGTTTAGCGGTTCGGGAAGATCCCTTAGGACGGACAGGGAGAAAAAACATATGCTGGTTCTCACCTCTCACTGTCGTTTGGACCCTTTCAAATTGTCTTCCACCCCAACCTTTCAAATTGGGTCTTCTTCTCTCACCCCCAATGATGATGATCAGGGATAGATTATGATATAGTGGTTTAACCGCCAACGGTTTTTGCAAAAACTCTGAGCATTGTTTTCGCACCTCCTCCCCCCCCCCCCTAAGCTCTCACTCTAACTCTGCTATGGCCCCTCAAAATGTCACGGGCAACATTCTTGGCACCCGAAGGAAAAATTCTGGCCAAGTTTAGTTAAGATTGGTCCCGTGGTTT
>CM065694.1:47386843-47391843 GCA_017654935.2 Phymorhynchus buccinoides
TTTGTTGAGTTGAGGTGAGCTGAGTTGAAGGTTTCCCATTAGTGTAGACAATTTCCCATCATTATCTGCCACAACTTCAGGCTGGTTAAAGACCCACCAGATCTCGTGTCAAACTCACGGGTTTCACGGGTTTTCCCTCTTATAGCTGGTAAGAAATCTTGTTTTGACCAGGTTTGACTCCTATACAAAATGCCCCCAAATTGAAAACGAAACATCTATTTTAAAGAGCAGCCTCAATTTCAAGTTGGGGGCATTGGGATGTGGGTCACAGCTACCCTGAAGCAAAACAAGGGACTTAATCGTGGTGCGTCAGTGTGTCTTTGAGGATGATAGAGAAGAGTACCCGGGCGCTGGACGGGAAGAGCGGGGTAGGGTGGGGAAGGGAAGGTGGTGGGGGGGGGGCTGATACATTTTTCACCCACCCACCCCTCCCCCCATCCCATTCTGACCAGCTGTCCTTGGGTTCGAGCCCTGGGGGAGGGGAGAATATTGAAGACTGACCCCTTGGACATTTGGCCGTCTGTTTGTTTGACCCGCGCGCACTGACCATCAGTCGTTGGCCAGGGAGAGGAGATTAAAAAAAACTGAAAGGAGGGGGGGGAAAGAAAGGGAAAATGTGTGTGTGTGTGTGTGGTGTGTGTGTGTGTGTGTGTGTGTGTGTGTGTGTGTGTGTGTGCAATGATTGTTTTCTCCTTTCAGTCTCTCGTGTGTGTGTGCGTGTGTGTGTGTGTGTGTGTGTGTGTGCGTGTGTGCGTGTGTGTGTATGTGTGTGTGTTCACCAAAATTCGACATTTCGCTATTACGTTCACACTTTGTTGATTGAGTTTTATGTTTTTGTTATGCTTGCATGGGTGCGCTTTTTCCTGGAATACAAGAATTTCCTGTTTTTGAATTTTACCAGAAAAGGAATTTCCTTTTTTTTTTTTTTTAAAAGTTGTCAAACAAGATCTTTGTGTATTTTTCAAACACTTTAAAATAAGCATTTGTATTAATTGTGGAAAAAGCAAACTAAAATACCTTAATGAATCAGTTTTTTCTTCAGCTGCAGGGGAACATTACCCCTAGACCCCGGCCTTTCAGGGTTTTTTCATTTTGTGTAGTTGCACCCACGTACTTGTATCCCCCATGCCCTAAGAGGGGTCAAAGGATTAAAATTCTTGATTGATTGATTGAGCGTGCGTGTGTGTGTGTGTGTGTGTGTGTGTGTGTGTGTGTGTGTGTGTGTGTGTGTGTGTGTGTGTGTGTTTGCGCGCGCGGCGCGCGTGTGTGTATTTTTAGGTGGGGAACATTTGAAATGTGGAAGGAAAAGTGACGTAACTTGGATGGAAAGGAGGGTTTTGAAGAGATCCGTAATATGATCGAAATTGTGTGAGTGATTGTAAAGCCCTCGGAGATTTGCTTTTTGCGAAGATTAGGTGCTGCACTGTTACTTGTACAACACGTTGTTGCATGACGTTTTACACAAACGTCTTCACCAAGTTGAAGTGGAATACTTTGTGAAAGACAAAGCAGAGGGAGACTAGAAAACTCTACCCCACTCCTTCTTCCTACGTTTTGCCTACCCGTCCCCGACCCCTCCCTTTGATTATTCTTTTTTTCTGGTTTAACCCTTTCACCGCCAGTCATCTTTGAGCTAAAAATGTCCATTAAACTTACTTGGCTACAGAAAAGATTTCATCTGCAATATTGTGGGATTTCTTTATGACACATTTGGAATAGGGTCAATCCTTACTGCTCAAATTTAGGAACACAATATCATTAAATAATAGACCCTGTTTTCAAGGGTTTTAACGACATGGGTGTTACATCATTGTGGTGCAAAAATGCGACATAGGCGGTGAAAGGGTTAAACGAATTTGATTAATAATCAACATAGCACAACATAAACAAATGCAAATGAGCACAACAAGCTTACAGCTTATACAAGGCGCTCAAACACAGATATGATCCACAATATTGGCTGCCTAAAGTAATGACACTGGAACAGAACATAATAATAATGAAATAGCAGCAAAAAGTGAACATTAAGAGAAATAACAAGTGAATGAATGTACACAACACGAACAAACAACAACAGTTTCTCTAGGTATCAAGACAAGAAGGATCAGACATCGCCAGTTTCTACAATTTTGATTTTGAAAAATTGCGAGTAACCGAATCTTTCGGGAGAGCTTCAATAGGAATGGTCAACTTAGGACGCGCATTTTAACCGCCAGGGGGGGCAATCAAACCAGTAGGGGCTTAGGCGCGCGATATTCTTAGTTGGTCGCGTAGTGAAAAGAGAGAGAGAGAGACAGGCAGGGAGAGAGAGAGAAAGGGGGTCGCGGAGACAGCAGGAGAGGTGAGAGAGAGAGAGAGAGAGAGAGAGAGAGAGAGAGAGAGAGAGGGGAGAGAGAGAGAGAGAGAGAGAGAGAGAGAGAGAGAGATGAGTCCCTCCCTCTCTCCTCCATCTCTCTCTCTCTCTCTCTCTCTCTCTCTCTCTCTCTCCCTCTCTCTCCCTCTCTCTCTCTCTCTCTCTCTCTCTCTCTCTCTCTCTCTCTCTCTCTCTCTCTCTTCTCTCCACTCTCTCTCTCTCTCTCTCTCTCTCCTCTCTCTCTCTCTCTCTCTCTCTCTCTCTCTCTCTCTCTCTCTCTCTCTCTCTCTCTCTCTCTCTCTCTCCTTTGGCTTGTCCAGTCCTTTGGAGCATTTTTCATTAAACACCGCACGAAGTGACCTCCGAAAACAGAGAAAGAAAAGTGTACACCGAAGAAGAAGAAAAAAGACACCTAGGGGTCTAGGGACTTGATTTTTGACAGTCTGTCCCCGAGTTCCGTGCAGTTTACCCCCCCCCCCCCCCCCCCACCCCCATTGCCATGACTGATTAGTTCGGACCATTCCGTCCACACCCTGGACCCTCACCCCCCTCTCTCTCTCTCTCTCGCTCCACTGTCTCTCTGCTCTCTCTCTCTCTCTCTCTCTCTCTCTCTCTCTCTCTCTCTCTTTTTCTCTCTCTCTCTCTCTTCTCTCTCTCTCTCTCTCTCTCTCTCTCTCTCTCTCTCTGCTTCTCTCTCTCTCTCTCTCTCTCTCTCTCTCTCTCTCTCTCTCTCTCTCTCTCTCTCTCTCTCTCTCTCTCTCTCTCTCTCTCATTTCTCCCTCCTCTCTCTCTCATCTGTCGCTCTTGTCTCCATCATTGTCTTTTTGCTGACCTTTCTGTTCGTCCCCACTAACTATCCCACATACACGCGAGCACCCCCCCCACCCCCACCCCCTTTCTCCCGGTCAGTCATCACGGAAGCGGGCCTGGTTGTATGCCTATCTTTGACAAGTGGGTGAGCTCCCTTGCGGTGAACATCCTGATTTCCGCTCTGTCAGGTTTTCCCGCGCTTTTATTTTGTTTTTTTGGGGGTGGGGGAGGGGGGGGACGGGTGATTGATTAAAGATATGAAGGGGTGGGGTGGGGAATGGGTGGTCAAGTAGGGGATGGGGTGGTCAGGGTGGTGTGCGTGATGGAGGAGCTTGGTTTTTCCTTTTACCCCCCCCCTACTTTTTAAATTTGTATTTTGTTTCTCCTTCCTCACAACAAATTAATGTTCTCGCTTTTCATATTTTTCGGTCTCCTTTTTTTGTGTGCTCTTTCTGTTTGTGGTAAGAAAGGGGAGAAAAAGGGGTGTTCCCAGAAAGAAATGATGAATGGAATTGCATTCGTATATAGTAGAACTCCTGATCATTTTGCACATTGTCGACTCGTGTTTCAATTAACGAGATGGTATTAAAAAATCGTCCATCATTTCATCTTGCTAAGGCTTTTGAATAGTGGATACATTTATAACCCATTTATTCGCTTGCTGATTATTGGTAGTTTTTGTTTTAGACAATTTAAAGGAAATCGTGTCTTGTTTCGGCTAAATAACACGGAAATACGTCTGTTTTGAGAGTGGTTGTAAATAAATGTGTATCGGCGTTTGTATTTTAACAAAAAAGAAGAGAATGTAGAGGCAGAAGGGACTTGGGTATTGAATCACAATCCTTAAAGTATTTTTACCCGACCAGAGGCCGAGGTATTGCGATTGGTTTGTGTGTCTGTGTGTCTGTCTGTGTATCGATTATCTCAAAAACTACTGTTTGGATTTTGATTAAAATTGGCAGAGGGGTAGACAGCTTGAAAAGGAAGCTTCCTTTCGTTAATCAACACCGTGCTGACCTTGACCTTGAAGTTTGACCTTGAAAACCGAAATTTCCTTCTTTGGGCTATGTCATTTCCCCCCAGCTTTATTTCGTGAACTAGTGAACAGAATCGCTTCAAATTTTGTGTGGTGGTGTACCATGGTGCAAGGAAGTGTGTGTAAAAGTTCAGCTGTATCTCGTGAACTACTGAACAGAATCGCTTCAAATGTTGGGCTATGTATTTTATGCGTTCTGTAAGGGTGGGAAAGTGGTGTGTTTATTGGGGGGGGGGGGGGGGGGGGGGGGGGGGGGGGGGGGGGGGGGGGGGGAGAGGACAGAGGACATAACTCTGGCCGGGTGGAAAGTGGTGTGGGGTATTTTTTTGGGGGGGAGAGGACATGGTGCAAGGAAGTTCAGCTGTATCTCGTGAACTACTGAACAGAATCGCTTCAAATTTTGGGCTATGTATTTTATGCGTTCTGTAAGGGTGGGAAGTGGTGTGTTTATTGGGGGGGGTGGGGGAGGGGGGAGAGGACATAACTCTGGCCGGGTTTTCATTGTCACAATGCGTTGCTGCCGCTCGGCGATGCCCTTGTTCTTGTTTGTCCTCTTTTTGTTCGGGAAAGTTGGCAAAATGTGTGGATTATGTACTTTGGTTTTGCCCGACATATCATATCCTTCTTTCTCCTTTAGTTTCATTTCCTTTGCTACCACCACCACCCCTCTCCTACTTCTAAACAAGCATGCGGCGTTAAGTTTCTTCAAGTTAAAGCTTTGGTGTCAAATTAATCTCCTTAGGTTTCAGCTTCCCATGGGGTAAAAGTATCTTTGCATCATATTCTTCGGCAAGTTTTGTG
>CM065694.1:47396843-47399343 GCA_017654935.2 Phymorhynchus buccinoides
CTTCCTGGGCCTAACTGTTTCTTAGTTACGAAATTGAACAAAGGGTGAATACTCTCTTTCTAATTAGCTCCCCTCCACCAAAGTTGATTACGTTGCCAACCATCTAGCAGTGCGTGGGTCAGAACCAACGTGAGAAACAAAGCACCAGGGGAGTTAATTAGAAAGAGAGTATTCACCCTTTGTTCAATTTCGTTATTTCTCTCTTGGTCTCACTATTTCATTATCTGTTTCTTAGTTAGGCGCAAAACGGCAGCATGACGCATCTGCGCTCATAATTGACAGGAAACTGAAACTAAGCGATCGAAGAAGAAGAAGAAGACTGCCCGTGTTAAACTTTTTTAACCCTTTCACCGCCAAAGTCACATTTTAGCACCACAGTGATTTAACACCTGTCATTGAAAGGCATCGAAGTGGGGTCTATTATCCACAGACCCTATTGTCTTAGTTTTGGGAAGTAAGGATAGACCTTAATATGTTATATACGTCAATCCCCGATACTGCAGATGGAGTTTGTTCTCTACCCAGGTAAATTTGATGGAAATGTTTGGCTGAAATATGGCTGGCGGTGAAAGGGTTAAGACGCATACATGATCACCGTGCCTGATACTTATTATTATATAAGCCCTCATTAACCGAACAGTTCACCTGTGCCTTTCGACAAGAGCTTATAATGATGCCGTCAGGTTTTTTTGATAACATTATCCTTGGACAGAGAAAGATATGAATTCATAATACATGGGGTGTGGAGAAGGGTAAGGGTGAAGTGTGTGTGTGTGTGTGTGTGTGTGCGTGTGCATGTGCGTGTGCGTGTGTGTGTGTGTGTTATGTGTGTGTGTGTGTTGTGTGTGTGTGTGCGCGCGCGCGCGCGCGCGCGCGCGCGCGCGTGTGTGTGTGTGTGCGTGCGTATGCGTGCGTATGCGTGTGTGTGTATGTGTGTGTGTGTGAGTGATGAGCTTAATGTCCGAATGGTCACTGGTCACGCACATCAGCGCTTCTGGACGCCCAACTGGAGATAATTTTGTTGTTGTGTTGTTGTCGAACCCTGGCTTAAAGACTCCAGGGATCACCCCAAACAGCCGAAGCACTGAAAACTATAATACAAATGCTAGGGATGAGAAAATGACGTGTGTGGCCGTTTTTTGATTACCCCGCCACGTGGGCAGCCACACACACACACACACACTCCGACTTCGGATGATTTTGGAGACTGACGATGTTATGCTATGAGCTTGCCGTGGCGAAAGACAATCCCCGCATATCTATGCCGAACATAGCAACATTTTAATGTAGCCTTGGTGTTCTAGCTTCTGTCAATTGGTCTAACGCAGCCTTAAGCCAAGACGAGAGATCACATTGCCGTCTTATATTATTGCTTTCCTTTTGTCGAATACGAGGCAAAACTGTAGTTTTAGCCGCGCGGGGGCGAGCGCGAGCGAGAGCGCGTGACACGGAGAAAGAGAGAGAGAGTGAGTTTTCCGTTGCTAGAAAACTGCCTCTAGGAAAACGCCACCTGGTGTGAAGAGCTAAGGATGATAACTCCACCTGAACAGCCCGGTGCAGTGATGCTCGCTGATGTGATGTGACCAGCTGTACTAATAAGCACATGCTCTGGTTCGAACATCAACGTTTTTTTACAGGATCAGCTATTAGTACAATGACACGGCGACGGAGGTTGGGGGAGTTGGGGGGGGGGGGGGGGAGTGTTGGGGGGGGGGGGGGGGGCGAGGTGGTGGAGAACGTTGAGGAGCTAGCAGATTAACCGGTTTCCTTTACTAGTGTTCCTGATGGTCAGAGGTCACGCGCATGGCGGTGTCCTTTGGTCTGACCAGCAGCAGGCTTGCCACGAAATAATAACGATGCTTAGAATAATCTTAAGCTTCGACGGTTTTAACGTCACTGCTTGTTGTACAAGAGATGTAGCCACTTTGTGCCTGGTCTTTTTTTTGTGGAAGGTGGGAAGGGGCTGGGGCAGGGAGGAGGGGGAGGGAGACATGGAGGTGAGGGGAGGTCTCTCTCTCTCTCTCTCTCTCTTTGCTTATTCTATTACCCTCTATAAATAACATTCATTCAATTCAATTCAATTCAATTCAATTCTCTCTCTCTCTCTCTCTCTCTCTCTCTCTCTCTCTCTCTCTCTCTCTCTCTCTCTCTCCCCCCCCCCCCCCCCCCCTCTCTCTCTCTCTCTCTCTCTCTCTCTCTCTCTCTCTCTCTCTCTCTCTCTCTTTTTAAATGTTCACATTTCTAAATTGGTGTAATGAATTTTAATGATAGTTGGTATAAATGATGGTTGGTATAATTTTGTTTCACACGTTTGATTAATGTTCTGTCAGTTATGTTGTATCTGTCATGTTGTTGCATGTAACCTGAATTTCTTTTATTTGGAGATATTAAACAAAAGTATGGCTTGTACCCACGTGTCGTCATATCCGGCCACAAGGAGCGCCATATTATGGGAGACCACCATCTTAGTCAGTGACTTTGTTTGAAAAATGCCAGATCG
>CM065694.1:47406843-47409343 GCA_017654935.2 Phymorhynchus buccinoides
TTTTCTGTAGCTATAAAGCGCTACGGGACTCGCTGCGTAACGCTTCGCAAAGCCTCCACACACACGCACGCACACCGTCACACATACACACACACGGACGTAGTCACACATACATACATACATACATACATACATACATACATACATATATACATACATACATATGCCTACATACACACACACACGCGCGCGCGCACAAAGACCACACAACTCGCCTTCTCGCGGACAGACACACGGAGAAACAGACACGAAACAAATTTTATAAAGTAGTGTAGATATAAGAGATTAAAGATCCACCAGATCGCATGTCAAAATCACGGGTTTCACGTGTTTTCCCTCTTATAACTGGAAAGAAATCTTGTTTTGACGAACAAAAAAACTTCTTTTTTAAAAATCATTTACGCATTGGACTGTAGAGGGGAAGTATTGTTTTTAGTCGGCTCGGGGAGCTATTTTTTTTTGTCTGGTCCGTCCGTCCGTCCGTCCGGTGTCCGTCCGTCCGTCCGATGTCCGTCCGGCGTGCCTCCGTCCGTCCGGCTATTCGTCCGTTTTTCTCAAAAACTATTCAGTCTATCATCATCAAATTTGGCATACTAGTTTGCCAAGATGCAAGCTATCCACTGATGTATTTAGTTTTACATTAAGGTCAAGGTCGCGCCAGTTACGGGGTTCAAACCTCGAAACACATAATCGCTAATATCTCGCGAAGTTTTGCATGTATTTTAATGCAGTTTTTTTCACAACATTTCTTGACAGTTGTCATGAATTTTTCTGTGCGCGCGTGTGTGCATGATCGCGCGCGCTCAAATCACGGGTCCGAACCCGAAGGCTATATATAAAAAAACTATTCAGTTACGTGCTGCTTTGATGCGTTTTTATGTAGTTACGTGCTGTTTTGATGCGTTTTTATGTATGTGTACAGCCGACACATTCCGATTTGGGAGTACCTCGGCGATGCTGCGAGGGGACTTTGCAGCCGCTCGGCGTTGCACTTGTTTTATTTTGATCTTGTTTTTTTTTTGCTCCTTTTGTTGCCTGCTTTTTGCTCCTTTTGCTGTTTGCTGTTTCATTGTTTGTCTGTGTTGATAAAGGCGCATTCTCCGAAATATCCAGTGGTTTTGTTTTGTGTCTTGTGAATAAAATAACCTCACTGTACACTTGTCGTGTAGTTTGTTTGTTTGCTTGTTTTGACCAAGACTGACTCCAATATAAATGCCCCCAGATTCAAACCGAAACATCATTTGGAAGAGCAGCCTCAATTTGAAGTTGGGGACATCTGTATGTGGGTCACAGCTACCCAGAAAAAAACAAAGGACTTAATCGTGGTGCGTCAGTGTGTCTTTAAAAATGCAACGTACTGCTGCAAACGCATTAAAGGAACCTGGTTGGTTGGATGGGTTAGGCTGACTTTTGTTCTTTTTTTTTTAACGGTTTGGTTGCTATTGGTGGATTGGGGTAAAATTTGGGTTCGGTTCGGTAGTTTAATTTAACGTCTTGTCGCCAATAGTGATATTAGACACACACAAAAGAACCAAAAACGTATTGATATTTAACAAAACTAATGCATACAATGCAACAATTTCTAGTAGCAAGGCGTCACAAAAATCGTAACAATTTGGCAATTTCAGAATTTGCTATAACAGTAGCAATATCAAGGACGAAAGGGCTGGATAATATTTGACTGTCATCATATAGTAATAAGCCAACTGTCCGTGTGTGTGTCTGTGTGTGTGTGTGTGTGTCTGTCTGAAACACGAAACGGGCCTTGTAACTCCGCCGTTTTTCGACCGAATCGCTTCAAATTAGCTGTGAGCCCTCACGGGGCGATGGCAATGGCAACTGAGGCGGCCGTGTCATTTGCGCTGTTCGGCAAATGCGCGAAACGGCGCCCATATCTCCGGTGTTTCTAGACCGATTGCCTTCCAATTTGGCAGAAAGATCACCGGGGACGGTGACTATCCGTGTACCAACCCAGAAGCGAATCGGTTCAAAAACGCGCGCGCTATACGACTCCGCCGTTTCTTAACCGAATCGCTTCAAATTTGATGTACTCAGCGTTACCAGTACTTGGCGTTACCGTTACTAGGCGTTACTGGTACCCGGCGTTGCGCTAGTTCTCATAATTCACTAAAGTCTATATACTTTTTTTTATATGTAAAGTGATGTTAAAATTGGGCATTCTTTTAGCAAATGATGTACTGACATAGGAGGGGTAGAATTTATTTTCAGTTTAGTAAAGCAGTTTGGGAGCAACGGATATTATATATAATAATTATGCAAACATGCGCATGTATCTAGTATACACAGACACACATGCACGTACATAAGTCACACATGTGCGAGAGAGAGAGAGAGAGAGAGAGAGAGAGAGAGAGAGAGAGAGAGAGAGAGAGAGAGAGAGAGAGAGAGAGAGAGAGAGGGTGAGAGAGAGAGAGAGAGAGAGAGAGAGAGAGAGAGAGAGAGAGAGAGAGAGAGAGAGAGAGAGAGAGAGAGAGAGAGA
>CM065694.1:47421843-47431843 GCA_017654935.2 Phymorhynchus buccinoides
ACGGCAAGCCGATTTCCGGGTAACGACGGCGCAGGCGTCATTTCAGAATCTTTAGTTTGTCGTTCCGGTTCCCAACAAAACCCTGGGATCAAATTGCTGTCATGGTTTTGGCCGGGTTTACTGCTCTAACTTTGGCTTCTTTGTGTGTGTGTGTGTGTGTGTGTGTGTGTGTGTGTGTCTTTTTTTAAACTTCTGTCTTTTCCTTTATCGTCTCTTCGTATTTTCCAAACCCATTCGTCCCCTCTTTTTTTGTTGTCTATTAGTGTTTGAAGTTTTGTTCCCTAATGTTTTTATGCAGTTGGCGCGTGTTTTGAGTGTCGTGACAGTTGTTTTGCGATTTACTACTTTTTTGGTAACAAAATATTTTTTTAAACGGGATAAAATGTAGCCTTTTTTTTTCAAAGTAGGGGTGGTTATTAAAGACCCACCAGATCACGTGTCAAGATCACGGGTTTCACGGGTTTTCCCTCTTATAACTGGTAAGAAATCTTGTTTTGACCAGGTTTGACTCCCATACTAATGCCCTCAAATTAAATAACGAAACATCATTTTAAAGAGCGGTCTCAATTTGAAGTTGGGGAAATTTGTATGTGGGTCACAGCTACCCAGAAAACCCCCACCAAGGGACTTAATCGTGGTGGGTTAGTGGGTCTTTAAGAATGGATAGGAAATGTTGAGGGAGAAATAGTGAGAAAGAACAAGGTTATATGGGTAAATAAGGGGGTAAACGCACAAGTCATACAGTAGGGACAGGTTCGTTTGTGAAGAGGGCATGTTGGAAGGGGGTTTGGGGGAAAGGGGGTGATGAGTACGGTAAAATGCATGGGCAGATTTCAATGAGAACGTAGATTTCAACTAACGGTGTATTCTAGAAAAGGTCAGATCGGCTGAGAAGGGTTTGAAGACCCAGTGATGCACCTCGATTAAGTCCCTTGTTTTTTTCTGGGTAGCTGTGACCCACATGCAAATTTTCCCAACTTGAGATTGAGGCTGCTCTTTAAACCGATATTTCGGTTTGAATTTGGGGCCATTTATGTGGGG
The DNA here is from genome assembly GCA_017654935.2 of Phymorhynchus buccinoides. Lineage (NCBI taxonomy): Eukaryota > Metazoa > Mollusca > Gastropoda > Neogastropoda > Raphitomidae > Phymorhynchus > Phymorhynchus buccinoides. Next base: position 47,422,885 of record CM065694.1, read on the forward strand.
AGTCAGACTTGGTCAAAACAAGATTTCTTTCCAGTTATAAGAGGGAAAACCCGTGAAACCCGTGATTTTGACACGTGATCTGGTGGATCTTTAATAACGAGTTTGCATTGTGTACAGAGACATGAACAAGCAAAAATACAAAACAACCCACACAAAAAACCGTTTTGTTGGCTTCTTCAGCTTTTGTGCTTGTGCTTCCATTTATGCCCATTCTCTGCATGGATCCCAAGCAAGTTCGTGTCATTAACCCTTTCACCGCCTGCCATCTTTGAGCCAACATTTTCCATTAAACTACCTGGCTACAGAAAGGATTTCGTCTGCAATATTGTGGGATTTCTCTGTGATACATTTAGAATAGGGTCAATCCATACTGCTCAAATTTAGGAACTACAGAAAGGATTTCGTCTGCAATATTGTGGGATTTCTCTGTGATACATTTAGAATAGGGTCAATCCATACTGCTCAAATTTAGGAACTACAGAAAGGATTTCGTCTGCAATATTGTGGGATTGCTCTGTGATACATTTAGAATAGGGTCAATCCATACTGCTCAAATTTAGGAACACAATGTTATTGAATAACAGACCCTGATTTCAAGTTTTAATGACATGGGTGATAAATCATTATGGTGCAAAAATGCGACATTGGCGGTGAAAGGTTAAAGGCTTGCGTAGGACTTGTTTTACGTGATGTTATATCAACGACTCGATTATAAAAGAATGGTAGTGTGTGTGTGTGTGTATGTGTGTGTGTGTGTGTGTGTGTGTGTGTGTGTCAAGTCAAGTCAAGTCAAAATCATCTTTATTGAGGGTTAAAGAATAAGCTAACAAAGCTTTTTTTCATCCTGCCCTCATAAAACAAAAATACACATCAATCAAAAATCAATGAACTTAACATATTTACAGGAACACAAAACAGAAAACATTGTGATCAGTGTGTGTGTGTGTGTGTGGAGGGGGGGAGGGTGGCGGCGGCAAAAACAGGAAGCGCTTAAACGGACCTCCAATAGCCTAAAGACTGTATAATAAACACTGGGGCTCTTGTATTTGTGGTATGGTACATCTTTTTTTTTAAACCATTTACAACAACAAAATCAAGAAAAGAAAATAGATGTTTAACTGTTGGGATTGAATCGAAAACCTGCATTCACTATGCCTATTATAAGCACAAATAAGTTAAGGGCCTCTGTTGCAAAAAGACGTATCAGTAGAGATGAACACATGTCATCAGAAAGACTTTTGTTCCGGTAGCAAAAAAAATTGCTTCTGGTTGTCGAAAAAAACAACACCACAAAAACAGAACTCGCTGGAACACAAGAAGAAGAGTTTCAAAGAAACAAGAATCCTCCTTGGGGGGAAAAAAAAGTGAAGAGATGAGACAACATTTTGATTAGAGTAAGTTGTTCCAATAAGCTAGGGATGGGCCAAACTAGCGCTTCGACCTGGCGATGTCGTTTCCCGGAGAGCTTATGAAGCCTGTTAACGACAACACTGTGACCTCGCTCAAAGCTCTCCCTCCCCTCTGCCCTGCCACGCCATTCCGAGAGCCTAGCAACGGTCCCCATAACCAACGGACACCGCTAAACTCTCCATCCCCCCCCCCTCCCCCCCACCCCACCCCACCCCCGGGGGATTCGCGGGCTGCGAACCATAAAAGGTCTACTTCTCGGGAAAAGACAATAACCGTTTCAAACGCCATTGCTAACCGGTGAAGAAGTAAGTGACGGACAGAGAGCAAGCGTCAACGATATGTTTTTTCTCTGGGGAAACGTTCGTGATATATAAGTCAAGGGGAGCTGTTCTATAGTTGGGAATACCGTCCATAAGGATCTCTGACCGATTGGACGCTAATCTCATCACCTCCGTTCTATGGGTCGTTTTCCTCTCAAAGAAAGTGGTCGCTGTAGCTCAGTTGGTACGTCCGAGTCGCTAGCTGGTTTAAATGTTTTATTTTCCAAATCAACATGAACAACAACTATGACATAACTGAAGCAACAACAAGCAGAGCTTATGGCGTGCTCAGTTCAAAACGAATTACACAGTATAGCTAGCTCGTACGTAATCCGTCAGGTTTGCGAGTGCGCGGGTTCGAGCCCAGCTCGGTTCACAGCGGTGTGTCATTGGGAAAGGCGCTTTACTCCTGTTTTGCTCACTCCGCCCGGGGTGTAAATTGGTACCTGACGTCAGTTTGGGTGGAAAAGTCCTTCGGATGAGACTTTACAAAAACCGAGGTCCCGTGTGCGAACGCATGCACAAGATCTTGGGCACACGTTAAAGCCCATTCCACTATTCGGTACGAGTAGGCCGTGCGTCAGTGCATGTGGGATGGATGACACGAATTCACATGGCACGCATCCTGTGCGCTATTAATGGTCTACACGAAGACCGGTGAGCGCGGGGCAGGATAAACATCCCCAACTGGAAGAAGAAGGTTTAGAGGCGAGGGAAGTGACGGTGGTGTCAATACGGTAGGGGAGAGAAGGGCAAAGTTAAAGCGGTATGTATAAGATTTTTATCGACACAAAAATCACATTGTTATCAGTACTTGAATGAAACCAACAAACAAACAAACACAATGAAGACCAAATGGTATAATTTGAGAGCAGGAACAGTGAGAAAGGCTTTCCGTCTTTCTTTCTTCTATTCTGAGTAAATACACTTTCCGACTCTTCCAATGTCCTATAGGATTTAATAGGACTTTTGGAAGAGCTTCTAAGTTAGCATGATGCTAAGCGTAGTTCCTTCTCAGAGTCAATCAAAGCTCAGAAGAAAAAGGAAGGGAAAGAAAACTACTAGGGGGATTTTCTTTTTTCTGTTTCGTCAGGGCTGGGCCTGTATTCACGTTGAGATAGCATGAGACTTAGCATCATGCTAACTTAGAAGCTCTTCCAATGTCCTATAGGATTTAATAGGACTTTTGGAAGAGCTTCTAAGTTAGCATGATGCTAAGTCTCATGCTATCTCAACGTGAATACAGGCCCAGGTTACTACATACTGTACGAGTAGCGTTATACACAGTTTGGAACTCTGCTACACCTCAATTCAATCTTACCAGTTAAGCCAACCCACATGATGATCAAAGTAGAAAAAGATAGAATAATATCAATAGACACGATATCGCCAACTTCAGTACTCAGGAGCCTCGTTTTCGTTCTATCATTAACTGTGCGCATATCCTCCGATAATGGTCTATAGCTGCTCGCTATGAACCTAGTTGCCATCTTGTAACCCTGTTGTGTTTCGAAACAATCTGCAGTGAAAAAAGCGGCGACATGGTGGTTTGGATGTGGGAATTGTTAGGGTTATGTTATGTGGTCTTCAGGCTCCGTTTTCGTTGTAGCTACACGGTTTTATAAGAACTAGCGCAATGCCGAGTACCGGTAACGCCTAGTAACGGTAACGCCAAGTACTGGTAACGCTGAGTACAGCAAATTTGAAGCGATTCGGTTAAGAAAAGGCGGAGTTATAAGGCCCTCGTTTCCCGTTGGCGCTGCTCTGAGAGTGACGCTCTCTCCCTAGTAACGGCAATGCCTAGTAACGGTAATGCCAAGTACTGGTAACGCTGAGTACAGCAAATTTTAAGCGATTCGGTTAAGAAACGGCGGAGTTATAAGGCCCTCGTTTCCCGTTGGCGCTGCTCTGAGAGTGATGCGCTCTCCCTAGTAACGGCAACACCTAGTAATGGTAACGCCAAGTACTGGTAACGCTGAGTACAGCAAATTTTAAGCGATTCGGTTAAGAAAAGGTGGAGTTATAAGGCCCCGTTTCCCATTGGCGCTGCTCTGAGAGTGATGCGCTCTTCTTAGTAATGGTAACGCCTAGTAATGGTAACGCCAAGTACTGGTAACGCTGAGTACAGCAAATTTGAAGCGATTAGGTTAAGAAACGGTGGAGTTATAAGGCCCCGTTTCCCGTTGGCGCTGCTCTGAGAGTGACGCGCTCTCCCGATTGTCTCCAAATTTGCTACCAGGCTTTGCCCCGGCCACAGCAAGCCTAACAGCAAATTGGAAGCAATTCGGGTAAGAAACGGCGCAGTTATGTGTGAAACGGTGAAGCGGCGTATATCGCGCGCGTTTATGAATCGATTCGCTTCCGGTTTGGCACATCGATATTCACTATCCCCGGTCATCCACCTCCCAAATTCAAAGGCAATCCGCCCAGAAATGCCGGATATACGGGCGCCAAGAGGCCGGCGGATACGCGTTTCGCGCATTTGCGAAACCGCGCAAATGACACGGCCGCCTCGGTTGCCGTTGCTATCGCCCCGTTAGGGCTCACAGCAAATTTGAAGCGATTCGGTCGAAAAACGGCGGAGTTATAAGGCCCGTTTTGTGTTTCAGACACACACACACACACACACACACAGACACTTGGCTTTTAATATAAAGATTCTGTTGTCATAATATACTAGAATATTAAAAATATCAGCATAATTATGTACCGTTCATAACAAGCCTTTCAGAACCCTGTTTCTTTGTGTGTGTGTGTTTCCAGAATCTCTGGCGATGCGCCTGGAAGGCGGGAGCCGCTTGTGGGGCCATGTGGGGTTTGAGGCAGTGCCTTTCGGCAAAGAGATGCGCTTTTCTGGTCTAGGTGCTCCCGACTCCGGCTCCCTGAAAGAGCCCCTGCCACGACCCACTGCCCAGTTCTCAGGTGAGCACCACACTGCCTCAACGAACGGGTTTTGGGTCCCATCTTCTAAGTGACTCAGTGGCTTTATTCCTGTGCCGTTTACTGTTCAAATTCATAGTGACTAGCCACACACCCCGTTTGTCAGGTCTAAGCCCTGATACCAGACGTTCATCATGAGCAAGAAGTGTTCATTTGTCGATCGTGCTTGTTGCTACTCATTTCCGCGGGAACTCGACGTTACTAAGCACTCTTCTAAAGCTTGAAGACTGGCAAACATGAGAAACTTCTTGGGGACATCAGAGAAGAACTCGGCAGGCTAAAGAGGAAAACACACTTGGTTCTGCAATGGTTACCGTCGCACTGTGACATTGCTGGAAATGAGCAGGCTGACAAATTATCAAAGCAGGGCAGCCAAATGAATCGTCCGGATCGTCCACTGTCATATAAAACCGGGCAAAAACCATTCTGCGCGCCAGGTTCCATGAGTCTTAGAGGGGCCGACTAGGGATTGAACGATGATCTACAGGGCCTCAGTCGTCAGCACCAGGTCATATTGTTTAGACTGAGAACAGGCCACTGCCAACTCCTGTCACACCTCCACAGGATAAACCTGTCACATACAAGTGAGTGCCCTTGTGGCACTGGCATCCAGGCACCTGAACATATCCTCCAGGACTGCCCTACTTACCAAGACATTCTGTGTGAGAGTGGAGCTCCAGGAGAAGCTGTGGGGACCAACAAAGGCGCTACAAAAGACAGCAGACTTAGCCGTCAGGATTGGACTAAAGATTTAAACATGGCCACTGGGAACGCAGAAGAAGAACAAACACTCTTCTTATGTGTTTATCTTTGCTTATGTATTTTGGGGGTTCCTTTAAATCCCCCCCTGCATTTCTCTGTTAATTCCATTTTCCCGTTTTTGCCTTTCTTACCAAACATAAAGCTGTATTGTATTAACCTTTTTAGCTAATAACCTTTTTGGAATACTAACCCTATCCCTAACCCTAGGCCATTATCACCCCCACCCCTATGTATTGCAGTACACGGCGCCATTTGTCACAGTCGTGGTTCATTGCGTTTTCCCGTCTTATGGGGGGGGGGGGGGGGGGGGGGTAGGGTTATGGATAGGGTTAGTATTCCAAAAAGGTTATTAGCTAAAAAGGTTCATAAAATACAGCTTTATGTTTGGTAAGAAAGGCAAAAACGGAAAATTGCAGTTAACCCAGAAATGCAGGGGGGGGGGCCCATCTTTACCTTTACCAAACTTTTGATCATTCTTGTTCGCCACAAACAGGTCGCAGCGACTGCCACGAACCCGGAACGAACGGAGGAGGAGGAGGCACTGTAGGGGAAACCAGCAGCGTCAGTACCACTCGCCTGGCTGCTGCTGCCGCCGCCACGTCAGCCGCCGAAGGCCTGACCACCACCCCCATCACCCCCCACACCGTCCTCCACCCCCACCCCGAGCGGCCCCTCCCTCCTTCTCTCCCCCTCGTGCCCGAGGCTCACCACCCGGCCCATTTCCCCGTGGGCACTCGCCTGCCCCTGGGTGACGCGCCCCTGCCGCTCGTGTTGCCCCGCTTTCCCCTAACGCCCTCCGTAGGGGTGGAGCTGAGTCTGGCTGCCGAGTCTGCCGCCAGGATGGAAGAGGCTGTCAGGTAAGACAGGTGAAACAAGAATTTGAAGGGAGACAGGGAGAGTATTACTCCACAGCAGTAACCCTTTCGCCGCCAGTCATTTTTCCCAGCAAACATTTCCCATTAAACTTACCTGGGTAGAGACAAAATAGAAACAGAATTTGAAGGGAGACAGGGAGAGTATTACTCCACAGCAGTAACCCTTTCGCCGCCAGTCATTTTTCCCAGCAAACATTTCCCATTAAACTTACCTGGGTAGAGACAAAATCTGTCTGTAATATTGGGGATTCCTTTGTGGCATATTTAAAGTAAGGCCTATCCTTACCTCCCCACTTGCGAATATTCTGATCGCTTCTCTGCCTTTTGGCTAAGACAGTGATTCAGGAATATAAATTTTTGTTTATACCCTGGTTGGTTTGTTCAGCCCGTCGTACATGGCGAAAGCCGATACGCGACGTTAAACTGAACTTCCATCCATTACCTCCCCAAAATTAACAGAATAGGGTCTTTGGATAACAGACCCTGATTTGATGCTTTTTAGTGACATGGGTGTTAAATCATTGTGGTGCAAGAATGCGATGTTGGCGGTGAAAGGGTTAAACAATCTACATTTGTGCACTTTGGAATACAATATTCAACAATGGAACAAGATAATAAGCAAATGCAAATAATCATGCTAATCTGAAACCCTACCGCTTTCGTAAATACATTTTTGGACTGTGTCAATTAATGCAAAGTTTGAACGGATAGGCTCATCTGCTTTACCGTTGAGAAGAAATTGAATCTGAACGTACCTCATAATTAATGATTAATTGAACACTTTTTGTTATTCGTTAATGCTAGCTGACTCGCCATACTAACTGACATTGTCCACAAAACGTCCCTAAAAATTGTTTATAAAAAGGGTTAAAAGACATTTTGTTCCTCAAACAATGTTCAGTCAAAATGGAACGTTTTTAATAGGCAAACTCCCCGTGGGGATACCGGGGGGTCTTTCGTAAAAATAGTTCCCCCACCTGCTGGAAGTTCTGCGCTTGTAACTTCCTCTAATCTGTCACTTTCTTTGACTCCATCTTTTCCCTTTGCTTTCTATAATCTACTATCTTTCTGACGTATTGGCCCATTCTCCTGCCCTTTTTTTTAGAAAAATCTTCCAAATAACCTTTCCCCTTTGAGCTCCTCCGAAATCGGAATGTGTCGGCTGTACGCCGCAGCGGGGAGACCAGTGAAAACTGAAAACCGGACACATATGTACCTTACCCATTATGGCCATATGGCCTGGGAACGCAGAAGAAGAAGAAGAAGAATAGGCAAACCAAGAAACAGATAAACTATACAGAAAAGGAGAGCCAGTAACAAAAACAAAACATGGTCTTATTTTATAATTTCTAAAAAACCGCCACCTTCAAAGAGAGAGTGTGTGTGTGTGTGTGTGTGCGTGTGCGTGCGTGCGCGTGTGCGTGCGTGCGTGCGTGTGTGTGCGTGCGCGCGCGTGTGTAACAATAACAATAACAATACTTTTTAATCGGTCTTTTTAGGCCATCTGGCCCATAATGATATGGAGAAAGAGCGAAAAAGATCCAACATCAAATAATAAAACATTATGTAGGTGAACCATTCAGCATTGGCAATACAAATTAGCTACGTATTTTCATACATTCGACAATAAACAATGCAGTTTTCACAGCAACTTTTCCTTTAAGGTTTTGGCCAAGCAGCTGTACTTTCAATGAGCTTGGAAAACGATAGTAATCTGTGTGTGTGTCTGTGTGTGCAGGATCGCGGACTCCCGCTCCCTGATGGTGCCCTCCCAGACGCTGAGTCTCTCCGGAGCAGTAGGGGGCGGTGCCGGTTCCAGCGGCCTGTCCCTGTCCCTGCTGGCGGACGATGGCCCCCGGCTGGGGGGCTGCTCCCTGCACCTCCCTCCCCTCCCGCACTCCGTCTCCTACACCGCCCTCCTGGCCCAGCACCCCGAGTTCCTCTCCTCCTTCTCCCTGCTGCCTCCCACCACATCCTCATCATCATCATCCAACGCCCTCCACCTTCCCCCGACTTTCCTCTACCCCCATATCTACGCCGCTGCGGCTGCCGCCGCCGCGGCCGCCTCCTTACCTGCCCACCTGTCTTCTTCGCGACTCTTTCTTCCTCCCTCGGGGGACGCCAAAGCCTTGGACCTGCTTCGCTGCAGGACGGCCCCAGACTCTGAGGCTGTTCCCCCTCCTCCTCCTCCTCCTCCTCATCTACCTTCCCTGCCTCTACCTCCTCCTCTGCCTCTCACCACCACCACCACCCCGTCCTCTCACCCCAGAGTGGAGCGGCCCGTGCCCATCTCGGCAGCTCCTCCTCCTCCTCCTCCTCCCCCGGTTCTGCTGTCGTCCATGGAAGAAGCGCTGAGCGCCCAGCAGCGCCTGCTGCTCCGGGAGCTGGAGAGGCGCCACAGGGCTTTGGACAAGGCCCACCGGGAGGCCCTTGGCGGGGGGAACTCGGAGATGATTTTGGAGCGAGGTCGTGACAGAGCGACGGCGGCAGCACCTCGACTGTCCGAGCCAGGCTTGTTGTGGGACGTTGAGGAGGTGAAGGAAAGGGTGCCTTCCAGGGAGCTGAAGAGAGCGCGGGAAGAGGAGGAGGAGGAGGAGGTGTTGAAAGAAGAGGAGGAGGAGGAGGAGGTGGTGGTGGTGGTGGCGGCGGAGA
>CM065694.1:47434343-47441843 GCA_017654935.2 Phymorhynchus buccinoides
CTTCAGATAACAGACCCTGATTTGATGCCTTTTAGTGACATGGGTGTTAAACCCTTTCACCGCCAAAGTCGCATTTTAGCACCACAGTGATTTAACACCTCTGTCACTAAATGGCATCACATTGGGGTCTATAATTATCCAAAGACCCTATTGTCATAGTTTTGTGAAGTAAGGATAGATCTTATTTTATATATGTCACAGAAGAATCCCCAATACTGCAGATGGATTTTGTTCCCTACCCAGGTACATTTAATGGACATTTTTGGCTGAAATATGGCTGGCGGTGAAAGGGTTAAACCATTGTAGTGCATAAATGCGACATTGGCGGCGAAAGGGTTAAAAAAAACCATACATTTATTTTTGTGAACGTCACTGTTCTCCCGGTTCGGATGCTCCAAAACTTTGAACAGACTGATCGAACTGGAAGTGAATGCTTAACCGGTGGACAAAGAACACAGGTGTAGGGCTGCTCTTGTGCTGGTAGGGCAGGTGGGGCCAGCGCGTCTCTGGGCCCTACCGGCACCTTCGGGTGTATTCTTTTTGCAGCATCTTTAATGAGCAACTTAGGACGCGCATTTGACCGCCAGGGGGCAGTCAAACCAGCAGGGGCTTATCGCGCGATATATTTTAGCGCGATAAGCCCCTACTGGTTTGACTGCCCCCTGGTGGTCAATTCATCGCCGTAAGTCAATCATTAAGTGCTCATTCCAAATGCGCATTTTTATGCTCAATCCACACACACAAAAAAAAGGAATTTGTCATTCGTTCATTCCACAAACTGTTGTCTGCTTGATCAAATGCATGTATTATAAATTATGTTATAAATTATGTTAATGGTAGTACTTTGGGATGTTGACTTTTAAAGACACACTGACCCAGCACGATTAAGTCCCTTGGTTTTTTTTCTGGGGAGCTGTGACCCACATACAAATTCCCCCAACTTCAAATTGAGGCTGCTCTTTATAATGATGTTTCGTTTTGAATTTGGGGGCTTTTGTATGGGAGTCAAACCTGGTCAAAACAAGATTTCTTACCAGCTATAAGAGGGAAAACACGTGAAATCCGTGATTTTGACACATGATCTGGTGGGTCTTTAAGAATAAAAATGTTCACATTTATGTTTCCATGTTTAGTTTCTCGATGTTTTATGTCATTTTAAAGACGGCTTAGCCATTTTGTAGAGGGTGGATTTACAGTCATAAGTTTCTGTATTGTCCATTGGCATTGTACAACGCACATGGAAACTTGTCTTCCACCGTGTAAACTAAGATGAGATATATCAAAATGAAAATATTAAAATAAAAATTTGAAACATAAACTTACATTAAAACAAAATTAATATGTAACTCTCACACCACACCCAATCTTTCATCCGCTTTCCGCTATCTTGCTCACTCATCATGCAACCCACCACCACTTCCACCTTCATTTTTTAACCCTTTCTTTTCTTTTTTCCATCCTTTCCTCCTGCTGTATTCACATATCAGCTCTAAATTAATTCGAAATTGATTGGCTGACATGTTAAACCCAGTGGCAACGAAAAAGTTGTCATTTGGTCAAAATTTACCACCCCCCCCCCCCCCCCCACCCCCCCCCCCCCCCCCCCCCTCATCAGTCACAAAAATTACATGCCGAAAAAAAAATTGGGTGGCGCGCCTCTGGCTGCGACGCGCTCTCCAGGTGGGAGCAACCCGAATTTCGCAGACGCCTCTGTGACTATAAAGTACCTAATACTTGGAGTAGTATCTAGTCTCATGTGTACTTTTACTTGTGGCGGTGCCATAGCCGATGAGGTTTAACCGAGGCGTGGTCACCGCTACAGCTATCTGTATTAATAAAAAATCGGACTTTACCGGTTTCGTACTGCCTCCGGGCATTGCCTCCAGTATTGTTCCCACCATATTTGTATTTACAAATGTCCCATATGTGTCTGATTCAGACCAAGAGGACGTAAAACACCATTTTCGTCGTAGTATCTAGTCTGGTAGGTTGTCAATGAGTCTTGATGCCGATAGCTTTATAATAGACTGCCAAAAAACAACAACTGTGGCTTATTCGCTTCATACCTATCTGTATTGTTATGCATTCGGGACTTTACTACTGGTGTTGCACTGCCTCCGGGCTTTGCCTCCAGGATCGTTCCCACCGTCTTTATATCTACTAATGTCTCTCATGTGTCTGTTCTAGACCGGAGAAACGTTAAACAGATTTTCATCACTGTGGCTAATTCATGATTCAGGTTTTTTTGGGGGGTTGTTGTTTTGGTTCTCTACTTATTTAATTCAATCAATGGTGACCACAATGTGTACTTGTCATTCGTGTCCGACTATGACACCAGACAGCAAAGAAAGGCAATTGCTGTTTTGGAAGGGAAAAAAACACCTGGGTTGAATGAAGGTTGTTTATAGTGGAGATGCTTGTTCAGTCTACATTCCCAAACCCGCCATAGTGACCTAATAAAGGATGGTAGATACGGTGGAACCTCCCTTATAAAACCTCCCATTATAAGACTCCCTCCCACATAAGACCTACTTCTCTGAGACATTGCCCTTCTTTGTAAGTATTAAAATTACCTCCCTTCTAAGACCTCATTTTGGGTGTTTTTTGAAGGTCTTATAATAAGGGAGGTAGGTTCACTGTATCTTCATTGTGTCTTATTAAGCACATTTATATTTTTTTTAAAGTCCTGGTATTGCAGTACCTCCAGGATCGTCCCATCATCTTTATTTCTAATAATGTCCCACGTGTGTCTGTCCCAGGCCTGAGGAGTGGACGTAAATCGGACTTTCCTCGTTGTGTCTTAAATGTTGATGAAAAAGACAAAGTTTGCATCGCATTCTTGAAGCGCATCATGGGTACATGTATCTTGTATGTTCTTTGATTGTTGAACAAACTAGTCACCCCACCCCCTCACCCCGCCCCCCACCCGTGGGGATACCGGGGGGATCTTTTGTATAAATAGTCCCCCCCCCCCCCCCCACCTTCTGGACGTTATGTGCTTGTAACTTCCTCTAATCTCTCAGTCTCTTTGACTCTGCCTTATTTTCTTTGCTTTACTGTCATCTACTACCTTTCTTAGCCTTTTCCCTGGCTGTCATCTACTATCTTTATGCCTTACCGGTCCATTCTCCTGCTTTTTTTCCCCCAAGAAACGCTTTCAAAACGATTTCCTCCTCCAGCCGAAGTTGGACTTGCTTTGGCCGAACATATTTCTTAGTTAGGCGCATAACGGCAGCATGACGCACCTGCGCTCATAATTGACAGGAAACTGTCTGAGCGATCGAAGAAGAAGAAGTAGAAGAAGAAACAATTCAAGCTGATCCTATCGCATCTTTTGTCAGTGTCTTGTCCCATGTCGGTTTTGTTGCACGTGCATATAATTGCATTTGTCAGTTCGCTCCGTCTCTTGATGTAGTTGTTCATTCTTGATGTGGGTGTAATAAAACAACGAATCGCCTTTTCCTTCTTCTTCTTCTTCTTCTTCTTCTTGTTCGTCTTCTTCTTCTTCTTCTTCTTCTTCTTCTTCTTCTTCTTCTTCGTCGTCGTCGTCGTCGTCGTCGTCGTCGTCGTCTTCTTCTTCGTCTTCTTCTTTTTTTTCTTCTTCTTCTTCTTCTTCTTCGTCTTCTTCTTCTTCTTCTTCTTCGGTCGCTCAGACAGTTTCCTGTCAATTATGAGCGCAGATGCGTCATGCTGCCGTTATGCGCCTAACTAAGAAATATGTTAGGCCCAGCAAGCCCGACTTCGGCTGGAGGAGGATGACATCTTTTTGAAAGCGTTTCTTGAAAACAAGGCAGGAGAATGGACCGGAAAGGCAGAAAGATAGTATAGATGACAGCAAGGGAAAAGGCAGAGTCAAAGAGAGTGACAGATTAGAGGAAGGTACAAGCACGGAACTTCCAGAAGGTGGGGGAACTATTTATGCAACAGACCACCCCGGTATCCCCACGGGGGGGCATTTCCTGTACACTCGTTCTTTAAATAAAAGAATAAAGAAAATAAACAATGAAAAAATAAAGACAGCAAAATTAAGAAATTGGGACTTTAGTTCAAATAGTGCCATTTTGTTTGTCAGCTTGCCCCTTTGAAAAGTTTGATTATTTGTTTTCTTGGTTTTGCATATCATGTAATATATAGCTGTATTAACTTTCAAACAGTTTGTTTTCAAAATGTACAGTGAATCACTTGCACTTGTCTGTTCTCTGGCTTTGTTTGGTAAATAATTGACTAACCTTGTGTGCGTGCGGGTGTGTGCATGCGTGCGCGCGAGGGGGGGGGGGGGTTGTGAGGAGGGGATGTGTGGTGCGTGTGCGTGTGTGTTTATTTTGTGAGTGCGTGTGTGAGTGCGCACGTATATTCTTGTTTTGTGAGTTCAAAAGTCTCCAGTTAAAAAACACCTGACGTCATTGTTTTGAACTTGCTTGAATAAAACATCGACCCAAAAGCAAAACAGAATTCTGTTGTAATTGGTGGTGGTGGTGGTGAATGGGATGGGATGGTGGTGTTGCTGGTTTCTATCCCTTAAGACATCTAAATAAATAACGGTGACATTCAAAAACTTAAAATGTATCAACCAAAAAAAGGAATGGTTCCAGCAAAAAAATAGTATAAGTGCATGGCTTTGTACATCGATTTCTCGGCAAATATGTAGATTTACACCCTCCTGCTCTATTTCTTGGTTCTTTCCGTGGTTAGGGATAGGGTTAGGGTTAGGGTTAGATGGTCTTTTCTTTTGCCACAAGCATCTGTTTTTTTGGTCAAAATCATCTATTTTTTTGGAGCATTAAATCGCTGCCATTCAAAAACCTCGTATCTCGATTTTTGGGGGGTTTGGGTTTGATACATAGTCAGCTCTCTAATTTTCCCCGCCACCTTCCACCAAAAGCTCGTATCTCTAACGACTTTCTATCTGGGGTAAATGAGGTTGTGAAAATAGAAGAAAAACTCGTAAGTCCCAAATTCAGATCTAGTTAAAGACAAAAACCTCGTATCTTCGTTCTTTTCAAGTCTTAAAAAAAAAAAGAAGTAATTTTAGCAAAATACAGGACTAAACTCACAATGTTTTGAACAACATTATTCATCACAGTTAATTAATTGTGGTCAACGCGGTTAATGTTTAAAAACAATTTTTTGCTTACCAAAATTGAGATTTTTCACCGACGAATTATAGCAAAGTGACTGAACAAAAAAACATAGGGTAGGCCTACCAAAATTGAGATACGAGGTGTTTTTTTAATGTCACCGACGAATTATAGCAAAGTGACTGAACAAAAGGGTATAACATAGGGTAGGCCTAACACCCCATTGAAGTGATATGATGAAATAGGCAAGGAGGGTACAATTATACTCTGTAAAACAACAGGGTGAAATAAAGTCAAGGGCAAAATAATGATCCGTAATCAAAACAGGGTGAAATAGGCAACGGCAAAATAATGCTCCGTAATAACAAAGAACGGTGAAAAAGTCAACGGCAAAATAATGCTCCGTAGTGAAAACAGGGTGGAAAAAGTCAAGGACAAACTAACGCTCCGTAATGAAAACAGGGTGGAAAAAGTCAAGGGCAAAATAACGCTCCGTAATGAAAACAGGGTGGAAAAAGTCAAGGGCAAAATAATGCTCCGTAATGAAAACAGGGTGGAAAAAGTCAAGGACAAAATAACGCTCCGTAATGAAAACAGGGTGGAAAAAGTCAAGGGCAAAATAATGCTCCGTAATGAAAACAGGGTGGAAAAAGTCAAGGACAAAATAACGCTCCGTAATGAAAACAGGGTGGAAAAAGTCAAGGGCAAAATAACGCTCCGTAATGAAAACAGGGTGGAAAAAGTCAAGGGCAAAATAACGCTCCGTAATGAAAACAGGGTGGAAAAAGTCAACGGCAAAATAACGCTCCGTAATGAAAACAGGGTGGAAAAAGTCAAGGGCAAAATAACGCTCCGTAATGAAAACAGGGTGAAATACACAATAGGGTCAAATACACAAGAGATAAATGACTGTCAATAATACACAAGAGCAAAACTACTACTTTGTGAAACGACAGGGTGAAATAGGAAGTAGGTAAGGGAGGCAACATTACTCTCAGTGAAACGACAGGCAAACAGGTCAAACATACACGAACACGCGCACACACACACACACGCGCACACAAAACACACATAGGCTACACACCCACGCACATAAACACACATGCAAACAGACACACAAACACACGCGCGCACACAAACACACACATACACGCACACACACGCAAACACACGCACACACACACGCGCGCGCACGCACGCACACGCACACACACACACACACACACACACACACACACACACACACGCACACACCACACACGCACACAGAGAGAGAGAGAGAGAGAGAGAGTTAAAATTAAGTGGATCAAGGTAACAGAGTTGCGAAGAAGCCCCCAAAGGGAATGTAGCGAGGGGGGGGGGGGGGAAAGCAAAATAAAAAAGCACAGAAAAAAACAACTCTTATACACATCTGTATTGTTAAAAAAAATCGGGACTTTCCTGGTGTTGCATTGCCTCCAGGATCGTTCCCACCATCTACTAATGTCCCATAATCATGTATCTGTTCCAGACCAGAGGACGTTAAGCAGAATTTCATTTGTTTTAAAACATCAGATGTTATCTTGAACTCGTCTTCTCTCATTTTTACGGAGCAGGAGCGACGGGTAGAATAAATGTGTGTGTGCGCGTGTATCCCTACGTGTGTGTGTGCGCGTCCGTGCGTGTACGTGTGTGCGCGCGCGAACGCGGCACGTGTATGTGTGAAGTGAATGAAATGACAAACCTTTGAATGGGTTTTTTTCGGTTTGGTTTTGTAGGCAGGCTATCGTCTTTTTTGTAGTTCCTGGGTTTTTTTAAAGGCCTATGTCCTTTTAATTATTTGTTATTTTACACGACCGAGTCAGATGCTGGTTGTCCATTATTTAACAACCCCCCGACATGGAAGCAACGCTCTGGCAAGTCAGTCACGTTTCTTGGGGAGGAAGGGCGGAACGTGGGGGAGGAAGGGGGGGGGGGGGGGGGGGGGGGGTTATAAGGGTAGGGGAGATGGGGGTTCCAACATTTCTTCAACGAGGTGCACATATTATATACACAGTCACACACGCACGCACGCGCGCGCCGCGCAACACACACACGCACACACACACACACACGCACACACACGCACGCACATACACACACGCGCGCACGCGTACACACACATTTGTCTAATATGCATGTCATGGCCGGACCAAGTGTTTCGTAAGGGGGCTGCCGGGGTTCCTGTGAGCTGCATAGGTTCCGGGTTAACCCTCTTGCATTCGCATTTGTTACAGAAAAAAACTTCTTCTAGTGTTCAGATTCTTTCATACATTTTCGTGAAAATCAGTCTTTTGAAGCACACAGAGCGCCATACAGTTACTGTCACATCATTACAAGTGAGAAGCTTCTTCACAGTGTGTGTATTACGAGCCAGAACTTAGTGCGTGATGAAAATGCCATC